>VUYV01000001.1:15111651-15238988 GCA_008711295.1 Anarhynchus alexandrinus | reverse complement strand
CCCCCCCCCCTCCCCCCACCCCCCCCCCCCCCCCCCCCCCCCCTTTTGCTCTTCAGAAGATCAATATTTCATTTTCCTAGACAGGACTAATTAAAGTCTTCCCAGCCATCATTACAGCCTGAGATGTCCTGGTTTCTAGGGCACCAAAGTGGTTGTCACTCAAGGCATGCATGGCAGGACCCCAGGGACACAGCCCAACTGATGTCCTGCTACAGAAGCAGCACTAAGTGAGAAAGCCCCAACTGTTCTCCTTTTTATCGAGTTCCCACAGCACTCAAGCACCAGATACATTTCCAGGCAACACAGGGAAGCACTGGTTCCCCTCACACCAGCTAACTTCCAGCACACCTTCACCCTCCTTCCCTAGATGGAGGCTCTGGCACAGCTGCTTTCTGTAGGCAGACCTAGTTGATCTGAGTTTCAAAAAGCCTCTGTGGGTGAACTAGCAGGCAGTTAAGCCCCGATTTTAAACTCAAAGCCTCCAAATTGACATTGCTGGCTGGGCTTTTTTTTTTTTTTAAGGTGAGATTAGGAAGGTTTACCAGCCTACTTGGGGTGTCACAGTATTTGAGGCTCAGCAATGCACATGCTAGGAGGCATCTGTGGGTGGTGATGCTTCCCTGCCCTCAAGCTAGAGGCAGAAGAAAGACCTTTGGGAGGCTCAGTGAGAAACAGGCAGGCTGACAGCCTGAGGAAAAGATCAAGGAGGGAGTTACAGGAAGAATTAATTCCCCCCCACACCCAGCTATTTCTTTCAGCACGTAAAAGCCAGTCCATTAACTGCTCTTAACTTTTGCCAGAAAGGATACTTTCCTGCCTAGCCAGCTGAGGAGGGCTTCTTCAGTCGTGTTCAACTGATACGCCATCATATCCTAGAAGTGTCTCTGCTGGCTCCTGCAGTATCCCTCCAGTGGCAACCCAGGAACCCATGCAAATAACTGGGGTATGTATGCCTGGGGGGACAAACCCCGCGAGCGACAGAGGCAGGGACCAGGCAAGAAAGGACGGAGGCTCTTTTCCAATGGGAAGTAAGGAGGAATAAGACCAGGCTGAAACACTTGTTTCAAAGTGGATTTTATTCCAGGCATTAAACAGATTCTGGCACATGCTTTCTTCAAGAAAAGGGAAAACAAATCTGGGCTCCACATAAATTACATCTGGCAAAGTGCAACTTACAAGTGAGTGGGGAAAATAAACCTTTTGAAATTGATTTCTGTACAACATTAGCTTCAGCTCCTCTTAAATAAACCCCCGTTGGCTCACAGCACACGAAATTACATTGGATGATCTGATACATTAACAGCTTTCTTAAAAGGTATTACCAATGCAAATGCTCTGTCTTGACAGTCTAGGGGGCTGTTTAAAGTAAACAGGAAAACAAGGGTGAGCAGCTGCTTGTTCTGACTGTTGGAGAAACAAATCACTGGGCCAAATTCGAGGGCTCAGTCAGTTTGCTTTCAAAAACCCCACTGGAGTCCTGTGTGGACCTTGGGGAAAAAGCACAGATAACTTCGTTCCTCCTTCCTTTCAGTGCAAGGCAAATGGAAAGTATATTAATAATGAGTTTGGACAAGACTTTGTTTATTCTGAGGAGAAGTTTGGTTTGCCCATGCTTGAAAGCAGCCTTTTGTGATGCACCTCCTTTTCAGCAATTGCTAAAATCCATTGGAAACCAATGGCTTTCAGAAGGTGATGTGGGGGAGGTCTGCATCAGGCAACAGGAAGGTCCTGCAAGCAGTGCTTAGCTGACAGCCGAATGTGACACTGGGGAGATGATCTCAGGAGAACGCGTCCAAAACCAGGTAGAGTTAGGGCTCTGGTAGCCCCTGACTCCAGGGGGAATTTAAGTTATTGACATCTAGCATATGGCCACCTTTTCCCTTTTCTCCCCCAGGCCGGAGCACCTGAAGTAGGAGAGTGTCCAGTCTTCAGCTGCCCCAGCTCACAGCCCCAAATGGATACCAGTTCACACTCTGCCAGGTGGTGAGCAGTAGGAAGAGAGGCACAAACCAACACAGCTACTCCAGGTACCTCTGCTCCGGGAGCGGTCAGTGACCTCCAACATTGGAGCCAAGCACAACATCAAGGGCAGCAGCCAGCGGGCTGACAAGAGCCCTTTGAACCAGGGCTGGCCCAAAGCTTGGAGGCTGTATGCAAGCAGGGCTCCCGCGGTCTGCAGCAGTCAGGAGAATTGTTTGTGGAGGAGCTGGGTCCTAGGCCCAGTATGGTTATGAAGAAGGAACTGCAAGAAAGCTGCACACACACAGTGGGAGCAAGAAGGAAGGAAGCAGTACCTGGTGGAGGAGTGAACATGCTGTTAGCTGCAACCCTTAAGCTGCTGGAGAGTGAAATGGGGGAAGCTCAGATGGTCCACTTAGGATGCACTTTGATGAAAACACGTAATCCTTTAGCACTTCATTGTATACAGAGCTTACGTACAGTACCTGCTCAATGGCCTTTCGTCTGTCTTTGCATCAACTTTTTTCAAGCCAGGTATGTGAGAACTTGACTGTTCCTGTCTCCTACTCCTAATGATGATGTTCTGGAAGTGGCATCTCCTGCATATTCTTGTTTAAAAAAGCAATTGCTAGTAGGATGGCATCTCTCACCCCTGAGGGGTCTGCCGGCCCTGCCCTCTTTCTGTTCCTGGGCTATTTTCTTTCCTTCTCTGCTCTTTCCTGGCCTCAGTGGTTCAGGCCCGAAGCACCTCTATATAGGGAGAGAAAACTCTGCAGAGTCAGTGCCCCCATTCCCACACAGAAGTGCAGCTGCACCATGCTGTAAGCTTGCGACCAAAGGGAACTGCCTCCTGAGTTTTCACAGTGCAGGCAGGTCATTCATCTAGTTAATCAGTGTTGAGACGGTGAGCTGATGTCAAAGTGAAGGGGGAAACAGGAAAAGAGCTCCTGCCACCTGGCTGATTTAATTTTTTTAAATAAAAAGAACTGAGAACAGAAAACAAATCATCCAATTCTCACACAAGCACTTTTGAGCACATGCAATGTATGAAGAACAGTATCTGTTCTTTTGTCAACTGTTTGGGCTAATACCAAGTTAGGAAAAAGAATTAAAAAGGGATACAAGCATGATCAAAAGCAGCCAGCTGTTCAGAATCCAAATTAACATCCTGTTCTTTTACACCAGATCAGAAAGGATCCAGGCAAACAATTGCCTACTGAAGGTGGCCCCACCATCTGGTTCCCCTGCCAGGCTCTTGGAGAGGAGGAATGGTTTACAAAACCTAGCTCCAAGAGGAAAATTTAACAGATCTAGCAGGAAAAGGTAATGTTGCGGGGATTTTTTGTTTGTTTGAATAAGTAAGCTTGCCCTGGCAGGTCTGAAAACCCACACTCAGCTACAGATGGCTGGTAACTGGGAGCAAGACTAGGACGCTAGCTAGAGACACCCGTTGTCTTCAGTATTTCCAGAACACAAAGGAGAGATCTCTCCGGGCAGGCCCGTACTGCGGCAGCATTTGTGCTGGGGGCAGTTTCAGCTTCACCAACTAACCTCTCCAAGATGCCCAGTGGGAGGAGAGCTGGGCGTCGCAAGTGGAGCAGCCCTAGGCCTTTTCACCTCCTCTTTCTGAAAGAGAGGGGAGAAAAGCAACTAGACAGAGGGATTGGGTGGCTTGTCATGCTGGGCTGTGTTCACAAGGGCCATGCAGAGCCGGAGAGCCAGCGAGAGGGCTGTGCTCCTGCCCAGCCAGCAGCAGGAAGCCTGCAATGACCTAGGGGCTGTCCCCTTCTGCCTCTTACAGAGGGGAACTGGGTGGGCTCCTGCCCCAGGCCTGAGCCAAGTGCAGTGGAACTGTCAGTGTGCGCTGCCTACACAGCTCTGCCCATCACCTTCGGTGTGGGGTGCAGCGGGCAGCGTCTGGTAGCACCGGGAAGAGCAGCCAGAGAATGGTCCCAGCTTCCCCGGCATCCCAAAGTGTCAGCACCTGTCTCTGACCAGCTCTGCAGGAGTGTGGTACCCTCAGCCCAGGTCCAGCTGGGCTGCCTGTTGGCTTGGATCACTCATAGAGGCAGAGCTGGCCTTCCACCCGTAAAAAACTGGAAGGAAGAATTCAACAGGGAATAGTCCTCAAAACAATCCCTGGTTATGCTGCTAAAAGAGACTGTCCCTTTTCCAGCTCTCTTGTCAGCATCGTGCCCCATTTCCCAACCTCAGCCCATTTGGCTGTAGGGCAGCTGCAGCAGGCAGCAGAAGGAATGGGGCCACCACAAAGAGGTTACAAACCTGCCCCCAGCGTCTGTTAGTTCCTTCCCAGCCCCTCCACTCATCATGATGATTTTTCTTCTGGGCAGTTCTCACTGAGACACATGCATGCATAAATGATGCATGATGTTAGAGCAAAAAGCCAGGGAAGCCAAAGAGCTACCAATGTTTGTATAAGCATCGTTTAAGCTGTTGGACTGAAGGTCATGGACTCTAGATGCAGAGAAAGGAACGGGTGGGGAGACCTGCAAGGCAGTTCTAGTCACTCCATGTACTGGGCTGGGTCCTCCCCCCTCTCTGGTTGCAGCTGTGCACAGACATCAGCTACAAAGGAGAACTTACAACAGATGGGAAGATTTCAACAATTCTCCTCATCCCTCTCTCACCCCCAGCTTCTTTTCTGAAAAACTCAAAAAACACCAAGTGCTCAGCTGAAATGGTGGCTTGCAGATGGGCACAATGAAAACATTTAGGGTCAGACATACAAAACCATTCCTCCCTTCCCGATCCCCTTCTGTTCCCAAAGTCTCATGCACAAAGAAACAAGGAGATCTCTGTGCTACCATCATGTTGCTTGTAGCAGCTCCCACTGTTGGCCAGGTACATCTGCTTGGCAAGGGTTGGTCACCACTCTCCCAGTCTGGTTTTCCAGGCAGAGACCGCTGACAAAGTGTTGAATGAAACTGCCTTTCATCTTCCACTTCTGTGAGGAGACAGAGGAGAAACATGCTGTTACTTCCATTTCATCATGGAACTGTGCCTCCAAGCTGGAGAAGAAAGGTTGAGCATAATCCACAAGGAATCTCCAACAACTAGGGACACTGAAAATCTGGGTATGGGTAGCATCTTCAAAGCACTGGTTTCCTGTATTAACGATACCTGGAGTTTGAGTTTAGCTGAATTATAGGGCTAGATATTCAGAACTATCTAGAAGGCAAACAACACAAAAATCAGCAACTAGTGCCATTTTCAAAAGCATATTATATTCACAATTTCCCTGCCATTCTTTGGCTTGCATCTCTAGGCATCCAGATGCCTGTCAAAATCTGAAACCCTTCTATGGCTTCTTTCCAATCCATAGAAAGCAAAGCATTGAAAGCCCTCCCAACATGGAAAGCAATCCATCCACAGAAAGAAAAAAATCACATGAGACTGATGAAGAAACAGCTTAACATCACTGATGGATCTCAAGGCTGTTGCAGAAATGATAGGCAAAGGGAATAAAAAACCTCCTGCAATATCCAGACAATGTCAAAACTTACCAACATTTTAATTCTTGGGTAACACAGCAAACATTGCCACATGCTGTGTGGTTTAAGAAATCCAGTTATGTTCACATGTTGCTGGCAGCTCTCCTCCAAATCTGCATGCTGGTTATGTTTCTTGGAGGGCAGGGCAGTTGCAAAGCCCAGAGTAATCTGTTACTCCTGTAGCACATATTCCTTCAAGACTGAATATCAGAGGCAGGACCACTTTGCCAGCGCTGCTAGCCCTGACTGACAGGATACTGCTAGAGGAGAGCTGTTTGTGCAGCAGAAAGAAGCTGATTTTAATAGGGAAGGGGGCAGAGGAATGTAGTGATGACGGAGAGGAAGATGCAATGCAGTCCGTGCACTGCAATACCCCCTCAACAGCTGCTGCAAACCAATGCCTACACAGGTCCCAGAGCTATCTGGCTCTCATCTGGCAGAAGTCTCCCTGCAAACAGCTGAGGAAGAGTTAATACCATAAAGCCGCAGCTGTAATGATGGAGCGGAAAGCAGGAGGTCTTTTTCCCTGGAAAGCAGCACACTGTGCTTAGCTGCACAGCGGCCTCCCCACCACTGCTTCCCAGTGTCACAGACACCTCAGTGAAGAGTGCCTTGACCTTCTCCAAAGCACACCTGCTGTGCAAAGGGAAGCTCTTCCTTGCCCTCCACCATCCCCCTGCCTCTTTGTACTTGTGAATTCCCAGCCTCCTCCTTTGCTTTCCTCTGTGCATGTGCAATGGAACGCCCGCCAGCCGTCTCTCCCACACACCCCACAGCTCACCAGAAGACCCTGCTGTAAAGGAGTATGCTGTTATGAGATTTGAGATGGAGGACAAGGGCAATTACGAAAAGACACTGGTTTTCTTCTCCCCCCTAGCCATTCAGGAGAAAACTAGAACCGCTTGGAGGCTCGCTCATGTCATTCCTCCAGATCAGAGACCCGCTGCTGTGTCATCTCTCCATGCTGAGCAGGTACCCACTGAGATATCTGTAGGGAGAGTCTACAGCAACAGACACAGAGGACACTAGCAAACACTCACGAGAGCACATTTTCTGCTGCTAACAAACTACACCAAATCAATCAGCTTCTCAGTGAATCACACCACTGGAAAGCCCAGCGTTTCAAGTCACCTCCCCGGATCCTTATGTTCAACAGAAAGTGGGACAAGGATGGGGAAGGGGGAGGAGAAACACTGCAAAGGTGACAGAGTTGAATATAAGGCTCAATTGGGCTGCAGGGAGGTGCCATGCATGGAGATATTATAAAGCGTACTGACAGTAAAAGCCAAAGTAGGGCTCCTCATCTCATCTTACATGGAAGCGATATTTTAAAAATGACGTATTCTACCCTTCCCAGGCAGAAACTGTGCTTTGCTGCCCTCCATGAGATACCAGAGCAACTCCCCTGACTTTACTTGAACCTTTCACAAGACCCCCTCGCCTGCCTGCCAGACCACAGGATTACCAAGGACAGCCCAACACCTAATCCTGTAGGGACACATCATATCTCAGACGCTGAGAAGGGTGGGCAGTAGGAATGGGTGGAAAGATGAGATAGGATGCTTGTCTCCCACCGTCACCCACCTCTCAGCTGGGCAACTTAGTCTAAACTAGTCACCTAGTGACATACTTATTGGGGGTCCAAGGTACAAGCACCTTCTGAGAGGGCCCAGCTTTCTCCACAGGCCACAAGGGGAGCCTGGACAGCTAACTTTTAAATGACAGTGATGATGCCCATCTTTAGGAAAAACAAATAAACAGAGCAGATACCTCCTGCATATGCAGCCAAACATTACAGAGAGTCCTCTCCTCTCCTACACCCAGATATTATGACTGGCCTGTACTTGGAAGGAAAGCTTTTGGAAGATACAAGCATTGCACAATCTGAAAAAAATTGGCTTGAAAATCTTCCTTGGTCTCCCTTTCTTGTGCAGATGGAGATAATACAGTTTACGGGTCACAGCAGGCTTGGAGTGGAGATGGAAAAATAAGAATCCATATTTTCTTTGAAATATTGTGTCTTGGTCCTCTTCCCCAGTGCCAACCAAAAATTTCCCTACTCTTTCGTAAAGCTCTCTCTCTATCTTTATTATCTATCATTGTAAAGTACTTTGAGGTGACTGGATAGAAGCACTCCATGTGCAATTACTAAGAGAAAAGTCAGAAATAGCCAGTCCTCTTCTACCCAATATATTCAAGAGCTGAAAGTGTTTACACCAGCGTAATTTTTCAGGGTAATCAAAAGTCCGGTGCTTCCAGAATAGACAGGTTTTCACTCCTCCTCTTATTCAGTAGTCTATATAAAGTCACATTTGTCTGCACTTTGGGTAATATGATACACTGAGAAGCAAGGTGGGAAAAATTTCCCAATCACGTCGAAAGCCACACAGGACTTCAAATACTGTTTGTCTCACAAGAAAACTTAGTGTCCTCATTTTCAGGCTGGGGTCACATTCCTTCAGCACATTTTAATGAAATATGGCTGTTTAATAGGATTTCTCAGCATGCTTCTTGTTCTGCTGGGAAATACTGTGCCAGTGTTTCTCATTTTCATTCTCTTGTTTTAGTGTCTGACTCTCACTTTGCCTTCTATTTGTCCTCACTATAATACAAATTAAAACGCCACTCCCACCATCAGTCAGAGCCAAAATCAAAGCAAAGGGCAATAATTTATTGTGCATTCAACTAAAAAATGCTATTCTCCAAATAACATTATGGATAACATCCATCTGGTTTGAAATCTAGTTCTGATTATGCAGAATAGCTCTTGGCTGGTCTTCTGCTAGCAGTGCCAGCTGTTGCTGTTGAATGATCAACAGGATCATTGTGCCAAACAGATTTGGTTCCTGGTTCCTTTCAATCCAAGGGAGAATAGTCTGACAGAACCAAAAACCATCTGAATTTTGACCATGGTCTCATATCCTTCTACTTGCAAAGTTCTAGACTTATTTTGAAGTAATATTTTAGATGCAGCTTATAATACTGTAAAGCCTCCACTACAGTATTACATATATGTTAGATGGACTGTTGTTAGCACTCAAAAATAACAATGAAATTATCTGCCTTGTGGTCATGCTTAATGCACAACAGCTGTTTAGCATGAGCACAGATTCAGTATGTTTGAAAACAGAAAGCAACTTTAGAATCTGCATGGTGCTGTCATAAGGTTCAAACCAATCTGCTCTGGTGACACTAAATAATGAAGTTACCACATGCCCCATCTTGAAGTTCAACAAGGCCAAGTGCAAGGTCTTACATCTGGGTCGGGGCAATCCCAAGCACAGTTACAGGCTCGGCAGGGAATGGCTGGAGAGCAGCCCTGAGGAGAAGGACCTGGGTGTGCTGATTGACGAGAAGCTCAACATGAACCAGCAATGTGCGATCGCAGCCCAGAAGGCCAACCGCATCCTGAGCTGCATCAGAAGAAGTGTGACCAGCAGGTCAAAGGAGGTGATTCTGCCCTTCTACTCCACTCTCGTAAGACCCCACCTGGTGTACTGCATCCAGCTCTGGAGTCCCCAACATAAGAAGGACATGGACCTGCTGGAGCGTGTCCAGAGGAGGGCCACAAAGATGATCCGAGGGCTGGAACACCTCTCCTATGAGGAGAGGCTGAGAGATTTGGGGCTGTTCAGCCTGGAGAAGAGAAGGCTTCAGGGAGACCTTATTGCAGCCTTCCAGTACCTAAAGGGGGCCTACAGGAGAGCTGGGGAAGGACTTTTTATAAGGCATGTAGTGAGTGATAGGATGAGGGGGAATGGCTTTAAACTGGAAGAGGGCAGGTTTGCATTAAACATTAGGAAGAAATTTTTCACTGTGAGGGTGGTGAGGCACTGGAACAGGTTGCCCAGAGAAGTTGTTGAGGCCCCATCCCTGGAGGTGTTCAAGGCCAGGCTGGATGGGGCTTTGAGCAACCTGGTCTAGTGGGAGGTGTCCCTGCCTGTGGAAATGGGGTTGGAACTCGATGATCTTCAAGTTCCCTTCCAACTTAAACCATTCTATGATTCTATCTTTTGTCAGAACTCTTGCTTTTGCATCACTCACACATAGACATGAAGTCTAGATCCAGAAAAGTCCAAACATCATCCACCATAGACTCCTGATGACAGTGACACCAGAGATGTTCAAAGCTGGGCTTTCATCACGCCACTGTCTCCTCTTAAGATATTGTATGTGTGATGCACGTTGCCCATGCTCACCCCCTTCCACTCAGACCACCTATTTGGGGCTCTTGCTTGCCACCTCCATCTCTGAAGTAGCTCAACTTCCCTTCCTCCACCCCCGCTCAGCCCCTCTGACTTTCTGAGAAGCCCACTTGAACTGAGGAGTGGCTACACCCACGTGCAGTTTGAAAACACTGCCACACTCTCACCCATGGGGACACAGGCAAGTTGTAGGGCAACAGAGGGAGTTCATTCCCTCCAGCTCTGCTCTTTCATTTTTGCACTTTAAAGTTACTACAGTAGTGGCTGTCTCCTTGAAACTTAACCTCCCAAATATCAGGAGCTAGGCTTGCGTGACATTCTAGGCAGGGGGTTTTGCAAGTTGCCAGCCCAGGAAGAACCAGACTCCCTCTCTGTCTTGGCTCTCTGTTGCCAGACACATGCCTTGTCAGCCCAGATATACACCCTCAGATGACCCCCATAAAAGTTGTTAGCTTCACTTTCCACTTTCAAGCTAGGACCTGGCAGAGAAAGAGTCAGTTCCCAAAATAAGCAGAAAAGGTTGCATTAGATGCAGGTGACCCCTCTAGAAAAGAGATGCAGGAGAGAGAATGGGATAGTTTGCAAAGATATCTGACTTCGAGCTGATTCAAATTCAATGTCAATATTAACAACAATTACTGTTGTGTTTATGGAAGGAAGGGACCATAACAACACTCCCCAGGAAGACAACAAGCTTGAGCATTGCAAGTAGAACTGGCTTTATAAGTAGAAATCTGAAATGGGAGTTTGGGACTTCCAAAAACCCCCAACATTTCAGAGCATTCCAACCCAAATTAGACTAAAAATTCAAATGCCCTTCTCCCACCTCATCCCTTCAGACGCAAGGTGGTTTGGAATGGCAGCTGTGATTCAAATCAGTCTACTTATTTGAAATGCTTAAACGAAATCCTTGCTTACAGTCAGTTGGCTAAATCATCTGCTAGGTCAAGTCCTTGATTTAAGTGCAGTTTGTTCACATAAGGTAATGGAAAACAACAGCTCACATCCTTAAGTGTGTGTGCACGTCTTTATAATGAGCCTGTATATAATCAACACATCAAGGCTCAATAAATCCTGTTCCAGCAGCAGAATGAGCCTGCTTGTGTTAGGCTGGATTAATCTCTCTTCTGACTAATAGGGCTTGCTCTCCATCCCCCTTCAGGGGACCCTTGTCCTTCCATGACAGGGGAGGCGGGGAAAGACAGCTGATTTTGGCAGCTGCTAGAGTCCTCTCTGCTGCCAGGGAGGAAAATGCTGCAAGGCACCTAAGGGGAAGCTAAGTGACCTAATTACACAGCAAGGGGGTGAGTGATTACCAAAAGAAGAAAGAGCAGGCAAGCACAGCCCACCTGGGATATTCTTGCAAGGCTAATCCGAACTCAGAGTTTTCCCAGCGTATTTACAGTGAAAACTCTTCCAGACATTTCTGCATTAACCAACCCTCCAGAGGAAAGTCTACACAAGTTTTCCATAAATGGGCAAGACTGGATTTCAGTGCTTTCTTCCAGGAAGAACTAAATTCAGAGATTCACATAGCATTAAAAAGTACTGACAAAAGAGGATGCTGCTGGGGCCTGGTAGCAAACTGAGCCATCTCCTACTTTTGGGCTATCAAAACAATAGAGCTAGCACAGCCACAGATGACAGAAAATGTGTTCTGTCTTGGTGTAGAGAGAAGCACAGGAACTAGGGACGAGACAAGCCCAGTCCACTGTCTGCCAGTGCTGCCTTGTCACTTGTTGTGTTTTGCTGAGTTCTGATAAAAAGGCACATCCCACCTCTGTGAGGGCACCCTGGCCATTGCAGAGGCCATCTCTTACCTGGTGCTGTGAGGCAAAATGACTTATGTGTCCTGACAGATCAGGGATGCACATCTTGGAAACGGCACACGAGTCACAGAGCTGCATTTTGTTGGGAACATTGCCGCTGGGTATTTTTCCTCAGGGAGCAGTTTGGGTGGAACATACGGTGCTTTATGTCAGTCCGTATTTCTCAAATGAGTTGCACGCACTCAGTTTTAAAAGTCTGTTCACATGTCCAAAGACAGCACAAAGAACACAGTTCTCTCACTTCTAAATAAGTCAACAAATGATAGCACACACCACCCTTCTCCTGGGTATCTCAAGGCACTCGCTGCTTATCTACCCCTCTCTGATGCTGTGCTCCATCCATGCACCGATCCGGCTGAACATAAATGTACCCAAGGAGCGATGCCGGGGTGCTATTGAGCTGCAGCTAACCATGCTGCCAAGGGCCCAGGCAGAGCAGACACACACACTCTAGTGTGGTCTGTGCTCCCCGCTTTGGTTGTGTGCAATCTCACACATCCGAGCTCATGAAACACACCAGAGAGGGAGGTGCAGAAGATGGAAGGGACCTTCATATACTTTGATAGTACTAATTTTGCCCCTGCAGGCTGCACTGATGTAGGAACACTGGTATGTGGCAATGGAGGGATTAAAAACATGAGCGCAGTTACCTACCTGTCTGCCGTCTTTTTGATTACAGGCTTCCAGTGTGATTTGAGAGCCAGTAGAGAAGGAGGTAATGGAAAGACACTTGTCCTGCTGTCTAATTAGAGGGTCACTGAATACCCACTCCTTTGGCATAAGAAAAAGAGAGGTTCCATTAGGATCATAATGGTGATCAGATGAGGGAGAAAGAGTTTTTTCAATCAGGTATTTCAAAAACTTTTATCCTTTGTTCAACTCTTACCACAGGCTCCCTGGGAAGACTATGGCAGCAGTCTTCACCTGATCAGAAGTTTATGCTCAGGCGTGGTGCGTCATGACTGTTTCAAAGCCTGCAGCTGTCTCCCCTGACCATCTGAGCTGTCTGATTAACCTCGGATCCCATGCAACTCCCTGCTCTGCAGCTTTACAGATTTAGGCCCACAAAGCAGGGAGGACCCCGATCCCTGATTTACATGACACACAGTTGCTTCTGCATATTTTACATAGCAGATATGTTCTGTAACAGGTATCTGAGACCTATAGATTGTCAAGTGAAGCAAAACACATGCAAGCATATCCATGGGCCAACATATATCACCAGCACACATAAAGCACAAGCCACTTCATTTTTCCCTCCTCTCACTAGATGGATACCCAACCCAATCAACTATTATTATTATACTTTCCCCAAGGAAGAAATACAAAATGCAATAAGTTTCAGAGATTTCAAACGGTAATGACATGGAACAATGAGTCAGATTAAATGGCATGTTGAATGCTGGCTGCAAACTGGTTTCCAACAGTTAACAGATGTGAATATGTATTTTCTGGCATAAAATATCTTACTGAGACCCTTAACTTTCTCAAGCTGCCTCCCTGCTGCTTTTGGTCACCAAAAGAAGAGGCTGAGTGCAGATCCTCAGCTGGTATAAACCAGCACAGCTCCACTGCAGTTAGGAGAGCTGCACCAAATTACTGCAGCTGGGTCTTGGCTATTTAAACTCCATTTGGGTTTTATACTGAAACACATCTCTAAACCAGCACAATTCAAGCCATCTGCAGCTACAGTTGAACTGGCAGACCAAGGAACATTTCTGATCCTGGGAAAATCTCTTAACCCCGAGCCAGGGTACTAGTCAAGCACACCCTAGGACCGATTCTCATGGGTTGGACGATGAAGCAGTGCACACCCAAGCACCGGTCTGAGCGGGAACAGCTACATGACTCAAACCCTGGTCACATCCCTACTGCACAGACTAGTCACACCCCTGAGCATTCAAGCACTACCTGTTGCGTTTGAATGATGAAAACCTTCCCACTCTATGCCTAACTGCTGGGTCTGTTGAGCCAGCAGAGCTCTAAGAGATGGGCACAGCTTCTTTTTCTGCTTACTATTAAAATCATTATTAGGGCCAACTTCTTCCTTCATTTACCTCTGTAGAAACCCACCAAGGCCAGAGATGCCTTTTCATTCACCGGTACTAAAAAGGGCAGAAGCAGGAGCAAAGCACCAAACTGAAGACTGCCTTACCTGAGTGACAGGTGGATTGTTCACTGTTCCTTTACAGATTCCCATGCCAGCCAATGTATTCCCTGTGGTGTCCTGTGCCCGAGACTCCAGGCAGTTTCCCCCTTGTTTAATTATTCCTGGAATCAGCTCCTTTTCAGGAACCCTTGAAGTAAAATGACAGTTACATGGCACTTCATACACAGAAATGTCTAAAGCACACATGCATTTAGAAGAGCGTAACTGGCCCCTTACTGAAACACAGTCCCCTTTATTTGACAGAAAATGAACAATATCATGCTAGCTATCCACTGGAAATGCCTGGAAGAGGCAAAAGTCAATGGAGAACTTGGTCAAAGGGCTGGTACCCTTTTGTTTCAGAAGGCATAAAGTGCTTTAGGTGCACCCCAAGCAGTTCAATGTGATGTCTCTTCTGAAAGAGGCCATTGCCAGTAAAAAGCCGTATCCACACTGACTTATTCTGCTTCTGCCTCCCCCTTTTCCTGAGTCTTCCAGACACGAAAGATCTGTCAAGGCCAGGCTACAGGTGGACGTATTAGCCTCAACCCATGTTAGCTACAGACTTTGCTTGACTGAGATTAAAAGTGTGTTGTCAGGGTGTGTTAGGTAGCAAGTGCTAAGAACACAGCTCTACTCAGACCACCTCCCAGCAGAGCAATGCCACAGCATTACTGCATCCTGAGCCAGGGCAGGGGAAGCCACAGGCACAGCTGGTTCTGGCATTCACCTGGCCTTTCTCTGAACCACCTGCACCTCTGCACTGAGGCTGTCCAGCTCTACTTGGCTCAACTACCTCCAGGCAGAGCATTCAACAGGCAGAGATGAAGCCTTAATGGGGAGAGATGTAGTGCTCTGGCACTTGTCTACACCCCGCGCCTCCGAAAACAGCACTGTTGCACATCTCTGAGGGACAGCTGTATGGAGCAGAGCATAGGGCTCCCAGAGGTGAGAGCAACAAACTTTTTGCAGAGTTGTCATGGTGATACAAGCCAGGAAATCACAGGAGGTCTCCCACCAAAAAGAACAGAGGAAAACCTTTTCCAAGCATAAGTCTATCTTTTGCCTGCTGCCGTCAAGGCTCAGCTTCTCATTGTGACCCACCTCTCAGATCCTTCAGAGTTTTCTACAAGCAGAGAACTGACTCACTTGAGCTCGGGGTAGACATTCTCCAGATACCACTGAAAGGATTTACAGTTCAGTTTGCGTCGCTGCTCCACTCGGTCTGTAACACTGGAAACACAGGCAGTTTTTTGAGGATAAGGTAGTGAACAGGAGGGAGGGGAACAATGAAGATCAACCAGGAGGTTTGAGGGAGACTATATGACTCTTCCCCCTTGCTCATTCTCCCACCTAGTTGTTGCTGGGTTCAGAGCACTAGCAGTGACCTGAGGTGAAAAGGAGGAGAGAGGCAAGTGGCAGGAAATAGAAAAGGAAGACATAAACACCTTCAGAGAGCAATTCCTGTACTTCCTTTGGCTCAGAAAGATGGCAGGGCCCAGGTCCTATGGTGTTAAATAATAAATTACAGAAAAACTATTTACTGCAGGACCACAAAAGCGCTTCTGCCTCTGGGTGCCCCTGTAGAGGCATACCACGAAACTTGCACAATCATCACCTCCTGAAAAGGTCTAGAAAGTGTTGGTGCTCAGGTATATACAAACGGTTAATCTGTGTGTGCTAGAGGTGAGGGAACATGGCAGCAGCTCTAGGCTCAGGTTGGGTTTCAGACCTAAAGAGCATAATTATTTGTTCTTAGGCAGTTTGGGGAAAGAGGATGAGTATAAGGGGAAATTAGCTCAGCATTCCAATAACTGTCTGCTGTAGCAGTCCTCCTACTGGTTTGCTTGGCTTTAGCTGGCTGAAGAAAAGGACCTCCCTGAAGCAGTCCTACTGAGCAGTGACACTAGGGACTCTGCTCTTCAAGCCATACTACATTTGGCTGTTGGGAAGGACTTTCAACTGTACCCATGCTCCTTGCCATCCTCAGCCCACAGAAGCCATTGTACTGCTCATACCTCAGGAGAATGTACTTAGATCCTATATTCACATAAAAGTTGTGGGGAAGGAAGGTCCATTTTAGACCCAGTTGACAATGATAATGTCAGAGGCATTTGCATTCCAAAATCTAGATTTAATGCAGGTTCACAGCGCTGTTACTACAGGTCAAGAAATTGTCTGAAATCAAATCCTGCAGCTTTACTCCAGCTCTTATTCAGCCAATGCTGCCAGCAAAGCCACTAGGCAGTCTGTGTGAACAAGAACTGCAGGCTTTGGCCCTAAAACACATTAGCAATATATCCATGCCCAACATGCAATAGTCCGGTTTCCTTCACAAGCAGCAGGGTTACTTGCAATTTGGCCCCAGCCCAGCTGCTGCAGTCAGCTCAAAGACAGATAAATTAGGTAGGCAAAGCTATTTGTAAAAAAATATGTAATGCATGATGATAATAAAGCACGATGTACAACAAAAAAGTGTGTGTGGGTCAGACCAAACCTGCTTGTCATCAGATAAGAAGGAGATGCGTCATTACCCATAGCATGTAGCTAGACACAGACTCAAGCTGATACAATAGTCACTTGTTCACAGGCAGATATAACCTGCAGATATAACAGAATCACAGAATCTCCTAGATTGGAAAAGACCTGTAAGATCATCTAGTCCAATCATTAACCTAACACTGACAAGCCCACCACTAAATCATGTCCCTAAACCCACCGTGTCCCCCATAACCCACAGATATACACCACTCCTGGGACTTTTTATATTTATTTGGGAGTTACAGGGGTTTGTCAGCACAGAAAGCAAGCTCTCCCCTCATCCCAGGTTTTGGTGTCCATCACTGATTTCTGGGTCACAAAGAATGCTTAAGCCCACAACACCAAATCTCACGTGGCCTGGAGACAGCTTTAGCAAAGGTGCTGTAAGGAGCACAATTCTGCACAGAAGTGGGCTCAGCAGGTGCTGGAGACGAGTCACAACCAGACTGGGTTTCTAAATGAGATATCTCACCGTTGGCTCTCTCTGGCCCTACTAAGCAGGCAAACCACCCATTCACTCATCAGGAAAGAGGGGAGTGCACCCAGTGCAACCTGCCCCAAGTGTCAGCTAGCTGTGCTCGCCCCAGGATTCTGCATCCGCGCAGGAACTTTGGATCAAGCTCTAGTAACTGCATAGCTCACATTTCCAGAGCAGCTGCATGCTGTGTTAGAAAATATTCTTATCTATCCACTTAAAAAGTCTGGCCTTTTAATTTCATTACAGATCCCTTTGGCCTTCTGCTAACAAATGATTTATGCAGGGTTACTGAGGGAAAAATAAAGTGAATTAGAAGCAAACCTTGTTAGTCAGACACTCAAGCTGCAACCTCCCTGGCAAGCCAGCTATTCAGAGCAACTCTGTTTCCCACACTTAGCTCAAGAGAAGATCCAAAACCTGCTTCTTGCTAGTAAGGGGCTTACCGGAGCCCTCCTACTGAGGTTTGAGGGCAGCTTACCTTCCAAACGACTTCCCAATGGCAGATGGCCGGGCCTCATAGTAGTACTGCTTGTATTCATCCATCCACACCTCTGCTGTACGCTTGGTGTTCCTGCATGGGGATGAGGAGATGCTCTGCTGAGTGCTGCCAGAGAATCTGCCCTCCCAGTGAGCAGACCCAAGGCCTGTCTGCCAGGAGGGAGCAGAGGAGAGTCCCAAACATGAAACACAACAGGCAGTACGGATGGATATAGATTGAATGTCTTAAGTCTACAAAGCCTTGCAAGGATGCTTCAGTTCAGAAGTTAAAATCTTAATAGCCATAGTTTACCATGATTTTTTCAAACATGCTCCCTCTGCAGAGACACCTGGACTGACTGTCACCATCACCCTGCTTTACTGTATCCCTTTCCCCAGATTAGAATAACACCATGGAGTAATTCAGCTTGGAAAGCACCTCTAGGTATCACCTGGTCCAACCTCCTGCCCAAAGCAGACTAGCTTCAGGTTCGGTCATGTTGTTCAGGGTCTTGTCTGGTCCAGTTTTGAAATCTCCAAGGATGGAGATTTCACCTCTCTGGGGCCCTGCGCCAGTGCTTAACCGCTGGCATTGCGAAGCACTTTGTCTCATCTTTTTTCTGTTCCTGAAGTGGAAGCTGTCGTTTAGGGCTTGCCTCAGAGCACATACAGCTCAGTAGGATCTCTGGACTCAAAAGCAGCTCAGAGACAACAGGAAAGACTAAGGACTACTGATACTTATGCACATGTCATAGGGCAGTATTCACAAATGGCCAGGGTCTCTCTGGGGTACTGCTCCTCCCCTCCATTGCACACTGAGGAAGAACAAGATGCACTAATACAAACAACAGAGAAGGGAGCAGGTTTTGTTCACAGAAAACAGCAACTCATCCTTCCCTTGAGAACAGATGCTCAGCCACAAGCTGTTCTCCTCTGTCATCAGGCAGAAAGACAACAAAGAATTTAGGCTTATTTAGACATGCCCAACATCAAGGTGACCTGGCTGCTACCAGGAACTACCCAACACCTACTTGATGTAAGTCAGTGCATTGCCCTCAGGGAAGTCATAGGGATGGCGCTTCCTGAACACGTGTCCCACTCGACTGCAGGGAACGATCTCCAAGCTGCCACCGCACATCCACACTCGGAAAGAGAGCTCTGGAAGAGACCCCAAGAGTCACACAGCTGCAGGCAGATCGGCAGCGTTTCCAAGAAGGGCAATTTCAGCAGTGTGCCTGAAAACCTTGCCCCTCTGCTCTGGATGTATTGCCTGCAACAGCAAACCCAGGAAAAGCAATTCCATGGTGAGCATGGAAGAACTGTCCTCCCTTTGTTAAAATGGAGGCAGCCCTCGTGGCTCGGAGACTTCCTAGCCTTCTCCAGTTCCACTCCTCTCTTTGGTCCCCTGAGCATTTCAGTGAGACACCCTTCCCTTCGACCAGGTCCCCGTGGTTGCTGTCAGGCCTTCAGGATGGCATTTGGCAACAGACTGGGATCACCCCCCACACCCACCTTATTTTGGACTTCTGTAACTCTCCAGCCCTGCACATGGATGGAAGAAAAAAAAAAAAAAAGAATTCACGGTGTAAAGCAAATCATGTGAAGAAGAAAGGAAGTTAAGGAGACAAGGAGAAAGAAGAGAACAAGATGAGGGTATAGGAAGTGTGTCAATGTCTATTGCAAAGTCTTCTCCCTCATATCTCCATATTATCCATCCTACAACATCTTGTTCTTCTCCTGCTTGGCTCTGTTAATTAAAAAAAAAAAAAAAGTGGATGACTGGATTACAGTTTGTCATTGGTTGCCTCTGCTAGGGGAGCTACTGAGAGCAGAAACCAGTCTAATAGTGTGACGATAAAAATATGGGGAGAACCCTGCTACTTGAAGAAATCCAGCTGGTCCTGAAGCTAAATTCAACATTTTGTTAAAGGATTAGAAGAACACAGAGCTTTGATGTACAGGCGCTAATTTGCATCACAGAAGAGATGTGACCTCGCTCAAGCTTATGGGTCTGTCCTCGCAAGTTTAATCACTACCACACCGGAGGGGTTTTCCACTTGCGTTTCATGTGGTGGTGAGAAGAGAAGAAGGAAGAAGGAAAATGAAAATTAGCTGAGTAGTTTGGTAGTCCTTACCAAAAGTGCTTCAGATTGTGTAAACTGATTACTTCAAAAACTTTACTCAGTTGGGATCTCCCTCCAGTAATGCCTGAACTATGAGGCTCTGATGTTTAGAAATTAAAAAGAAATTATGTATCCAGATCTAATGGCTGTTTCAAAGCATGTACACACAGTAACATCTTCCCAACCTTCATCTTTCTTTCTAGCTTTCCTCTCTAGCTCCTGGGAAAGGGTGTTTAAACAGTGTGTTTGGGGGGGGAGATGGTATATTTAATCTAGCTTCTAAGTAAAAAAAAAAAATTATTAGACTGTATTTTGTGGCATTTCTTACTAGCTCTTGTCTCTCCCTGACTCTTTCCTAGAACTTATTATTTTCAGTCTCTTTTCAACAGGGAGTTCCAGCTTTGAAGAGAGGAAGGGCTTTAAAACCAAAAAAAACCCGAAGGCCAAGACTTAAGTTTCTGTCTGGTGGTGTGTCCAGCTGGCATTTGCTGTCCTGGAATGAGGTTCTGACTCACTCTGGCCTGTAACAAAAACAAAACTCTCAATCTAACATGTGTAACTTAAAGCTATGTCCATTTCCCAAGAGAGGATTTCTCACGCCATAGTGATATCTTAGGCTCACAGACAGACTGCACATCCAGGTTTGTAAATGAAAGGATTCTTTAAAGAAGGGTGAAAGAATGCAGACTTTGGGCACAGAAGAGAACATGGAGATCAAACATAGCTTATTAAGGACTTTCATCCATCCTCTGATGGAAAGCATAGGAGAACTTTTTGCTGTATATTTTCGAGGATGTGATCTAGTCCATATGTGTTTTAAATGACTTAATCACTGTGGCTTTTCCCCATCACAGTGGAAAAAAAGGGGTTTACCAGATCACATCCAGCTGGAAGGATATGTAGGCAGCTCGTAATCGCTGCCTAATCATTTCTGTGTATCTATCTGCTGTGTGTGTAGAGCTTGTCCAGTTCTGTGCCCTGTGTTTAGTCACAGGCAAAAAGTTTCAAAGAAGTTGTTTATTAAAAATGGCCTTTGTCAGCAGGGAATGGCCCATCTCACCCACGCAAATTAGTCAGAACCACTCTTCCACCTCACCTGCAAATGGTGACCTTACCAAAACAGTTCCTTTCCACTCAGAATTGTAATTTGTAATAAAAATAGCGTTCCAGAACATTATCAACATTTTTCCTTGATCACAAAATATGATTTTCAATTAAGTATGGAAAGCTTTTTTTAGGAGGGGAAATTAACCATTCCGAATACTTCAAGGAAAACTAATACTTTTTGTTGTCAAATACAGGTTGGTTTCTACCCCTCTGCCATGCAACAGCAACAGGCTCAATGTAGAAGCCACCGGTTGATTTGTTGCCTCACTTTATGCTGAAGAGCTGAACAAAAATTAGCTTTAAAACAGAAAAGTAGTCTGTTTTGTTTTTAAAATACCTTCCCATTGCAATCATCACAGTGGTGGTGTGGCAACGTGGCTCAGGGACAGGCCCCATTAAACAGAAAATTGTGCACTTACCTTTGCCCTCTTGTGAAGAGCGGAGGTGCAGGATAAGAGACAAGTGATGGGAGACAACGAATTTACACGGAAACCACACAAGGCAAAACTGGCAAGCCTTGTACGCCTGGCCCAGTCCCACACAGCCTGGCCCAGCCGCTGCCAGGCTTTACGAGAGCAATTTGAAGGAGAATGAAGCAATTCTGTGGAGGTTTTGATCAGCTCTACGTGCAAGAAGGGCTGTGGGCGTGCAGGTAATTTAACGCCACTTATGGCAGAGAGCTCTGCTTAGCATCAAGCTACTGACATATGCACCAAACAACAAAACTGGTCTCCCAGGTGGGCAGGAGCAGACAACCAAAAGCCTAAAGAAATATTCTTTCTCCGTCTTTTGGGGTTTACAGCTTTTGCACAGTTGCAGCTCAGAGGCTGGCAGGACGGCTAAGTGGCTGGCTCTGCAGCTGGAGCGGGGCTAGCGAACAGCAAGGAGCTGAGCTTGGCTCGGCAGAGGAGTCTGAGGGACACAGGAGAGGGGATCTTCGTGCCTGCGTAAAGGCTGCCTGTTACTTCTGCCTACAATGCTTAGCTGATGCTACTAGCACTGCTGAGATCCCAACGCAAGCCCCATTTAGTATCTCCTTTTAATATCGTGAATATCATAAAACTGAAGCAAGACCTCAGAAAACAGAGAACACAAGCACTCATTATTATATACTTTGTTTTAAAAAAGTGGTACCTTGATATGCTGTTATCAGCCCAAAATATTATTTCCTGGTTTCAGAGAGCATTTCAGAAAGAGGCAGCTCTCCCAGCTGTGTTCGGAGAAACAAGTTTCCTCTTCCTGACTATTTCTTTCTTTCTAATTGGTCCTCCAGGTGCTAGAAAACACCATATAAATTCTTCTTTAAAGGGATTTATTTACAAATCTGTGACATTTATGGAAAGTGTAGAAACAGAATAATTTTTTTGGGAGCGTTAGCTACAGAAAAGCCTATTTAAGTTGACTGCAAAACAGAGTAAAGCTTTTATCTCTTCAGCTCCATGTGCGTAATTTCTAAATGAGTGCCCCAAATACACGAGGTCTCTGTGAACCTCTTTTCAATACTCTTCTTCCTCTTGTCACTAACATGTGGTGACATTGCAGCATCCCTTCACACGGGGCAAAGAGAGATGCCTGGAATATCTGTGCCACCATTAAGTGCAAGGAGATGGGTTTCAGCACCATTACAGTACTTGAGTGGACAGACTACCCTGGGCCTCTGAATTCTTCAGATGTTTGTGATGCCCTCGTCTGCTTCTAAATCTCTGCATTCTTAATCTATTTGTACCCAAATTCCACTTACAAAGAGGCTTATTTTATTAGGAAAAACATCGTTCTGATCTGTCAAGCTGGGAGAGCGACTCAGACTTATCTGGGAAAGAGGAACAGGTATAAGAAAAGAGCGTAGGAGTGACTGTCCACTTCAGAGCTGGGGCAACAGACTATCATGTGAAGGCCTGGAGGAATATTCTCCAAAACCAAGTAACAATTTAAATATCAGGAGGTTCCTCTTTCTTACTTGTACTGTGGAAGCACCTGTATAATAGTGCATATGCCTGTAAGAGAGTGATAGCCCTGATCGCAAAAAGCCTCTGTTTACTTTGCACAAAGCTGACAGCGATACAATTCTGACCAACACAGAGATTACCCGACCATGTCCCTAGCCTGACATCGACATGCAGCTCAGATTTCTCAAAAGGAGAGTTCTGGTAGGCGATAAAGACTGGGAAGTGGCTTTGCGTTAGTGGGTCATTACCCTGAAACACCCTACACTCACCAAAATTTTCTCCTCCCCAGATGTCCATTTGAGTATCGTATTTTCCCAGGTGGTTAAACCAGGACTTGTCAATCACAAAGATGCCTCCTGCTATGACAGGGGTTCTGGAAAAGAAAACACAAGCCCCCACAAAATAATCACATGTATATGTAGCACCACCACCTTCATATTAGAGGGGGGACAATTTGTCCAGGCCTGACAAATTATATCTCATTTAAAAGAGAAAAATAGTAAAGCTGGGACATGAACTTGCAGCAGGCTTCTGAGATCCCCCTCACTACATCATCCTCCTGCCTTTGTTAGATGGTCCTGCAAGCACTACATGAGTAATTCTGTGTCTTTCGCATTTATACAAATATGCACAGTGTGAAGGAATGACAGGGGCAACATCTGATGACTGTGTTCACCAAGTACACACAGTGTGAGAGACTTTGCTGAATGTACTGCTCTGCTGTTAACAAGCTGGTTGCCACTGGAGTACAAAACAGAGGCTCACAAATTACCCAGAGAAATTGAATGATACTTTTATGTTACAAACAGGGAGCTGTCTGCCTATACAGACAAGCACTGTGACTTTTTGTCACATTCTACATTCCTCAGAGCCATGTACACAGCAGCAAGGCTGGCAATAACTGCTCCAGCCAACAGTCCGTTTTGTCCATGAACGCTTATATTTAGGAGGGGAGGATAATTCTATGCCCAATTTACTAGGCAAGATTCAGTTCCCAGGTCTGCTTTACACTTCCTGGGTGACCGTTTGGCTGCTTCATTCCTTAATTCTTCACCTGGAAAATGGAGGTCATTAAAAAACCCCAAAGGGGTTTCTGAGGCATTCAGAGTGTTGAGTGAGATCACAAAACCAAACATATAGAAGAGGTGGCGTGTAGAGGTGGCATGCCTGCAAGCCTATAATTGCTATTCTTACAATATTCAGGGAGTAATACTCTCAGAATCAGGGTATAGACCTCAATGCATTCAGAAATTAACATGAAGAGTTTGTCATCATCCAGTGAACACTGTGGCATTTTGTCCTCAACAAGGCAGTCCCTGTACACTCCTTGTCATACAGATGAAGGCTTAGCAAAGGCATTTGGAGGACTGTACACAGTCCATCAGAGACAGCTACCTTATAGACTGAGTTGGGTCTGTTCTGGACATCTTCTGCTCTATAGGAATCTGTTCCCACTTAAAGTGAAGGCTCCAGTCAAACCCTGAGAAGGAAAAAAACCACATCAAATAGGTTTTGTTAATATTTTTCTACTAGCTTCTGTCATAGTCTCCACCTTTACATCACAGGCTATCCCTGCTTTCCTTCCTTAACCTCCTTCATGGTCGACCCAAAATGGCAAGAGTCTATCCTAATGTAGCTAAGAAGTCACCAGCTTCTGTCTTGGTATCCTCATCCCTTAGCATTACAGATCTCTGCTCAATTCCATTCCATACCTTCAGGACAGTGTTGTCAGTGTGAGATGTAATTGCATTTTGCCCAGTCAGTCTTACACTTCCCTGTCTGCCAAAGCTATGAGGCTTTAATCAAAGGACTTTGTGGGATGTGAAGTATTCTGGGAACAAAGGCCTGCAGATAGAATCATAGAATCGCAGTATCGCAGAATAGTGTGGGTTGGAAGAGACTGTAACCATCACCTCTTTCAATACTACCATTTATTTATAGTTGGCCTGTGGTGGATAGTTGAGCACAGCACAGTCACTAACACTGTACCATTGTTAAGGATAGCCACAGAATGAGTAGCCTTTGGCAGGCAAGCAGAGTGGCAGTGAACCCCAGCCATAGAAGAGGGAGAAGAGCACCAGGCACTGTGGGTGACCACAGGAACAGCTGCAAGGCTGCTCAGCTGCCAGGAGAGAGGTGAAAATGCTTTTCAGAAGATTCCATGAGGTAGCCTGACAGATAGGAACAGCAACTGGAAGCGCCGGTCAGACTCCCGTGTACACGTAGTGTAGGGAGGGCACGGTGATACGTTTAATCAGTCAACTAACCCCTGAAATTGCAAAATGTTGTGACAGTGATGCAAGCCCAAGAGGTACACACTAGTTGGGTTTTGTTCTAACTCTGCAAAAAATCTGACTTGGCAAGTTGCAGGAAAAGGAGGACAGAGAACCCACCAGAAAAGATCATTACTCTGTTTTCTTAGAAAGCTGAAGAGAACAGCAATTATTTTGCATGGACCATCCCTCAGGCCTAACTTACACAAGCCATTATACCCACCTCCCCGCAGATCTGCTGATGCTGCCAGGTAGGCAAAATTATCCAGGCTGATAACATCAATGATTGGACTCACCACTCGGGTATAATCCTGAGGGAGAGAGAGAACAGGGGGGAAAAAAGACTCAGGCTTTTTTTGAACATCTGGCAAAGCTGCCAGAAATCAGAAAACACAAAGCTGCACATGTAAATCTTTGCCTGGCTTCTCCAGTACAGCTGGTACTGGTAGCTGAGCAAGGGATCCATGGCCACTACATCCAAACATGGAGATGGTGCGTATTAGCCAGCTGCATGCCATGGATGTGGGGAATGGAGCCTGGGACCCCAACACCCAGGAGCACTGTTAAGAAACAGATCTTTATTTTTTGCCCAAGTCACAGGGCATGGATCACTGTCCCAAAGGTTTTATGCTTGTTTTTCATATCTACTGACAGCACACCTTCTGCTCAGCCATCCTTGAATTAACTCATTATCATCAGCCTAGATATGATCAACCCACTAATAAAGAATCTTCCTAACAAGGACTATGAAATCAAGACCCCACACTTAAGAATCATAATGCAAACTGAAAAAACCATAATATTATAATATTAAGATATTGGGGGTACTTTATTGCCATTAAGGGCTATAGATATTTACAGTTTTCCTTTGCAATTCTTTTATTAAGCAGAAGTTGAGATTATAACAATTTCTCAACACCATGAGACAGGGCATTAAAGACAGTCCTGTAACAGCTGAAATATAGGATGAAAAAGAGAGCTGGCAATGCCAGAAACAGCATCTTGTTATTGGACAGCTGCCAGCCTCCATGCCTTTTCTATCAAACCTTCATTTTGTGCCTTGCAATAGTTCCTCCTGCTGTAGTGCACTTGGCCACGATGGCACACCCTAGGTAAGAGCTGTCATTCATGCTTATTCCCCTCCGTGCTGTAATGGCTGCACAGCGAGAGTATGTCTGCCCAGCCTGAGCCCCCCTGGCACCCACCTGGCAGCCTCCAGTCACTGCTCTAACCAACCAGTGCTAGGATTGGGCAGGACAAGACTGAAATCTGAACTAGGATGCACATCAGAAATGTAGGAAGTAGGTCAGAAATAGGCTGACTTGAAATCTGCTCACTAAATAATACTGGAGTCAGCACCCAAGCTTTTGCAACTTAGATCTTTCCCTGAAGAAACTATTGAGGTTTTCTGCTTAAGGACCCCTCTGCTGTTGCTGCTGCAGCTTGACTTAAAGAGCAGTAGTAAAGAAAACATTTATGGGCTTCTGAGATGGAGGATTTATTGAGCAGGAATAAAAAGCAGGAGCTTTTAAGTCATCAATCCTGAAGTTTTACCTTCTGCTCCTTCATATTAAGCCAAGCAGACATGAATACAAGGCAACATTAGAGCCTCCACCCCTTCTCCAGGGGCCCATTACTACACAGAATCCTCCTTTCAGAGGATGGGATCAATCTCTGCCACTTGCACGCATGGCTGCGACTTCTCCCATCACTTCTCCCCAGTTTGCTCTTACAGCGGAGCCATATGTCTCCCCCTCCAGCCCTACAGCACAGTCAAGGTGACAGCTGCTAATAGTCCTGCCTCATTTTCACTCTTCCAGCCTCATGTAAATCCTTTCCCAACTGAACCAGTAAAGGGACATTCCTGCACTCACAGGCAGCTCCTCTGTGCTAGGAAGTCACCTGCATGCAGGTGATGTGCTTTGGCAGCCTGTCGGGAGCACTAATGGAAGGAAAGTTTTGGCAGTGACAAGGCAGAAGGGAGGGTCCAGCAGCAAGAAGGGAGATGGCCACCATGGAAAAATTGCACAGCGTGTGCTGCAGAAGTGGCTGTCCTATGTACAGGTGGACAGGACTAGGAAGCACAGCACCTGCAGGAGACCCGAGGTATAAGTTAGTGGTTCAAGCGTTCGCTGTTGCATCCCATCACTGAGCACCTCCTGCCCTGCCACATTAGCAGAACGTAAAAGCCCATCAGGGATCTCTTGCCCATCTAGCTCAGGATGTACCTTCCTCTGTGATAGCCTTTCTGAGGAGTACCTGACAATGCCGTCCTCACTGGCACTGCTGATGGCATACGAGGGCAGAGGATCCACCAGCACAAGACAGGTCAGCCCCATCCATTCCAGAGGGGGAGATGGTGCTCACCTCTTTCACTCTCTGAAGCATTGGCTGCAGCCACTCGCTGTTGACTTCACAGTGACTGTCCAAGAAGGTGAGGATGTCAGCAGTGGCCACTTCAGCTCCTCGCACCCGAGAGCGAATCAGCCCTACAATGAGGAAAGGACAGCAGAGGAGCAGGAAGGTCAGGAAGGGAAACAGCTGAACCTGCTTCAGAAAATAAAATACTTTGTGTGGCCATTACAGGAGAACAGGTGGTTCTCCAACATCACACCTCCATCAGGAGCAGAGAGCAGCTTTAGCAGGGCATCCCCTAGAGGACACTGTCAGCTGAGCCCTCCCAGTAGACAAAGAATGACCTCACCTGTGACTTCTGTCCATGCCACTGAGCTTTCACCTGGTTCCTGCCTTGATGATGTCCCCCTTCACTTCCAGCCCTCCCCAAAGGTACCTTGCTGCTGCCTGCTCAGTGTCTCTCCCACCAGGGCATCCCGTTGTCTCTCTCACCACTTCTGTGGGACCAAGCTCTACTCCCTGCTTGTTGTCTTTCTTACTGCTTATCTGCTTTATTCCCACTTGTCCTTTATTCTGCCCTGCAGTCAGAAATGTCAAGCTGGCCCTCAAATGTCTCTATACTTTCTTACAGACCATCTCACTACCTGGGATGCCCTTTATGAACTGAGCAGTGACTCCTGTCTCCCCTTCCAGATCCTCGCTCCAGGCCTGCTGTGCACTGACAGGTTTAGAAATAAGCCAGCACATGTGAGTCAAGCTGAAGAGCAGCTGGGAAAGTCAGCATTACCATTTATGCGCATAGGAGATATATGAGAAATAACTTTCCTTAATTGTATCTATTTATGATAGATATATGATTGTTTTTCCCTTTCCCACATCTCCTAGATGGCTTATTATCTTGCACTCTGAGTTTAAAAGGATAAGACTTACATCCGCATCTATATCCATAAAGATCTTAAACTGCAGTCCTTGTTCTAGCCCGGGCCTCTGGACACCATTTCTCATTATTTAAAGTACAAAATGAGAGCCCTGAAGCCTGACAGTCGATAAGCGAGGTTCTCCCTCCACAGAGCCTCCAAACTAGGACACCAAGCTCTCATACTGAAAAAACAAACTGTAACCGTAAGAAACAACATGCAAGCAGCTGGCAAACAAACAGGGCCGTGTGGGGAAATCTGCAAAATCTTTGTACCTACCAAGCTTTCCACACTCACCTTCTCGCCGGTTGTTTCGTAGACACTTCACCTTTGGGATCTTGGTAAGGAGCTGGCAGTCCTCAGCTTAGGGAAGGCAAAAAAAAACATTTGGCACACATGCATGAATTATTTGGCCTCAACAGAGAGCTCCAATTAACTGTTCTCCTGCTTCTCCATGGGAGGGGAAATTCTGCTTTCACTTAACATCACATTAATCAGCCTGATGGCCTTAATCCTCTTGTCTAAAGAGTACACAGAAGAGCACTGCTTGCTTGCTGTCCTCCTTGGACAGCTGAGCCCGTGTTTCCCGATACTCCGAGCAGCCAGGCCTTCGCCCTCCTATGCTCAGCGTTTCACAGCAACGACGGGGCATGCGCTGGCAACGTGGCACCGAGCACTGATGAAATGGAGGGACCGCGGGGAGCCGGGGCTGCAAATCACCAAAGTGCCACGTAAAAGAGAGTCCTGTCATATAAAGTGATCTCATCCACTCTCTTTGCCTTCAGCGGCTCGTCTGGGCATTTCCCATCGCCTGTTCTCGGGGAAGTTTCTACTTGATTTTATTCAATAAAGGCCACGGGGATGTGACCCACTTCCTTGGAGACACCATTACGTTAACACACGAATGCCTAACCAGGGGCTTTGCTGGCAGCTTGCCAGAAGTTCATGCAGTCCCTCATTTACATTGCCCAAGGAAGATGACAGAGAGGAACAGCTACTGGCTCTGGCCCAGCTGTACTAATGACCACTGGGTCTTTAGTTCTGTATTATCCGCCCTCTATTCCTGCCCTAGCAGAGGTCACAGGAATAACAGTTTCTAATGCACTCTTTTCCCTTGCTCCACCAAGTTCACCCCAGTTTCTGTGTTTATTGCTCGTTCTTTTTCATGTCTCACATGTCCCCTTTCCCACTGTCATCCTCCCACAGACTGAGTGCTCTGGGGAGAATGCAAAGGCCATTAGTCAAAATGCATCTCTCGGCATGTTCCTGCAGGAGCATTTCCATTCTCAAGGATACATGTAATCTGAAATACTGCTCCTCTTGTGCGGGCAGTTTGGCAGCTGCTGCATCATCCAAGCGAAGTGGCAGGTGCTCTTAATTACAGAGTACCAAGATTTTGCTGGGTATCTGCTACAAGAGAAGGCAACACTCATCTTGGCCAAGTCACAACTTCAGGTAAGTACAAGAATCCTTATCAAGTCATTCACTCTCCGGGAGTGGAGCACATCACTCTGACTGTAACTACTTGCCAGAGCTTACGAACTCTCTGTGTCTTTGGAGAAACCAAGGTGGATATTAAAGCAAAGTGTCAGACCTCAAATATGCGCTAAAGTGCCTCCATGCAGGTGCCTCAGGGGACTAGCTGTATCCACAAATATCCAGCTGCCAGTGAGAAAAATGAGAGCTGTCATAGGATGGAACTTTTTAAAACATCTTTCCATTTACCTAGGAGCCTAAACAAGAGTTTCTGGCCAAGCCCTGTGCAGTACAGGTCCCCGAGATCCATCAGTGTCGATCCGGTACACCTTGGCCATTGAAAATTGAATTTCTAGATGCCGAATATGGGACATTTAGGACTGCTTGTTGGAGGCGCTCAGAAACACCCAACTCCAACAGCCAGGCACAGCTCAGTCCTTATCCAAATCACACTCTAAGGCCCTCAGAAAGTTAAATCCCTAATCTCAGCATCCACCTTTAAAAATTTCTTTGGCCAAAGCTACACAAGTATTTAGCTGCAAAATCAAGAGAGCAACGCTTCCTTACCTCAGTAGGCCAAGGTGGGTATTCTCAGCTATCTGTAAAGTGTTCTGAAGGAGTAATTATCAATTATTATAAGTGGCACACAACTAGGCTGTCATTGAATTTAGTGTATCTCATGGGAGAAGCAAGAAGTCTCTTGTCCCCACCACCTCACCACTACTACACAACATCCAGGAGGCAAGAGCAACTGTACATATGGAAAGAGTATGTGGCCTCCAGTCTGCAGGTCTGGTGGGACTCATGCAGAAGGCACTCCATCCCTGTGCCAAGCTGCAGAAGAAGGTATGGCACTGCCCAAAGCCATAACCCTTCCACGACCTCCCACAGGGATGCCTGGGATCCCAGACACATGGAGACAGGCAGACAGTCTTGCCTCAGTCTGCCTGCAGGGCCCCAGGCTGCAATTTTCTGCAGGCTCCACTACATCTTCTTGCTTTCTCTTGGTTTGTCATTACCCACTCTGCTCATGTACACCATAGCTACACACATATTTGGGCTAAACAGCTCACAAAATGGTGCATAATGAAACTAGACAGAGATCTCTGGCAACCTGGCCAAAACTGCCAAGCTGACAGAAAGGGAAGACCCAATGGAATGAAATAAAGAGGAAGAAGCTCTGGCCTCTGCCATGCACGGACATAAATGAAACACAGAAAAACTTCCTCTCTTTTCTTTTTCTCTTGCATACAGAAAAAAGGGAATCTCTGTGAGGGAGGGGGAATGAACAGAGCAAACAAAAAAAGGGAAAACTGAAGGGAAGAAACAAGTGCAAGGGAAGTATGTCCATACTTACGATCTGAGCTGAAGTCATCTACCAAAATGATCTCCTGGATGAGGCTGGGAGGAGTCCGGTTCAGGACACTGCAGGGACCCAGGGAGGAGAAACACAACCTTTGTGAGCTGCCATAATAACAACAATGGTAGGACTGATACAAATCTCCTATTACAGCAGGAATACCAAACTCCAGTAATGTGGAAGAGGTAACCTTGCCCTTGTACCCGGGTTCATTGGCAGGAGCTAAACTGTAAACAGGAATATCCCAGAGAGCTAGAGCATCTCAGGCATCTCAGCTGGACCTTACAAGGACGCACAGCCAGGAAGCTGACTGCGGGACTTGCCTGGGGGCAGCTAGCAAAGGATGCTGCAGCATGCTCTCTGCCTCTAAATAGAGAGGAAAAGAGGAGAGCACCACCTGCCTCAAGGCTGCCAGGAGGCCATTCCCATCTGCCAGGCTCTGGGCAAAGCTCATCACTGCCCTGGAGTGGAAAGAGCTGCCACTTTCCACAGCAGCTCTGTCTCAATGCCACAGATGAGGCCTGTTGGGGCTTTCTCACCAATTCCCTTCTTTGGGAGGAAAGCTATTTTCTTTTGCAAGATTCTGGATTTGGGGTTTATTTTCCTCTTCTGCTTGTTACTTGTCTTTCTTTCAAACCAGTCCCCACACTTGCTGAGAGCACCCCCCTTTCCTCGGGCTGGTGGCACTGTACCCCACAATACCCTCGGGACTGCAGTGGGTTTGCATCTGCAGGACACGGGGACTTTCACACAACGAAGAGGGATAAAAGCTTCTGCCCTCCCCGGAGGTTGATGCACTCTGGTACCCTGGACTCAGAGCAGTCTGATTCTGACCTCTTTGTCCCTCTCATTTGTTTATGACGCTTTAAGACTAGTTTTCCATGACCATCTTCAAGTTCCTCCCCTGGCTTTACTACAAACACACTGCATATTCCCCCTTCGAGCCTCCTTCTCCAGTGCCTCTATGCACAGGCAGGTCCTCATGGCCTTCAACAAGATTTAGTCACCCCAGTGATGAGGACAGCTAAGCAAGCTTTAATATTAAAAAGCAGAGGTAAACACTCTCCTCTTGGTTCTAGCAACCCATCTCGTTTCAGTGGCACCCGCTCTTCTGATTTTGAGCAATTCTGCAGAAAGATTGTTGGCTTTTTTTCTTTTTTTGTCTTTGGCTTTTTTGTTTTATACAGGAAACAGACAAGAGTAATCCCATACTCCCAGGAATGGAGCTGTAGAGAAACAAATTACCATCTTGCTAAGTAGCATCACTGATGGCTTTGCATACAGAGCCAAAGTTTCCTCAGTTTGGGAGAGTTTTCTGCTGCCTCACACAGCAAAATCCTGACTGCTCTGCTGCTCAGTATCACATTCCACTCTATTTCAGATTTATGCTGCTTCATATGTCTCCGAGAGTATTTGTATTTTGAGCTTCTATGTCCCTAGATGACTGAGCTTGCATTTTTCAAAGCTGAATCTCATTTGCTTCTCTTGGCTTATACCTCTCTGCATTCTCTAGTATGGTGGGGTGGGAAGCGGGAGATGTTCCTTTTTGCATTTATAAGCACACTTCTCCCAGCATAGCCATCATCTGCATATTTTACAGACAAGGTTGCCTTGCACTGAAATTCTTGTCTGTGCAAACTCAATGCAAACATAACCAACCCAGACAGGCCGCATCCTGCAGTATAATGGCTGTAAAATATTATTCTACACCTTCTCCCACTAGCCTGACTATTAGCAGTGCTCACATTTTATCCACAAGTTTCAGGTCTTCCAACTCAACATAACTGGGGAAAAAAAAGCAAACACTTTGTTCCCTCTTCCTCACCCATCCACTGATTCCCCAACAGAGAGAAAACACTCCTCAAGGAATTCACAGCTCATTGTTCAATGCCCATTTCTGCTCTCAGCTCTGCAATAATTTGCTGTGGAACCTTGAGAAAGGTACTTAATCTCCTTTGCACTTTGTGTTGTCTGTCTTTTTAACAAGGAACACAGTAATCCTAGTATTTCCCTCCAATGAGGTGCAGAGACCGGCATGACAATCGATTACTTTTAGGCACAAAATGTATTATTAGGATTCAAAAATCCCAAAGACAATTGGCTTTTACAGCAGAAACACAGACTGTTCTCCCCTCAACTCATGGATTCCCTACCTCCTTTGTCTTTTCTCCCAGCTTCCTTCTTTCAGTATCAGTGTCCTTACTCTGTCACATGACTCCACATCAGCATTGCCAATGAGTTTCTCTCCTCTGCTGATCTGTCCATCCCTCATCAGCTCACAGATAATCTTGTTTATTCCAGATGTTAGCAGAGGAGCATTTTTTTTTCCTTTGCTCTAAAATAATCTCCTCTTTCGCCATTATTTAAATTGTCATTGTAATGAGTTTCTATACCAAATGCTCCAGCATTACAACTGCATCCTTTTAATCAGAATTTATACAGGCTCTCTGCATAGGCACCAAACCACTGACAGCTGTTCAAGTCCATTGACTTAAAGCCTCACTAGTCACCTTTACATTTGCACCAAAGACAAACAGTACCCACAACACCGACTGAAATCAGAAATAAAGAGAAAGAAAGGGACCAGACAACGAAGCCGTTGATTTTCCCTTCTGCAAGAATGGTCACTGCAGCAGAAGTGATGGTATTGCTTAATGACTAATCAGACGTAGACATCAATCACATAAAATGCCTTTTGAGTGACAGTTATTTCTGAGGGAGAACAGGATGCCAAGCAAGTAACTGGTTCAAGAGTGACAGCTATGTCCTGCCGAGGAAGAGATATCAAGCAAGCAAGCAATTCTTGACTGACACACATCTCCTGCAGGACCGCAGATGCCAGCAACAAGCAATTTGAACTGGCATGTTCACAGGTTCTGGTGGATGGCCCATTTCCCATTTTTTTCTCCTACTCACCTTCTTAGTCTCTTGCTGGATATTTTTAACCAATTGTCTCCCTCTACATCAAAAACAAATGAACAAAATTTGTCTGAAGGACTCCCTGCCTGGGACCAGTAGGATTTGGGGCAGCGTGGCTTATCGGTGCACTGGCCTGACCCCTATGGCAACTTGCAGGCTGGGCAGCAGGTCCAGCTGCCTGTTGCCTTTACCTAGGGCAGAGGAGGAAAATGGCTGGAGCCCACAGCAGCAGGCAGGCACACAGCCCACGCTGCCTCTGGGGACCAGGAGGGACAAGCGACAGGGTGCTGGAGGGAAGAAGTTATTCCTCCCAAGAGTCACACCTCTATTTCCCCCTCTCCCTCATAGACAAACAATTCCCCCATCCTCAAGTGGCAACAACAGCACATCACTCCCATTGCTTCCACCCAGCAGCAGAGATCCCAGGGGCAGCAGGGAGAGATTGGCAACTGCTGAGCTGCCAGGGGTGCTTGAGCAAGTCCATGTGTGCACACATGCAGGTGTGGTGAGCAAGAAAGGTCTGCAGATCAGGATCTGGCCCCTAGAACTGCCACGTTTAGATCACCCTGAAATATGCAGGAGTAATGCAGCAGTCTCATCCCCGCGTCACTTCCCAAGACCTTTTGGTACCAGCATTGCCACTCAGCTGAGTTACTTTGCACAGCTGTCACAATAACACAGTAAGACGGTATCTGGCTCAGGGGAGCACATTTAGGCTCCCTCTAGTTTTAATTTAAGATTCGTTCAATCCCAGTACCCTTTTCATATATTTCTTCCCAGAAATTCCCAAAGTTTTACAGCTGATTTTTGAGTGCCCAAATTCAGGCACTCATCAGCCAGGCTTGCAAAGTTCTCAGGTATGACAACTTCAACTGGTAGTACATATTCTACTCACCTCTAAAGAATGATTCTCTAAAAAAGTTTTCAGCCACAGAAGAATTTTGCTCTTAGTGCTGCTAATTTCCATCAGTTGTCCTCTTCCACCTCCACTTCTCTTCTAGTGTCCCCATAGTGTAATTATGATAACTAAACTTGGGAAAAGGCCCATAATAACGGTCGAATGATATTTAACTTTCACCAGGTGCATCTCAAATGCTTAATTCTAATCACCTAAATAATCATGCTGTACCCGGCTTAAGAAAGCTCTTATGGATATAGAAATAATGACAGGCTGCAAGCCTGACTAGTCAGCAGGTAGGCAGGCAGTGCAATTTTATGCCTCCTGTTGCTTAGTACCACTGCGGTCCTCTGCAGACTCACAGCCAGGTCATAAACCAAACAGAAGAGAACAGTCCTGTCCCTTTTATACTTGGCTTATTCCAAAGTGCTGCAAAGTAATAACTACAAAGCATTTGGTGCATTGACTGTGTATGCGAATTGAGCGACAATTATAGTCACAGCAATAACTCAGCCTGGCACATTCAGATGAGATTTGCTGAAAGACAGGACTCTGGGGTTACAGAAGAGGCCTTGAAGAGCACCATGAAATCTTCAACTCCCTCTGTAACCTCAGTGTCAACCTGAAAGTGGGACTCAGCCCCATACATCTTCTAACAGTGCAGCCATGACCTGAGCCTTCACCTCTGTGTATGGTTGTCAAACTTCCCATGCTTCAAAGACAAGGCTACTAGCCAATGCTTGGTTGTGTGACACTGCAAATACGGTGGAGCCCAAGAAGAATTCAGCCTTCGGGATCCCTTGTCAGAAAGGGACACTTCTGACATTTGATGTAAGCAAGGAATAAATCAGTCACATCCACTGGCTGTAAACCATCTGGCACTGAAGGCTCCAGCTGTAGCCAGAGGTCTGGGAGGAAATGGCATCCACCCCACCATTCACAGCAGAGTGCAGCCAGTCCCTCCCACCAGTACTCCTCCAGTGACAGCAGGATTGCAGGGACCAATTTGAACAGATGGGTCATCTGTTTTTCAAGGCCTTTGTTGGGGGCTCTGGGTTGCAGGAGACCACATCTGAGATATTGGTAATACCACACCTTGAGTGCTGTGTCTAGTTCTGGGCTTCCCAGGACAAGAAAAAGACGGACATGCTAAAGCAGGTTGAGTGAAGGACCACTAAGATAATTAAGGGACTGGAGCACCAGACATATGAGATGAGGTTGAAAGAGCTGCAGTTGTTTAGCCTTGAGAAGAGAATGCTCAGAGAGATTATTGCAGAGCCTCTGTCCTTGGAGATACTAAAAACTGACCAGGCACAGCCCTGAGTAACCTACTCTAGTTGACCTGGCCTTGGGCAAGACTGGCCTGTTAATGCATTGGCAACACTGCTCATTAGTACACATCACTTCCGTAGGACCTGGATGTCAATTTCTCTCTATATATGTTACTACTGCTCTGGATGTCATCTTCTCTTCATTTTAACTATCATGGCATTTGGCTACTTGATCAGCTGCCTTGAGATTTTCTTAAGGATCCTACTACCATGGTTTCTGAGCACCTAACCATTTATTGTCTGACCTATGACGTAATCGGCAGAAATCTCCTGCCGTTGCCCTAGCAGCACCGTGGTTCCAAACAAATCTGCTCATTTTCTGAACAGTGGTTCTGTAGAACTCATTTTATGGTTACAATGAAATAGAAATGATAGAGATAAAAAGGCAAAATGTGTTAATGCAATATATACAAGCCTCGGGAAACACAGTAGCACCAAACCTGGCAGACAGAAACCCAGCCTCCTAGCCATGAGGCCAACTTGAAAAAGCCTGTTATTTATTCACAAAGCACATTTCTCTAAGCCCACAGGATCTGACAGGGGAAGAAGTGGTGATGATGAATAATGCATTCATGTTAGCGATACCATCAGCTCAACCTTCTACCCAGACAATTCACTCTTCCTTCAGCCTCCACAGGCTGTTCCTGGACCTGCTTGCAGGCTTCAGAGACCCTTTGAGAAATGACTTGGTAAGTCGGAGAGGGCAGAGGGCACTTTTTGTGCAAAAACTAAAAGGAAAAGAGCCTCCCTGGGTTCTGCAGGGGTGATGGGGAAGGGAAGGAGCAGCTGGAACATTGCTTTGTGGTACAGATAATTGCATGCTCCTGTCTACTTGGGGATGCTGACAGGCCCTATGCCACCCATCTACTTGGTTAGATTTGGCCACTGATGATGATACTTAGATATGAGGAGACACTGGTACAAGATAGCAAGTGTCTTGCAAGTTCAGCAGGGTCTGTGTGCAAAGCCCCAGCGAGGATCTGGTGGGCCATCAGGTTCAGCAACTGTTTACCAGCAAGTGACTCTGAGCACCTGCTCCGACCGAAAAGGCTCAGTCTCCACGAGACTTCAAGTTCATCACCTTCTGCTTGCAAGGCTTGCGAGCTGTGCCCCCTGCCCTCACTGGGCCAGCCCCAGCTCCTGTAACACGTGCCCTGGCAGGGCTGCTTATTCCCGTTTACGGAACACAGTCCCTCCCAAGCCCCTTCCCTCAGTTGCATCTAGCAACACTCAGTGTCCCCTTTGGCCGCCCCTCACTCTTCCAAACTAAGCTTATACAGACTGTGCCCACCTGCAGACACAAGCCCAGCAGCCCCTTTCCTGTTGCTAACGATTCCCCCCACAGAGTCTATATAGCGGCTAACTGCAGATATGCCCTGTCTTTGAAGATATGCCCACACTGCCAATCCAAGCCCCTGACCTGTCCTAGTGGAGCAGCTCGAGGGCAGATCACAAGCACTTGGGGACTGCAGCCACCCTGCTTGCCTAACTGCTGGAAAATGCCTAACCCTCCACCAGTGCCCTTCCAGGCACCATCATGTGGGCCCAGCACCCCTTGCAGAACTCACCTCTTCACCGTGCGGAGCAGAGTAGAGCGTGCCTCGTTGTGGAAGGTGATGATGAGGCTGGTGGCTGGCAAGTCTGTGTCATAGCGTACAGAAGTGCACCTGCAACACAGGAGAGCAGAACTGTAAGCCAAACATCACCCACAAACAGCACCCAACTTCAGCAGTGTACCTAGAATTTCTAAAGGAGAAGAGAATAATATGCTAAAACCAGAAACAGCACAGTTGAGCTGCAGCAACGGTGGTCTCGGCACCCCTTCACCAAGGTTAGCAGAGCTTAAAAGAACTGTGCCTGTTGAAAGGCAAAGTTTTGAGGCTGTGATACCTAAACTCATGATGCTGCATACTGAGGAGAGCACATGGGTTTCATGGGGAACAAAGGTTCAACATTGTGGGCTCTAGTCCCTGGATTTGCCTGTGATTCATGTAAAATCTTGATGATTCATGTAAAATCTTGTTTATTCATGCACAGGACACACACATACTAAAGATGCATGGAGCTGGTACACCCAGGCATTGCTGTATAAAGCACTTCCATTTCTTTGGACATTGGGCTCTACAGAAAGGAAAACATTAGCTAGTGCTGTGATCTGTATCAGGGAGTTGCTGAGGTTCAACACTAATACCTCAGCTGGTAACGGAAAGCAATTCCTCCCATCTTTTCACCTGACTTTGTAATGTTAGGTTTGAACATTCATAGAATCATAATATCATAGAATTGTTATGGTTGGAAGGGACCTTTAAGATCAGCGAGTCCAACCATTAACCTAACACTGCCAAAACCACCACTAAACCACGTCCCTAAGCACCATGTCTACCCATCTTTTAAATACCTCCAGGGATGGCGATTCAACCGCTTCCCTAGGCAGCCTGTTCCAATGTTTGACAACCCTTTTGGTGAAGAAATTTTTCCTAATATCCATCCTAGATCTCCCCTGCTGCAACTTGAGGCCATTTCCCCTTGTTCTATTGCTTGTTATTTGGGAGAAGAGACTGACACCCACCTTGCTGCCACCTCCTTTCAGGTGGCTGTAGAGACCGATAAGGTCTCCCCTCAGCCTCCTCTTCCCCAGACTAAACAAGCCCAGTTCCCTCAGCTGCTCCTCATAAGACTTGTTCTCTAGACTCCTCACCAGCCTTGTTGCCCTTCTCTGAAAATGCTCCAGCACCTCAATGTCTTTCTTGTAGTGAGGGGCCCAAAATGAGGTGCTGCCTCACCAGTGCCGAGTACAGGGGGACGATCACTTCCCTAGTTCTGCTGGCCACACTATTCCTGATACAGGCCAGGATGCTATTGGCCTTCTTGGCCACCCGGGCACACTGCTGGCTCACGTTCAGCCGGCTGTCCACCAACACCCCCAGGTCCTTTTCTGCCAGACAGCTTTCCAGCCACTCTTCCCTAAGCCTGTACTGCTGCACGGGGTTGTTGTGACGCAAGTGCAGGACCCGGCACTTGGCCTTGTTGAACCTCATAGCATCGGCCTTGGCCCATCACTCCAGCCTGTCCAGATCCCTCTGTCGAATGTAGATGTGAATCCTGGATCCAATTCTGGCAGATACTAGGAATGGCAGATTTGGGCTGATCTGCTCCCCCAGAGTGTCTGCCTTCTTAACTTCCAGCCAGTGTCAAACAGCAGTCGGTCTGCACTAATTCCTTGTCCGATGAAGAGCCCACACCTGAAATTGTGGCCTAGAGTTTTTAACAACTCAAGGCAATGCATAGACTGAATCCATCCTGGGAGGGAATACAATTTATTTCTTACAGCCACCACTTGTTCTTCCACATTTACTTACTGCTCTTTCACAGCTATTACTAAACTGTTACTGTTTTTATCATCACATTCAATCCTATCAAGTTATGACTTTTTCATTGCAATATTTTATTAAGGGGACAGTGGCTTCTTACAGCAATTTTCAAACATATAAAGAAACCTTGATAAAGACTAAAGTGGAAAACTTGAGCCCAGACGGGAGACATACCACATTTATTATTGTTTCAAAATAACTCCATGATGTAATGCATGTAAAATGTATTAAGGCATCAGGAAGTGGAAAAGCAGCAGAGATTGGTGTATGTGTTATTTGGGGAAGTCTTCCCAAGATATCAGCATTATTACAGCATCAGAGAGGACAAGGACAAAGTTTGTGCTTGAAAGTTGGCCCTCTCTGCTTTGGATCAAAAAAACAGTAAGTGCTAGGTCAGAAGGAGCTTGTAGGATGCAGTCAAGTATGTCCAAGCTCTGCTTGAGTGACTGAAGAAAAAGTGACGTTAGTGACCTATTGACCCCTTACTCCTTAAACAGGGAGCCAGGTCCATTTGTGACACAAGGATGGGCTTTCCTCAAACCACAGTCTAATTTGTATCAGCTGAAATAGGTCCTCATCCTAAATTGTCATCCCAGCAACCACTTCAATATAGTTACAAGAGAAGGTACTCAAACCCAGCTCCCTCATTACCAAACTGTCACCTCTGCAAAGGGAAGGAGCACGGAAATAGGTTTATCTGGTCTGATTATACTCTGCTTTGGACTCCCCACTGCTGAAGGGAATCCTTGCAAAGCTGGGGCTGGAATGGCCGTACATTTTCAGGGAATCACATATATGTTGTTTTTCAGACTGAAGTGCAGACATGAGGCTTTTCACAAAAAGCATGCTCTGCATGCTACCACAGATCAAAATAAACAAAAATTCACCTTTGAAGTGAACTGTTTTTAGGCCAGAACATGACAGCAGATTAACAGAAAACAGCAATTCTGCATGGCAGGGAGACTTGTCAGTGACTCAGGACATGGCACTGCTGCCTCTGAGCCACTAGGAAGCCAATCCCGAGTACTATGCTGGGGAAGAGGAGTACAAGACTTTCATCTCACAACCAAGGTCCCAACTGCTTGCATTCACAAAGCACCCTGATGGCTGTCAGTGCTGGCAGGCTCACAAAGCTTCATGTCTCCTGACATCCCTTTCACAGTTTCGATCAAGTTAGATGCCTTGTTTCCCATTCCCACTAGCTGTGAAGTGTTGCTTTGAAACCCTAAGTAGGGTCTAGGTACCAGCCCAGGTAAGACAAACATTTCAGACGTGGTGTGGTTAGTTTCCTTCTATTTTTTCTCCGTTGAAGTAGGCTGGTTTACACTATCCTATCACTATCAAACCTACCGTTTTCAAGGTACATCATCTTTTTGTACTCCAGAAACTACAAAATAGTTATCTGAGCACCATTAGCAATTTAAAGATGAGTTTAGCCAGTAGAATAAATTCACCCCCATTGAAACAAAGACAGAATGATGAGCACTTTGCAAGCCATGAAATATTGACTATAATCACATGTTCATTTCATCCCTGCCCCAGCAGCCTTCATCCAAACCATAATGCTCAGGCTGGAAAGAAGGCATGAAACCAGCTTCAGGCAGCCAGGGCACAGCAGGTGAGGAATACCAGAGCAAAGCAAGGCTGCAACAGCCGGGACAGAGGGGCGCTGAGAGAAGCCATGAGTGTGAGGGGAGTTGTGCAAAAACCAACAGTCAGATGAGCAATTTGAGCTGCAATGGAGGGGCTGTGCTGTAACAAAAAGATGATGCCTGGACCTGCGAGAAGAGAAAAGCAAGAAGCTGGGGCAGAATTACTCAAGGTCTCTGTGCATTTGAGACCTTTCCAGATTAACTATGAAATACAGTGAAGTAATGGACCAACGCTAGCGAAGAAAAACCCAAACCATCCTTTGTCAATGCTGCAGAACAGCACAGGAGGGCAATTGACTCCCCACACCAAGCAGCAGCCATGGCTTGGAGCAAGGGCTGCACAGTACCTGTAGTGCCTGGTGTCCCGAATGGGCCGATCGCTGCTGAGTTTGTCGCTCTCTAGCTGATTAAAAGCATGCTGGCGGTAAGGGTCTTCTCCGGCCTTCAGCAGCTTTGAGGACAAGTAAGCCTTTTCATCAAAACCCCTCCGGCTGTTCTTCTCTCCTTGTGGAGCCCTTGTCATCTAGAGCAGAGACAAGCATCAGAGCATCAGGGAGAGCAGCCAACTCATGTTGAGACACGGGTAGTAAGTTCAGACACGCGTACGCTAAGGCAGGTTGTTTGCCACACATCTGGAAGTGATTCAGGTATAGGGGAAGGCAGGACAGGCAGGAGCTTGGAAATGAAAGCAGGAAACCCTCACAGATATGGTGTCATAATTGCCTTCTCCAAGGAAAACTGCAGGCCCTCGCTATCCTTACCGGCTGAGCTTGGGACGAAAGCTGCTGTTCCTGATAACACAGGCAGAGCCAAATTCCCTTTAGCACTTGTTACGCAGGCATTTGGAAACCCTTCCAGGCAACATGGGTTTGAGAGCAGCCTCCAGCCAATGCGGCTGAAACACAGTATTTTGAGGAAAAACAGTTTCAGTCTTTCGGCAATCACTATCGCATCCAAACACAGAGGCAGCTGATTTAACAGGTTGCCTGCTGTGCCTTGCCCAGCTTTGCCCAGTCTCACAGAAGTCCATGATAAAGTTGGAAGCTGCATGTAACTGTCCCCAGTCCCACACGAGAGCAAAAACACTTGGGCCATCCCTCTCCTCTCCTAATTTTCCTCTAGCTTTCCTAGGCCACAGAATCAGGGCAATGCCAGCACCCGAAGACCATTCACTAGGGCCACTGGGAGGGAGGACAGGCACAGTTCTAGCCCATGCTGAACTCTTAGATACGAGATTTTGGTTGGAAACAATCTAGAAACTGTAAAATATTGGCTTATAAAGCAATCAGGATTATTTACACAATAAAAGTAGTTTAACAAACTGTCTGTGTAGACATTTGATAGACCAAATCATGAAGAAGCCATAAAATGGTCCCAGCCTTGTACAAAGGAGTGTTGGAGCTCCCTAAAACTGCTGGAAAAGGCAGATTCTGGCACATTCACATCTCATCCAAAGCACTAAACAATCAATCCCATGATCCTGAGATCCTTCTGTGTAAAACAGCCTGGATACCCTCTAATACTAGGCTTGATCAAGTTCCTCCCTCCGCTATACGGCTCTTTTTAGGAGTTTTAGAGGGCAAGAGACCAGGGACTGGTCCCCAGTATCACACAGCATTTTTGTTGAACCATCTTAGTGAGGTGGGAAACAACTCAAGAAACACAGCACCACAGCAAATTCCTTAAGCAGGACAGCGCTCAGAAGAACAAACATCTCTACATCTTTCTCTGAGAAGGGCTACCCTGCAGTGCAGACAGCCCTGGGAGAACCAGACAGTTGGCAAATGAAATTCAGCGTAGACAAGTGCAAGATAATGAACATTAGAAGAAACAAATTGAACTACTCATGCACATTGATGGATTTCAAATGAACCGTGACCGCGCGGGTTACAGATCTGAGCGTCCCCATGGACAGCTCAGAGAAACCCTGCACTCGTTCCGCTGAGATGGGTAATACAGCAAATCGAGTGCATTGCAAATGGGACAGAGAAAACTGAAACCACCGTGAACACTGTTATACGAAATCAGTGACGGCCCAGCAGCCGTGGCCAGAGAGCAAGTTTTGTCAAACTGGTCTCTGGAAGGAAGCTGGAAGGAGGATGAAGAGAAATTAAAGGTTAGGACTATTCAATTTGGAGAGAAGACGAATGAAGTGAGAAGAAAAATGAAGGTGGTCCATTAAATTATGCCTAATACAGCCAAAGTCAGCCTGATGCTCAGATTTCCCTTTCTTACCATACAAGAACGGGCCTGGCAGCCAGGGACCGTTCCACCACCCAGCCAGGAGCGGCACAGCTGGGGGGGCACCGGGGCAGCCCCAGCCCCAGACAGTGGGCACCTCTCTGGGGACGGGCCAGGCCATGAGTCCACCTTGGCAGGGCTCATGTCCAGGCAGGGCAGGGCTACGGAGAGCTGCAGACCAGCCCTGCTGCGGCATTGCTGGGGCAGGGGATGACAGCTCCTGGGGTCCTGGGCCATGGGGAGGGTGGAAGGAAATCCCATGGGGCTGACAAGGGGTCTTGGGCCATGGGCAGGGTGGAGGGAGCCCCGGGGAGTGAGCAGGGACAGGAAGGCCCATTAGTGCCCTCAGAGCCACTAACTATTGAGCCTTAACTTGAACTATTAGGGGTAATTCCTCTAGATACTATGGTTCTCACCTTACTGACACATCAAATTTAAAAAGTGTTAAAAGAGCACTAGGAATTCATTGTCAGTTAAGAACATCTCTCATTTTTATCTCAGCCATTATCTCTTCAAACAGGGAAAAGGGAGGATTCAGGGCACCATAGCTCAGAGGGCCTTGCTTCAGCTTCCAGACAGACAGCTAATCAACAGGTAATCAACAAGTAATCAAACAACTGATTTGTGAGCACTGAGAAGATAACAAGGTAATAAATAGGAGCCAACTGAGATTTGTCAAGACCGCATCATGTCAGACCAACCTAATTTTCTCCTGTGATGGAGTAATCAGTCTTAAGGGTGTAGCGAAGCAGTAGATAGATACATCATGACTTTGGTAAGGTTTTTGACAGGGGCTGGTAAGACGTTGTCATTAGCAAGCTGGAGAAATAATAGTCTAGATGAAACTAATGCAGAATGGGTAAAACTGGTTGGAAAGCCACTGTCAGAGCAGAATTACCAGCTGTTCACTGTCAGAGCAGAGGGTCTATGCTGAGAGCAGGTCTTAGGGTTGTGTTCTGGATCCAGCAGTATTCAGTATTTTCATAAGCACCTTGGATATTGAGACTGAGTACATTTACCAAATCCATAGGAAATCCAGCAAAAGTGTCAGACATATTGGGGAACAGGATTAGAATTCAAAATTATCTCAACAAATGGGGAAAAAAAGGTCTGTAAGCAATAAGTACAATTCAATAAGGCCCCATAGACCTCTACAGTTCATCGGGTCTGCGCTAGTAGAAAACATGGAAGAAACAGCAAGCTCCTCAGAAAAGCCCTAGATATTACAACTCATTACAAAGCACACAACAGCAAAGCCCAATAAAGAGAAGAGAGCAAATACCATCCTGAGTGGAGCCCAGACAGCTACAAACAAGCCTGGCAAAGCAAATATAAAGCTTATCTTTAAGGACTGACTTGCTTTATCAGATTCTTTTCCTAAAATATAGATGTTTGATTACAGGACATTTTTTCACTGTTAATTGAAAACATACTTGACAGGAGAAGCACAGGTTCTCTATAAAATAGTAGTCAGTCCCCTGCCAAACCCTCTGAGGAGGGCGGACTGACGTCCACCCCCTCTTTCCTCTCCCTTCACATTAAGACCTCTTACTTCAGGAAGAAGTCAACATAAGCACATATGAGCTCTGGGTATATTAAAGGCACGGTATGTACAGCTGAGTGCAGAGTTAACCACATCAACAGGACAGTTCATACCTGTAAGCTCTCTATGTAGCTACACACCCTGTAACCCCATGCTTGAGGCTGCAACAACAAACGGGAGTTATGGGAGCAGAAGAGCCCAGTTCCTTCGGACTGATGCTCTGTGATAGACAAAAAAAATTTGCTAGATGAAAGCACAAATAACGATGAATAGGCACTGGAAATGTGAGTGTCTAGACTAGGGATTAGCAAAGCAGTTTGCACAAATTAAGGTTTGTCCCAAACACCGCTGAGACCTCCAACACAATTCACATACCAAAATTTCAGGAAATACTGTAAACCTTCTAATCTCATTTTGCCATTTCTCATTTTCACATATGCTTTTCCCTTTCAGTAACAGAATGGACTGAGTTGCTCTTCTGCTGTTGAAAGTATGCTCTTATTTGTGTTTTGACACAGTTCATGAGACCAGAAACTATTCAAGTCGTGAAATCAACTTTGTAAGCAAGGGATTAAGGGAAAGGAATTAATGCCATGCACATCTATGAAAACTTGAGAGGCTCATTTCTCGACTAGCACAGTGATGTTCTTCTAGGCCTGATCACTCGTAAAATACCAAGACTATAATATAGACAGTGCCACTCACCTCTGTGCATTATCACTGTCTGCCACCAGACACAGGCCCGCCAGCTCCAACATCATGCAAACAGCCACTAAAACCAGAGCAGCTGGGGACCTCAGGGTCCCAAGATATTTTTTTTGTAACAGCAGGCTTGGCCAAATTCAAAAAGGATAACCATACCCCAGGGGTCATGAGGAATCATTACTTAACTAGAGTAAGGTATGCAAAACTCTCAAAGGTAAGTGCAATTAATCATTTCACAGTTACTGTGAAGTTAGTCCAAGAGCAGTTTTATATGACAGGACATATACTTTGCAGCTCTTGTATATCTTTCTTACAAGTGTTTAGCGCGAGTACAACAAATGGAGCAGGGGGCTGCCATGCTTCTCTTTTGTTTTAAGCTAATTTTCATGATCGTGGAAACTCTGTCAAATCGCAGGACACAAAAGCATCAGTGATAAGCCATCCCCAGTAAGTGTCCTTCCTTGGAAGAACTAACTGACCAGGAAGCTCTAACTGATGAATATGGACACAAAGCAAGCCAGGGAGTAACAACCCCACCAAACCTTCCTCCCTCTTGAGGCACCCCTTTGATTTATCACACTGCCGCAGCCTCACATACTGCCACTGCCATGACCCCCAACCCTGCCAGCACCTCTCTCCCACCAGCCTTGCCTGTCCAACACCCCTCAGCAGAGGTTTCCCCTCTGAACCAGTTTAATGGCAGCTTCAACCCATTGGGTTGAGATACAACCTTGCTGGCTGAGTGAATCCTTTTCCCTCAGAGCAAAGGCCAGGGCCAAGTCACCTCTGTAAACCACAGCGGAGCTGCTGGGGCCCGCACGGTGCGAAATTTTTCTCCATGGCCTCACTCCACTTGCTCCATATTCTGTCCCAGTGACCTGAGGACAAGTCCCAGAGACGAGAAGACAGGACAGCACAGCTCCACCACCAGCAATCAGACACTGGGGCGAGCGCACAGCAGTGCTTGGGGATGCTACAGGGGCAGGTGCTGCTCAGCTCTGTAACCCATACGCTGGCACATGGATGGGAAACGAATGGCACAGAGAACAGACAGGGAAGGACTGAAAGCTGCAGCAACTCCCAAGAAATTCCCAGGAGAACCTGCTTGCCCAGGGAGCAAGCTACTCTTGATGGGCTGAACCTGCAAGATACCGTCTCTCTTGAACGCCTGTTGCCAAGAGCATTTGTTTTAGAGGGTGTGTTGCATTTCCAGTTGGGATTAGGAATCCCAGTGCGCACATGGCTCTTGCTATGTCTCATGAAATAGTCCGTATACTTCTCTGAAAAATAGCTCAAAATACTTTAAGAAAAAAGCCTGTGCCTGACAGCACAGGGCCTATTTTATTCATGCTTTGTTTAACTGTGTAAAGCATTTTAAATGTGGTTTAGGAACCATGCTCTTATGGAACTTCTGTTATGAAATGTTAATAAAAATTACCACAGTTAAATAGAACCATCTCTGTTCTTCAAGAAGTGCAAGTGCTGACAGAGGAGCTCAGAGACCGGTTTGAATGTTTTATTTGTGGCCTGTACAAACTGGAGTAACACAATGCAAGCAGTAAAGCAACTTGAATTGATCAGCTCCCACCACAGTTAATTGGTCTCAAGAGATTTTCTACTACCATCAGCACTGGACAATCTTGAGGCCTGCTGTCAGTTCCAAATTGGGCTGGAGAAACCAGTGGTGAGCCACCAGCAGAGGCTATTAATTTTCAATGCCCTCTGAGAACAGGCCACGGTTGCCTCCAGGCCCTGTGACAGAGCTGTAGTCGCCAAGGGATGGTGGGAGTGAGAAGCATGGAAAGTCTCCTGGGGCTTGCTACCCAGAACTGCTGCTTGCTCAAGGTGCTTCTCCACCTCCCTACTCTTTTCCATTGCCTTCTGTACATGCAGAGGCAGTCCTCTGCCATCTCTGTAACACAGCATCTCTGTTCTCTTCTGGTTTAGCCCTGAGAAACCCTTTCTCTCCATCCCTGCCTCATGGCTAGGAAGTCATGGGATTCCACCAAACATTTTCTATCTTGTTCTTCTCTTCTTCCCTCGTAGTTTTGCCAGACATTGAGCTGTTGACAAGGAAAGTGTCCTCAAGCATCTGGCCTGAAAAGGTGGAAATCCTGTATAAGGCAAGAAAGGAGAAGCAATTATTTTTGTGTTTGGTTTCCACAGCAATGCTCTCCCCACACCCATCAATTTTTGGATGCTACTTTCAGAGCCTCCTCCAAGAGACACAGAAGATGGCACAGTGTTTTTTCATGTTATTGCCTACAGCCTGGATGAGGTGAACATCACACTCTCCTGTGATGTCTGTCACAAGCAGACATGGGTTGTTAGTGTGAAGAGTTTACAAACAGAATGTTGCAGACTTACAGGCCATAACAGTGTGTTGATAGACAAGGCTTGTCCACTGCCTTTTGAGCAGCCTTGCCATGGTTTGACAAGCTGGTCTTTTGGCCAGTTTTGGGGAAGAAAGTAGGCAACACAAGAAAGGAGAACAGTGCAAGGGAAGTTTACAGGGGGAGCAGCAAAAAAAACCAAGAGCAATTAAGTGACTACCTCTGCCTATCACAAACGGTTGTTCCCTGATAGCTTCACACACCACTACCCTCATCCAACTTCTCAGCATACGGAAACGTGTTGTCTGTCCTACCATGGTCCCAACTCCTTGCTTTCACATGTAAGAACTCACAGTCTTGCTTCTGAGGCAGCCACATGGCCTCTGCCCAATGATCCTACTTAGACATCTCTTTAGTGACTCTGGAGAAGCATCCTTCTTGCGGTATTTCATCCTGATCCTGCATGTCCTTGTCTACAGAAGGGAGGGATCCTTCCAGGAAGCACATCTGGATCGCTTTCCCCAGGTCCCAAAGGTATGCAAAGGAGCATGGGCTGACAACTGGAGGACAGCCAAAAGTAACACACAGTGCACAAGCGCCAGCACTACAGCACACACCAGTCTCATTCATTTTGCAGACAGCAGCCCTAAAGAGTGCAGGGTACTCTACTCTCTGCCATGTTGGTTATCTGAGCTCAGCATCGCACTGCATGCAAACAAGTCACTTCCACATGCAGCAACTGGCTTCAGCGTGAACTAACCCGTCTCCACCCGCACGTAGATTAGCAGTCCATGCATAAATCATGCCAACTTGGATTCCCCCCTGAATACAGTCCTGATGTTTATTCATCGTAGAATGATAACCTGAGAAGCTGGAATTTATTATACAACCTCACATGTGACAGGCACATGATACTATCAGTTATCATACTCTACTGCTGGCCCAGACAGATATATGGTATATAGGTATAAAATATAGCAAGCGATGACTTCTATAAAGTATGTCCATCTTTGGCCCAGCTGTGTAATCCTGAAAAGACCTTGAGCAGTTAGCAAGGGCTGGATCGTGCAATGTTTTCTGGCCCAGCTGCCCTGAGGCAGGAAGACATTGCCTATAACTTGAGGGAGGGGACATGATGCCCTCGGGCATCCTTCTAGTCTTTTGTTTTTAGAAGTGTTGAATAAAGCAAAGCAGTGGAAGCCAAAAGGGCTTCAAAGATAGATGCCCAAGGGCACTCTCTTCCAAACAGCTCTAAGGAAATGAGCCTGCTCAGAACCCTGGAAAACCAGACCCCAGATGAGGTGAAGCAGTTGCCAAGGCCTATTTCTTCCCTCAGTTTGAAGTCCAAGGCACACAGATGTCCATTATGCAAAACTGAAAAATTATATTATAATTTTTTCAAATATATTTATGACATTCACGTATATTGATTTTGTATAAACACCCACATGTCCAGACACACATACATCTGGCTTCTATGTTCATTTGATCTTCATCTCATTCCCTGCCATTTTTTCCCTATTTGGCAAAGGTGACATGAACACAGCCATTTTTGCTGACAGAAACTTTTATGCTTTTATATTTTTCTCCAGGAGAAAAATAATGTGGAGAAAACCCTGAAAAATAGTGAGGGAATGGACTTCAAAATCACTGAGTACCAGCATGAGAGAGTAGTGTGAGGACTGTGGGGCGGTTTTTCCCTGAAACAGCACTTGTTTTCCAAGCATACCTCTCTCTACCCATAAATATCCATGACAACATCTAATGTCAGGGAGAAGACAGACATGACAGCACACCCTTTGAATATATAAGGGACTAGGCACTTCATGCTGGCACCCCCACCAAAACAGCAGCATTGTCAGAAAGAGATCCCAATGGGTAGCTGGGATATAGTCCCTCTGAGAACGAAGGTTTTGTACAGAGAAACAACAGTCACAAGGACACGAAGCTGTCTGCTTTCAGACATCTGTTTAGTATCACATAGCAAACCTCCTTAGCAAAAGCCATCTAGGTTACTTACTGTATATAGGAGTACTGTTCTGCTAAAGATTATACATACACTGTTTGTAAAGGTGTGTTTTGAGGTCCCTCAGAGCAAATAAAAAGGTACTATAGGAAGCTGCACTTTTTCTTCTGGAAAAATATCCCTGGCTTTCTAAACATTTAAATATGTAAAGAATGTCCCTGTTTTCCAAGTGTTTTTGAATTATTAAAACAAAGAAGTAAAAGGCACAATGTTTTGTTACTGTCTTCTAAGTGTTAGATGCTCAGTGGCCATTTAGACATTACCCGAACTCTGATTTATAGCATCCGTATCAAGACAGATTGACATAGCATTCTGTATCAAGACCGATGATACCCTCATGATTACCTGGTAGCACCTATGAAGCCAATAAGACAGTTCAAATGAGGGTGGCCTACGTCTTCATTAAACACATCAGTCACATAAATTGTGTCTCTCTGCCCACTCCCCCACCTACTCTGTCTGCACAATATGTGTATGTGCCTCCTGTCCCAATGCACTAATCTATTCCCTTTGAACTCGAGTGACCTACATTCAGCCTTTTCCTCCCAGTGAATCACAACTGTCTAGAGTGACAGATGCCACCACAGATTTTTTCGCAGAGGAGAAAGCAACTTTAGACCTCATAAGCTGCTAACATAGTCAGCAGTGACCTCGTTACCTAAGAGATGAGCAGAGGTCAGCTAGCACTGAGGACTGGGCACTGCTCACTCAAAGCATTAAAATATTTAATTACATTAGGCTTGGGGCTCATTTTTTTTTGCCCTCAAGATCAGGCTGTAAGGTCTTTTTGCTAAGGCTAGAGAAAGGAAGCTGAAGTACCTTTTTAATCATTCATCCTCAAGAGTTAGAGCTTTAAACGGAGATTAGAAGATTAAGAATAAAATAGCGTGGTTTTGCAACTAGCCAACATTCACACTCCACAGAAATACTGTGCATGTGCACAGCTGAGCCAAGAAGACAAGGGGAGACTTCACACCCCCAGCAGGGACAATCCCAGCCCCACAGCAGGAGGTGGGAATTTCTCCCCATCTTCCAGCAAGGAAAGATTTTTCCGTGACATGTTTTGGTTAGTGGGTCTTGCTCAAGCAGTCACGATTTTGAATATTATCCAATTCCACACTAACTCTCTCCTCTCTCCCCATGTAAATCACCAGATAGATCCTGTTACAGCCCCTCTCACTGATAGCTGCACCCCGCAGGTGGGAAGCACCACGGCACATCCCACAGACCGAGCCGGGTGGCAGGCTGGCCTCAGGGAGCCATACTCCTGCCTTTGTGCCGGCTGGGGTACCACACTGCTCCTGGAGGCTGGCCCACAGCCCCAGAGCCTGCACGGAGCTTGTCTTCCCACGAAATATCACCTGGGCAAGACATGACCTTGGCGAGTCAGGTAATTTACCACGATGCTTCACGCAGCTCTTCCTCACATTAGCTTCTGAACATCACACAGAAAGGCTCTTGGCAGGACCCGTTGGTTGGGAGTTAGCCAGGCCCAATATGAAAATGCAACTTGTCTGTAAACCAACAACCAAACTGGCGCTTAACAAAGTGACTTAATATAACTCCTCATGCTGCTGTTGAATCATGACCTAGTTTCTTAGAGAAGTTCAAGAATGACCTTCAGTTTACAATGCGGACTTGTATTTTGGAGGTTTGAAGCCATGAGATCTATCCCCAGGGACTGTACTGGTACCCTTTCTGTAGTGACAATGGTGACGGTGCACATGCATCCATGATTTATTACAAAAATGAGTCCTTCTGCACAAGACCTTGTTCACTCAGATATGTCCTCCGCCGTGCATTCAGCCCTGCGGCATGCAACATTGTCTTCTAATAGTGGAAAAACTCATTGTCTATTTGTCAGTGAAGATTTGAGAATATCAGGCTGTTGGCATTTTGTTTAGGAGCCAAATGATATTCCATTTTAATTGATTAATTTTTCAGTTACTGCATTGCTCCAATTCCAGGACCCAGCAATCAATTTGAACTGACAAGACCCTCAGAGCCGCGCTCCGCTTTCTGCTTGGGTCTCCATTTGCAAAGGCATTAAATTCACCTCCCCAATAGCAAATTTAATCAAGGATGGTGCATACCAATGAAGAATCATGAAACGGGCTCACATATGCCTGTCAAATATGAAAAACCCCCATGTTATGCTATGCAGGCCTCTGTCATTCTAGACTTCAATCACATTATTAATAGAGGCCTCCTCAACAGCCTCTCTGCTCTGCCAGTTTAATCACTGTCAACCAAGAAAGAGCTGGGCATGTAAGGAAGAGGAGAGCCATTGAAGCGGGCATCACAAAAACGCACGCATCTGACAGTCTTGAAATACACTCAGGACAGGTAAGGCCAAAACCACGGCTCACGGAAACACAGTTCTCCCCACGCACAAAGCGCCATGGTCCCTCACAGGGACGCTCGTCTCATTCTGCAGGTGCAAACTGCGGCAAAATAAAGTCAATTATTGCAATGGCCAGCAGGGATCCTTAAAATCCATTACTCTGCCAATCCCTATCCAATACAAAGGGCAGCCATCATCTGACTCCACACATACAGTGCTCAGTTCTGCTGCAAGTCTCATCTCGTAAAGATGCAGTTCCTGGGTTGTATTGTTAGGAGAACTCACAGCTTTTCTTTTGAAAGGATAATTTTTTGCCTTTGTAGTTGCAGAAGAGAAAAAGGGGGATACCTAGAAATTCAAAACCCCGACGGTGAAGAAGAAGGACACAAAACTTGATTTTCAAATCAAGTAATGTTTGAATGTTTGTGGTCAGCAACAACACCGTTACAGAAACCTTGGGCTACAGCTGGTTTCTGTCCTGGCTAAACCAAATCTGGCCTGTCCGAGCAGGCAGATCTGAGGAGCTGCTGGGTTTGAGTTCATTTGTTAAAAGATATGTCTGTCATTTTTCTCCACATATTCAACCAGTGAGTTTTTGCCCAAATCTCATTTTCAGAAAGCTCCCAGAGCCCTGCAGTTCGGTCCCACTTTCCCCACACCGCGCACAGACTGCACTCCTGACAGCCTCCCCCCGCCACAGCTGGCTGGCTCACAACCCAGCCACCAGCTCAGCAGTTTCCACTCTGCCAGCAAGTTTTCAAACAAAAAGTTCATGCAAGTGTCATAAGAAAAATGTGGGTGTCTGTTCCTGACAGCTGGGGCTGTGCCCCTAACCTTTTGCTTCCCAGAGGAGTGTTGTGTGAGCATAACCGATGCTGTCAAGGAAGACAGACTTCCCTTCTCAAGATCTATTAGATGCCTTTTTTAAAAATTTCTCTTCTTCAAAAGTATGACAGTGGAGTATAACCAGTAGGACTGAGTGAACTCCATTCACGTTTTTGGGCAGTGGAACGGCCCAGCTACCTCCCATTGCCCAGGAGCGCCGGGCAGGTGACTTTTTCACCACACAGATTTATTTCACCAAAGCACAGCTCCAAAAAGCCACCGGTGCTATGATGGTCAAAGAATCTTGCCTGGACCTTCAGCAGCTTTCCTAAATATGAATGAAAAATAAAACCCCGATACATTCAGTCCTGTCACAGCTCCATGAAAACCACAGGGTTGCTCACGAGGATGAGCTCTGCTTGCTCCTCTCCGCAGAGAGCAGCATGAAGCACAGAGGCGTTGTTTGTGTTCAGAAGAACACAGTGTAAAAATCTAAGTATGCTGTAAATTACTAGCAAAATCCAGTGGCAAAACTCCCAGTGACATCAGCAGGACAGGATTTCAGCCACAACAAAAATATAAACAGAGAGAAACAAACACACAGAGCACTTATCCAGGCCCCAGTTTTTCACTACCTTTCAGTCGTTCACACTCATTATTTTATTTTGATCTATTGGAAAAATTAAACTGTTTAACACACTGAACTTCCCCTTCTTCCAAATCTTTATTTGCCCTGGAAAATGGCAAGATGTTGTTAAATGGCCTTCATTACCCAGGAGACAAATAATGTATAAATTTCTAGCTGCAGGTTGTGGTGGCGAGGTGAAGGTTAAATGCAATACAGCTTGTTAGAGACATGGAGTCTGTAACGCAATTCATTTTCTCCCAAACAGAAAAAGATGTTGAGACATTCTTCACATTTCTGGCTGGCTCCTGTTGGGTTTTAGCATTTCTGGCTCCAGAAGAGAACATGGAGATGAACAAACATGAACAAAGGAAATGTGCTGACAGGTTTGTTCAAAGTAGGTTTAAAAAAAGTCATAAAACCAAAAGCAGAGCTGTGGTTGCAAGCGTGGGGACAGACAGCACCGAAAGATATCACAAAATAAACTTTAAAAACAAACAAAAAAAAAAAACAAAACAGAAAAACAACCATCAGAAAACATGAAAGAACTGTTAGAGAGGGAACAAGATGTGGGAAGCCTACCCTGAAATGACAAAAGGTGGGTGCGAAAGAGGAATTAACCTGTAACTCTGCATTACATTGTCTGGAATAAGAATTTCTTACTGTAGCTGGTCGGATGTAAGAGGTATTCTATATGACTCTGAATGTGGCAGGACTACAGAGCAACCAGGAACACCCAGGCAGTGTATTCACCTGCACATCCCGTATAGTGGCAGCCTGTCCCTGCCACTGCTGAAGGTGGGCTGACCAGCAACACACCCAACACCAACAAAGAACAAAACTCTTTAGCAGAGCAGCACTTCTTACTGAAGAAAATGCATTTAGCAGTTCAAATCTTATTTTTGCTTAGCACAAAGGCAGCTCCCACTGAGACCTTTGCAGCCACAGGGTGTGAGGCACAGCAGCTCTCATGCCCATTGAATAACGTCCACCGCTCCAGATCCAGCCAATCACCAGGGCAGCATTCTTCAATCTTTCTCCGTAACTAACAGATGTTTAAGCAACATGAGTTGCTCTGGCTTTCTGAAACCAGTGATGAGAGATGTGCCGAACTTCTACAGGAGCACATCCTTCAGGACTTTATCTACCTTAGTTGAAGGGCACTTTGCTGTCTGTTAATATATATATTACTTCATCCAGCTCTTTCCCTTGCCGCCTCCACCCCAAACCAATATTAAAAGGCATATTTAAAGTTGTAGAGTCAAGCACTCAGCACAGAAGGCAGTCCTGAATTACAAGTGTCAGTGCAAAGCTGACCATGCACGTCCACTACCAGCACTAATTGGCATGACTGCACATAACTACATGCCAACACGTGCCCTGGCGCAGGAGACTGAGCTCCCTAGAGTTCTTCCCTTGCTTCCCTGCAATCACATGCAAAGTAGAACAGAAACATGTGGCATGCCAAAAGCATCCAGATCAGGTCACCAGTAATCTCTCACACTCAGTAGCTTCAACTAATTTGAAGCCAGAAATGGTAGTCAGCAAGAATCAGCCTGTGACTTGGACCCGAGGGGAGCTGGAGCAGCAGAAAGCCAGAGAAATCTTCGCATTACAAGAGACAGATTCGTTTTCACATGCCAAGATCCTTTCAGGATCATCCCTCAAGGAGGGCTGCAGGGAAACAAGACCTCTTTTAGGAGCCCCGTTTTCCTCTTCAAAGCCAGGCCTTCTCAGGACAGGTCTTCTCTCCTAACATCAGCCTCCACAATTATAGAGGGGTCCCCCACACCTCCGTATTGCCCTGGTGGAAGTTCCTTCCTTTTTTATCCTGCCCTATTGCCCAGTCCTGCCATGTTTTTCGGGAGATGCTTGTAGAGGGGATGATGGCTGAGTTACCAACGCACCCCATGCTTAGGGGTGCTTTGGAAGAACCTGTTCCATCTCAGCCAGAAACTCCAAGCTCTCTGCTGCTAGCACCTCCTCTCCTTCTTCACTGATTTTAACACTGCCCGTAACAGAGTGAAAATGGGAAACAAGAATGAAAAAAAAAAGCAAAACAGAACCACTGCACACACAACTAAACACCATGCCAGGGAAGAAGCTGAGCTCCCTTTGCTTTCTCCTAGGCCTGATGTTCAATGTTCTGCTGGAAGCTGCAATTGACACACTATCTGCAAAATGAATTTGTCTTCTCCAGCTAGTCAAAGCCCCCCCCAAATCCGATGAGAGGCCAAGGTGTTCTTAAACTCAAACTGCAAGATATTCCAATGCCGATCCCATAATTGGCCATTTCTGCCTAGCCATAACAGTGCTGTGAAGTGCATTTGGCCCCTCATCTCTCATTGCCTGGGTGGGTAGTGAACAGGCCATGACAGATGCGTACCAACAGCTTGCTCCTAACCTGCCTCAGAGGGAGCAGTAGATCTCATATTTGGAAAGATCCCAAGGCATCATAAACCTGCTGCTGTTTTCCCTTTACAGCATCATTTCTGTCTCTGATGGCATATGCAACCACCAGGGCACAGGCTATAAAGCCTGCAGTTGATACAGAGATCTGTCTGCATTTCTAGATGTTTGTTACCATAGCAATACCATAGTAATTTTTAGTTTGTTTTGTTGCTTTTGTGGGTTTTTTTAAAGCTAGGTTCTTATTCGGTGCAAACAGAGCCAGTTCCCAGTTATGTGAGAAGGAAATTAATACTCGCAGCGCGCTGCAGATGCGGCAGGACCTGCTACCTGGGAGCAGGGTGCTGAGAGGAGATGCTCAGCTCCTGCCTCACACCCCACTGAATGCAGGGCTTCATTCACCAAAGCCATTTCTGATGCCCGCACCCAGCACGGTGTTGCTACCTACCCAGGCTGATGAGTGCCACACTACTGAGCATCCTTACCTCCTTGGGGAGCTCTTGTGATTAACTTTTCTCAGAACAATCATCAGATTGTTATGAGCATCCACTTTCAGCTTCTTCCCTAGACAGCTCAGCTAAAAGGAGCTTACAAGACCAGCACAAATCATGTAAAGACAACTTTTCCTTTTAATGCTAGTGTTTACTTCCAGGGTCTGGTAGTGATCTACAGAAGCCTTAATACAGCTATTATAAGGGTGTTTTCCAGAAATGCCATATCATTGGTCAACATCATACATTGGTCAATATCATACATGGGTCAACAGCTTGGTTTTCAGCATGTCATTCACAGGCTACTCCAAGGAATCTGGAAAAGATGAAACAAGTTGATTGCCAGACATTTAACCCCCAAATATAATTAACTGTGGTCATGTTCAGAATCAAGAATACCCAAGGGAGAATCCTTCCAAAAGCAGAAAGGTATTCTTTTCCAAGAAGTGTTTGTTTTTTTTTTTAAGAGCCAAGCACTTAGTACATTCAGGTAATTTGGGAAAGCTGACCCTTTAGTAACCAATGCTCCAACTACACAGAGCAGAAGAGCTTAGCAGCACACTTTTCATTAGAAACTAGCAGTTAAGTGAAAAAACAGAAAACTGTCTCACAGCATCAAATCTTGGTAAGGTACATCCATCATAAAATGGAGCAATTTTTGCAAACCTACCCTCCTGATTTGCTAGGCCTGCACACTGCCCATTTCTGTATGCTGGTTCACAGAGGGTAACTGCCTGGTACTGTTCCTGCAAATGAACCATCAGTCCTTAAACGCAGGCAGTAGAGGTTTGTACTGTGATGCTAAAGGCCTGTAGTTGAGATATATATATATATATATATATATGTCAGTCATGCGGAACAAGAGAATGAATAATTTTGTTAAAGGAGAGTAGAAAGGTATCTTTCAAAAGTCCACTGATCTTTAATCATAGATTAGGGAAGAAAACATGTTTCTTTTTGCAGAAAGTAAGTGATCTTCCTCACCAAAAGCGTAATAGCAGTGTGTGATGGACTGCTTCAAAAATGGCTGCCTTGGAGAGAGACAATAGACACAGACATGCACCGTGGCGAAGGTAATGCAATAGCAATTCATACCTCTGCATTAACCAGTGTCACACAGTTCAACTCCGACTGTGCCAGCTCTGAGACGTGACGATAGGTGTCAAGAGAAAAGAGATACCTATCTCAAGGAGGCTCATTAACTTGGGAATGCTGAAACATCTCACAAAATCTCATGGGTTGAGGTACTACAACTTCACTTAGCCATCACAAGCAAATGCTCATTTATTGCGGTTTTAATCAATGGAGTTGAAAGTGATTCACCGGTTTCTACTGGCAGAGCTTCTGCTACAAGGCTCAGACTGTCATCTCCAACTAAAGAGGGCTCTACCTACTGCAAGTCACTGCTGCCTTGGTGCCTTCATCAGAGGATGTACACATGAATCACCCAGTCTTGGGCAAGCCCACCCTCACACAGGAGGGGACTGTAACCTGGCTTGTCCCCAGCTCTTGGATTCCCCAAGTCCTGCTTAGGGATGCCCCAGACAGGAGAAACCAAAGCGGAAGGAATGCAGCTGGGTCCTTGGAGCCGCCTGCCACCAGCCCTTTCTGCAGGAAAGCTCTGGGCCTTTTAAACTAAAGGTGTCCAAAATGGACCACTGCTTGGTGGGGACAAAAGTGCACCAGTCAAACTGATCAGGTTTGGTCTCTCATTAGGAAGATATGTCAGTTCCCTTGGTAGATACAGGGAGGCGTCCCTCTGACCTCCAATGGTTTTGCTCAGGAAGTCAAATGGCTTGTCACCATTTCATTTGTACCACTCGGGGCAGTAGGAGAAACACTAGAACTGAATTACTACTTTAAATAAAACAGGAAAATAAGTACAGAGATTATGAAAATCCTCTGTTCTGGGGAAAAAAAAAAAAGTCTCCAGAAGTTATCACAATTCAAATATCATTACAGCATGCACTCATAGCTGGGCTGCCATGTGAACCTCAAGGATGTCAATATACACCCACACAGATAACACATACACATCTCCCAGACAACTCAGTTTAGAAACTGTGCACATACCCACACCTCAGTTTTCCTAAAAAATTATTATCCCTTTCTTTCCTCATCTGAAAGTGGGGAAAGTCTACAGGGTTGCTTAAATCGATGCTGTTCTCTGCAGTCTAGAGTGCAGAGAAAGAAGCACAAGGGACAAAGCGCATTCTACCTTGCCACATTGCAATATGCTTCCCCTCCAAATTAATTTTATATACCCTGCCTGGCCTCCTGCAAGCCCTCCCCATTCCCTGTCACTTCGATGCACTGAATCAGAGGCTGTTTTCTATCTCCAGGTTGGTATTCATGGTCTGAGTTATGGAGCCAGCATTTAGGCCAGTGGCTCAAACCGCAAGGATATTTCCAGCAAGGTTTCTCCAGCAGCTGAACCGAGCTGCGAGTTCAAATGACACCTTTTCTCCCAGTCCCTCGGCTCAGGGCTGAACTGGAGCTGGGGGAGCAGCAACCACCCCAGCAAACAACCATCTTGAACCTGATAACATCTTAACAGATGATAGCTCATACAAATACTCCAGCACCCATCATATACGCCTTGAACAGACTCCTCCTATTATAACATAAAGAGCAATATGCCAGAACCAATTCCCAAATTACTTACAAACTTTGGGGGGAAGCGCCAAGTGGTAAAAGCATATATAGAGAACCCATCCTCTGTTTTCCCAAACACATTGACACCCTCGATCCCTTCCTGTAGCACCATATTAGCCTGTGTGAAGAAACAAGTTTTAAACCGAGAGGGAAAGGAACTCCCTCAACTTCTTTTAGTTGATAATGACGTAATGTCACCCTTCACTGCACACTTCCATGATACCAGGCAAGTAACAAAGTCATCATCCCTCTCATAACCCCTTGTTAATACCAGGCTAATAACAAGAATTCCCTTTGCAGTCAACCCGTCTGAAGCAAAACATTCCCAGAATGGTGCCTTTACCTCTGCCCAAGTGCTTTGAGTACCACCATCAGTAGCAACAAAGCAAAAGTGCTTTTCTTCAGGGACCATAGCCAGCATCTGGTGGAGACCAACTTGGCTTTCATTCCTCCTGTTTCCCCCCACAGTCTTTCCAAATACACCTCACATCCCTCAGTGTCTGCTCAGTCCAGTTATTAGAAGATGACCTCTCTGCCCCCAGGCTTCTCATGACCTAGAAGAGCCCCCATCTCCTGCTAGTATGGGGCTGTACTCTGCCTCTTCCATAGCCCAAAAGGGAGGCAGTACCCAGGGACAAGGAAACACAAGCATCGCTTGCAGATAGATGGAGGGAGGTCTTGGTAAGACTAGTTCCTCCTATGTTTCTTGACCTCCCAAGCACTGTCCCTACTGGCAGCTAGCAAAATCTGGAAGAATGGCACAGTTGTTCACGGTAACCTGCAGAGCAAAATATAAGATTAGTGTCTTAACAGAGCAAGAGGAACAGTGCCTGCAGGCTCTTAAATCAAATATTCTTGCTTCTTTCAGCAAGCTACCACAGCCGTCCATCCCTTCTTCCAGCTGTACGGCCCCAGCAAGATCTTTTGGAGGACACAATCAGTGATGGTCACAAGACTGTAGCAATGTCTTGCAGAGCCCTTGAGAAGTGATTAACACCTTCTTTCCACCTCAGCTCAAAGGGAGAACTGCAAAGCATGAAACAGCTTCATAAAACACTGACTTCCAGGTCTACCTAAGTCCTTCATCTGAAAGAGGTTGCAAATCTCAACCCCAAAGTGTTTATTTTAATTAACTGCTTAAGGATACAAAAGACTTGGATTCACCTTTTTTTTTTTTTTTCAGGAAAATATTGTCAAATACTTAAAAGTAGATAACAGTATTCTCTGCCTGGCAACAGCCACTTTAAACTCCTGTTTTTATGGTTTTTTGAGCCAGCCAGGCAATTTTACATTATTCACGTATTAAAGAATAAAATTTTCTAGAGAAGAGTTTAGTCAATTAATCTTCAGTGCTGTACATGAGATTTTACATGGAGGAATCCAATAAGCTATGGATTGTCAGTAAATTCTTATCTATTTTAACGAAATTCTCATCTGTTCTAAGGGTCTGTAAGTGTTGTCCTCAGAGATGAAACAGATCTGAAAATCATTCATATCTGGGTCCCCAAACTGCAAGCTAGACATTTAAAAAAATGCACAGAAACTATTCTGGGCTGTTTTCTGGACAGAGAAGGCATCACAGACCACAGGTCAGTGACTCTTCAAGCATCTTAACAACTCCACAACAGCCTGTTCCTCTCCTGAGAGTGATACACACTGCACACTTGAAAACAAGGACGGGCAGAAATGCTTGTTCTACTCCCATTCATTTTGAGATATTTCTTTAAATTCCAACTTAACGTCCATTTAAACTTCAAAAACTTCATAGTGAAATAAATAAATCTTCCAGGCGAGACCCTCTGTCGGATAGTATTTGGCAGAGGAGGTACTTTCATCCCTAACTCATGACATGGGAGTACGGAAGACAAGGAGATGAAGAAGATTTCTTAACACTTTAATCCCAAAAGATAAGTGCAAGAAGTGTGCAGAGAGCATCTGCAACAAAGCACCCACTGAAGAGCAGGTCTTAACTAAACACATGGACAAACACTCGTCTCCTCTCTAGTAATACCACGGATCTCCTCGCTTTTGTGCTTAGAGGACAGAAGCAGCTAAAAATCACAACTTTTACCTACTGTGAGAGCTGGAGTGGGATTTGGCCCAGTACACTATAGGTGTGCACCCAGCTGCTACAACACTGGTCTCCTCAAAACACACTTTGTCCGTTATGCCTGTAAGCCACCTATGTGGGTGTCCATTTCTGCCTCGGCCTGACACACTGGCGTTGCTCCTCAAGGCTCTTGGGGTGAGAGCAAAGTCTTTGCCAAGTTAAAAGAGGACTCAAAACTCATCTCTGTGAGACAGTTTCCATACGTTCACTTCCTTTTTAGGCAGGAGAAGGAAACAGTTCTCCTCAGCAATCTGTTTATACCATGATATCCATCTGGGGAGGAAGAAAGGAGACAAACCAGCTAAAAGAAAATTTCCCTGAGGAGATAGATGGGGATTACTGGTCAAAGAAAGCCCACCAAAACCAACTCTCCAGTGGTCTAATTGTTCCCGCTAGCTTCAGAGGAGAGCCCTGCTGCGCCCCGCTGCCAAGCATTTCAAATGATGCTTACGTGCTTCAGAGCCAACAAGCCATTCTTGCATTATTCTCTGAGAGAGACATAAACCCTTCAAAACCTGAATGTAAGCAATTAATCCTTGGCGCTGGAAGCTAGGTTTCACATAGAAGAACTCAATAAGCAATTTTAATCTCCAGTTCTTGAGCCTTGCGCAGCCAATGGACTTTCTCTTCTTCAGACACTTTCAAAATGGCATCCCTTGGCCAGCTGAACTGGAGGGGGCGGGAGGACAGAGGGGAGAGAAGCAGGATGCAAGATCTACTTGTGCCTCAAACTAAGCTGTTAATTTTGAAATTATCACAGTAAATTATCTCCTTGCACTCTATCCCTTCCTTTGCTAATGGCACTATAGGAAAGGAAAACACATTTTAGGAGAGGGCTGCTATTAAAAATCTAAACATGCCATGATTTTCCCCCTTTATCACTGCAGAGCTAGAAATTTTTGAATATGCAAGTTTTAAGCACCTCCTCATCAGCAGATAGCAAGCCTTGTGGAGCAACCTCAACTCAAAAGTCAGTAATTCATTAAATAATTAAAAGCATAATAGTGGCAGCACAGCAATATCATATGGAACTTCATCTCTGTCTGCAGACACCAAGGACTGCCACATTTCATAGAAATGGTAAACAACAACAGACATATTTCTGCTGATGTAATTAATCTCTATCCCCTGCCATATTAACAAGAGAAAAATGCCTGTGTTTATGATGAATTCTTCTAATTAAGAACCCCGTGCAAATGGCATGCGTCTCACCCGAGGGATTTTATCTTAACCAGGAACTCAGTTCAAGGATGAAATTCAGTTGCATAGCTAAGCAAAGCACAAATCACAGTGACATTTTTCCTTCTGCTAGGCAGAAGCAAATGAACCATCCCTGGACAACTCGTTACCGTTTGCCTCATTCGAGCCACTCATTACAAGGGCCTTCACCTTGCAGCACTGCAAGATGTCACACTTGCAAACAGACACCTGAGCACTCCTGATGCTTCATCCCAAAGACACCCCAAGAGGAGAAGCGTCATCCTTGGGGGGCAAAGCATGCTGGCACCGTGCATCAGCGGGGTATATTCACCTCACTTTTCCTTGATCCACCTGCCCTCCCTGCAAAATAGCCACGACTATTTGCACGTGCACTGAAGCTTTAGGGAAAGGGATGTCAGTCAAATGCCCGGCGGGAGACATTCAAAGAGAAAGTCAACGGAGCCTGAGCAATCAGTGTAAATCAAGACTTTAACCTTTCTGAGCCTCCCTCAGACTCTTGATCTGTAAAAGAAGATGCTTAAGCACTTACCACATTTCCGAAGAGCCAAGTGCAGCAGAAGTGTCAACGCAAAAAATGTTTATTACCAAAAGTACCAATTGAAGTGTCTCAATCTTACTGTCTCTGGACTGTTTCCCCTGTAAAAATCATTGGGCAGTACAGATGCCGCTACAAATCTGTTTAACGTAGAAATACGGATTCACTTTCAGCCTGTACTTCTTTAGTAGATAGATCCTTGGCTTAGTGCAGTATCTAGGTCCTAACTAATCTGACACTAGAAACTAAGTCATAACTATAGCAGCCAGTACTCCGGTTTCTGGTGCATAAAACAGCAGTTTCTGTTTATTGACCAGCAGAGAGAAATGCGGCTGCCTAGCAGCTGAATCAGATGGGTGCAACCCCTTTCCCACACAGCAAAGAAAATGTTCAAGGAAAATCATCCTCTATCTGCTGCTCTCTGTGGTAACACCATTAGGCCATGACATACAGCCAGGTCACTTAATGCACTAGGAAAAATTCCACTGATAGCATTTCCCTTGCCTGAATGGGAGGCAGGCTCTTATATCAGCTCTGGAGGAGCAGACAGGCCTCTCTAACAGCAGTCCTCTCCTCCCAAATCACACATCTTCAAAGGAGGGGATGTGGCCAAGCTCCTTCTACAGCAAGGAGCAGTCAGCTCCAGCCCAGTGACACTGAATTCTACTCTATAACTCCAACATCCGTAGATAATCTTTCTTTCTGGTTTTGGAATGTGAGCATTCAATCTGGCTCAGTACAGACTAAAACCACAGCGTTGTGCATCCTGTATATTATATTGTCAACCTATTTAATGGGACGGGGGGAAGGAAGAGCTATTGGACGGTTTCTATACCTCTCCAAACAAGCAAGAGGCTCCAAGAGATAGTGTGGGCCATTACTACGGGATTCAGCATCTGCAGGGAGGCTGCCTGGGTGATACAGTTATTTTAACATCTCTACTTTCTGTGACTGATACAAACACCACCATATGTGTGAAGTGGAAATATAAAAAACCCCTCTTTTCTCCTAATAAACTCAAATAGCTGAAGTGACAAGGTAAGAAAGACAATATTAAGATTCTACATTTCAGCAAACATTCAAATGTTTTAAATCTATTTGAATACTTCCACACCCACCCTACGTGAGGAGCATATACTAATGGCATAAGTTCTTGCACCCCAGGCCTCTTCATACGTCTTCCTCATCCGCAGGGAGCACGAAGGAAGCTCCTCCAAGTTCACGTAAGCTAGTTCAGCAAACCAAGGAGCATATAGCTGTTCACCTTCACACTCTCAGAAATGCACCAAATCAATTTCATTAAAAACTAAGGGAGATTTTTTTTTCAATTAACAGGTTTTTGAGAAATGCACAGCGACAAGTTCTTTGAGGTCAAGACTTACTAAAGCACAGTATAAATACCTTTCCCCTTGCCAGGTTCGGTGTCTTGTCCAGAGGACAGAGAGCTGAGCTGCCCTCTAAATGACACTGAAGACATTCCCATGCAGTTGCTTTTCACAGGTGCTTTGGTCATGCTGGAGGTACTGAACTGGCAGGAGAATTGCAAATAGTCCTTCTGGAAGCGCAGCCTACAGGGAGCCTGAGCGGCCCTACCAAACAGGTGGGGATTTTCCCCCCCACCCTTCTCAGGAGCAAAGGTATTTCCTTTAGATCATCAGGGTTTTCAGTCTATTTTGGCCATTTTTTTCCCCTCAAGGAACTCCAAATAGCCCATTTCTGCTTACCGTGCAAAGCCACCCTGAAGAACCAATTCTGTCCCAATGCCATAGCACTGTACGGAGACGTTCAAGAAGCAATAGCAAGTCTATGTCAAACAGGACAGACTTCCCTAGGGACTTAGAATTGCTTGTGGCTGTGAGGAGCCTGCTTGAGGTGGCATATTGCTGCTGGCCCAGAAACATTGCTCCTCACCTCTCTTATCAGAAGAGATGGTCTCCAGCGTGCCTTGCAGAGTGGGTTGTCCAGCTCAGGTACAAGCTGTACCCCAGGGCCCTCACGCCTTAGACTGCTAAGTGTCCCCTGCCTGCATTACAGAATTACTAGCAACAAATATTACCCAATATCACTCGCCAAAACAACAGGGGTAAAGGCCCAGTCATCCATTTATAACTTTTCATCATCCAACTGATGTCATCCAGACTGTGAGAGCCTGAACGAGTCACCCACCCCTTCTCGACATCCGCAGCAGCGGATGTCCTACGCTCAGACTCCTGTTTTGGGGGCAAATAAGTACAACTAGCTGAATTCATCCTTGTAAAATTCTGCTATAGATGCTGCTGCTTGTGTTTGCATCTGACTATTAATAACTTGTGGCAAAAAGGCCATATGCCCCGTCAGATGGTATTGCCCGTTACAACTTGTGCCATGTGCCACCGGACAGGAATATAAACGTTGCAGCATGCAAGCACTCACGGTGCTGTTATCTATCTGCTTTAAGAACTCGGTAGCAAGACGAAAAATGAATACATACTACAAATGCCAGGAGCGTGTTCCCAGATGCAAACACTCTTTTTCCTGCAGAGAGAATGATTAAAGTGCCTATGGTGTATTTTTTTTCCCCCAAGAAAAGCAAATGACACAGGCTACTGGTCTGGGCACAGAACGCGAATCCAGACGCTGGTTACAGATGTCACTCGGCATTAAAAACAACATAACTTGGGGAACCTCACTTTACCCTGATAAATTTGCGAATTTAACTCTCCACAGACAGAGTTAAGACTGAAGAAGCAGCAAGCAGCCCCAAGGAGCCCCACTGGCACGCGGTTCGCCACCACAGCCCACTAAGGAGTGTTTAAACACCACTCAGCATTAGGGCTGAGGTGGGAGAGGCTGAAGTCCAGCTCCCAGAGCTCAGCAAACACCCTGCGATTTATTCCTGTTCAGCCTGGAGGGGCAGCTTATCATGACAAGATGTCACACTGTTAAGTGGTAGCAGGTTTAATGATTAACATTTGCACATACAGGAATTGTTTAGAAGCTTTTTCTAACCTGTCTGCCCACTCCTGCTCGCAGTGGCTAATCCTCAAATGCTGCTTCTTCCCACAAATGAACTTGCAGAAAAAAATGCACACCAAAAACCTGAGCTGGCACTCAGGGTAATTGAGGGAGTAGAAAGTTACTGACCCACCCAGACATGAGCTAAATTTATTCCCCCCAAGCGATCTCAGCCCCCTCTGGTTATGCAAAGTGCCAAAGCAGTTTTTAAGCGGCCAACCCATCACCCACCCCCAACCCATAGAAATTAGAAGGTGGGAAGGTGATCCAAACCACCAAGGCAAGTGAAATCCTAACAAGAATGAGGTACGGCCAATTAAAACAGCAGCTACCACAGGACAAACGGAGTTTTAATTGTCTCTGAGTAGTAGCTTGAATCCAGCGCAAAGTTCTTTGAATTCATATTGGTACACAGTTAATATCCAAGCTGTCTTGGCTTATTTTAATCAGAGTTAATAACCAGAGGCTAGCAGATCTGAATAACACACATACCTTTTTTTTTTTTTCTTTTTTCCTTTTCTTCCTTTCAGCAGAGATTGAGACTTAATGTCAGCTCTACATCAGGGAAATGGGGGGAAGAATGTTTTCTCTCCCAACCCTTTATCTTACTCATCTATGGAGGTTATAAACTCTCTGGGACAGAGGCTGTCTTTTTGGTTCTCATTTCACCTTGCACAGAAGAGCCCCAGGTCTGGATACCCAAACACCCCTATGAGGAGGGATGTGCAGACTATCGGGGGGCACCCAGCAGCACAGGTTGTATGTGAGGTCTGGGCTATGAGCAAGACCTACGGGGGATCTCAGGCTGCGTATCTTTGATGTACAAATCGCTCAAAAAAGGATAACAAGGCAACTGGTAACACCAGGGAGGCTTGTGGCAGCCCCTATTATTCAAGATGTTGCCCTGCCTCACTCTCCCATCCCAGAAGAGGCCCAAAACAAGTCCCTCACGTACAGAAAGAGTCTGCTACGGAGATACACATCCAGCTGTGAGCTGGGCTATGCACTCCCCCGGCACACAGAGTTACAGCCAGGGCAGGGGAAAGGCTGGCAGTTACCGGAGCCGGCTGAGTTTTCATAGAGAACAGCTTCTCTCCGTGTCTCTCCTTTTGCACCTGAACCCAAAGCACACTGCCAACACTCGCCCAGCTCTTGCCAAGCAGACCCGGGTAATGGCTGGTGTCCTCCCAATCATGTCCCAGTGCGGATCTGAACCCTACTTTGCAGAGGTGCTAAGCCCATCCCAGGCTGAGCAACACCTGACTCTCAAAGGGCCACCAAACAACAGGCAATGACCAAAATGCATCTAAATTTACCCACATCAGATATGAAATGATGATATGGGGCAATGACAATGATATAGGAATTTACCTTGGACAGAAAAATATTACATTGGTAACTTAAAGCAAATTCTGATCCAGATAGAAGTATTTTCCATTCAGATTCAACTCACCTACTCAAGACTGGAAAGATATGAATTGCCTTAAATGATTCAAAATAACCTTCTGGCAACATGCTTCGTGGCTGTCCTTGCCACTGAGAATGGCGTGGACCACAATTAAAGCTTCACACAGGGCCAGCAAGTTAAATATAGCAGTGGGAGGTGTATTTCTAGTGGAATTATAAAAGCATTAACAGAAAGTTAGACAAGAAAATAGATAATGCAACGTGGATCCTCAAAATTTACTTAGCCTAATGAATCTGTCACAAGGCTCGGTTTAGCAAATTCCTGGGCATTTAATAAATGCCGTGTGCTGCATTATTTCCCAATTTCTTAGATTCATTGCTATAAAAACTAGGGAGTTCAAAAGGTCACCGTGCATTACTGCTTTCTAACACTTTGAAGGATTCTTCCATGGTGAATAGCACCACTCACCCACCCCCCAAAAAAAGTCAAGATATTTCATTTAAACTTCAGGTGTTAAAGTTTTGGATTCCCTTGAAGCCCAGCTGAAGGAAGTGAGTGCATCTGCATACTGGGTTTTCTGAACGTGCAACCCACAGGCAGCAACAAGCTCCTTTTGCGCTCTCGTCAGCTGGGGAACTAGAATACTACCTTACGAGGCTCCTAAGATACAGGAGGCACAGAAGAATAAGAAGGGGATCCCTCCACACACCCAGTTCCCAACAGCGCTCTCCCCTCCCGCCGCTGCTGCGCCTGCCCAGCTGACTGCCAGTGGTCCCTGCTCCTGCGTACCAGGCGAGCTGGGGACACAGACTAACGCCAGGGTGTCGGGGAGCTGCCACAGTTCGGGAGGCTACAGAGCATCCCGTGCAGAGCCTGAAAGGTTAGGGAGAATTTTCTCACCCCTTCTTCAGCGCTTGTAGTGGTGCTAATACCTGTTTATCCATTCCTGACCCTTCCTTATGATGTTTCTTAGGAGATATTGGGGAAAGCCAGAAGAAAGATACAGAGCATTCCAATCCCCTTTAAGCTCAATGCGACAATTATAATCCTCTAACTAAAAAGAAAGAGAAGGAAAAATGAGATGGGCTGTGACAGGTTGGGAGGACTAAATCCCCGTTAACTAGGGCACCAAGATTTAAAGGGCTCAGCTTTGCACACATCATATGCCTCTAACAAGGTCCCCGCATTACACTGTCCCTGCCAGTTCCTCAGCGAGCAAGAGTTGGTGAGACCCACTGCCCTGAGGACACTGGTGGTGTGCAAAAGGACTCACTGCCACGCTGAGACTAAAGCATCCAAAACCATGGGGGTGGCAGGAGCACTCAGGTAGCCCCCTTGATTCACAAGTGCAAGGGGCAGCACAGGTCAGAGTGGTACCAGCCAGGCAGGGCAGAGATGCACAATCAATGGCTGAATGGCAGCAGAAAGAAGAATGTCGCGAATAACCTACTTTTCGTATTAGCCCTGCCAAGCACGATCCTTTATATCACCCCACCATGTTCCCCTTCAACTTCAGCACATCTTTCTTGGAGGTGAGGCTTTGGGCCCAAGAAAATGAATGAGTAAATACTTTACAATCAATAATTATTTGTAATAACGCTGTAATCTAAGTGATGCAAGCAGATCAGCAGATTTCCCCTACTGCCCGATGTGACTCAATCTGTATCCTGTGCTGTAAGGACAGCGTTGTTTACTTTCACCGTAAACCACCTCCTCCTGGCTCGCCTAACAGGGAGCATGAGATTTGTGTCTGTTCAAGAACCTGGCCCGAGCCAGCAGTCCGTCCGCTGACTTAAAACCTTTTCACGCTGGGCCAAAGGGAGCTTTTGATGGGTGCTTGGGCAGCCTCTCCGAGGCTAGACCTCACTTGACCACATCTCATCACTGCCTGACCCAATGGTCCCTCTGTGCTGACCACAGCTAGTCCCTCAAGGAACACTGATTTCCCAGCCCTTCCCAAAATTTCTTTGGGAGAGCCCAACCAGTGTGGTCCAGTTTTCCCAGCACAGACTGGAAATACCCCACAGGGCTGCTCAGCTCGCAGGCACGGCACAGCAACGGGGCATCCCAGGGCACAGCATGACCAGACTTAGACCACCCAAACACCGAGAGGATGCAAACAGACGCAAGTTTGCTCAGATTTGCTCCAACAGATTTTTTGAAAGGGTTACCTCATCGCAGAGCATCCATCCTTCTGCTGCCAACCCAGGCTCAGTACAAACACCACATTGCACTCCGAGCGAGGGGAGAAACACGACTGTGCTCACCCCAGCCTGCATCTGGTCCTGCCAGGGGAGACGGCTCCCCTGTTCCCCAACAGCAACCCAAGAGCCTTAGCATCACAGAAGCAAGCGTAGCACCAGCAGGGATGCGGCAACTCAGCGTCCCTATGCGGGAGAAGGGGTTATGCCCTACCTGTTTGTCACTGCCCCTATCAACCCGCCCAGAGACCACTTTGGGAGGCTGTGCCCTACCTTTAGGTGCAAAACAGGTACTTCAGCCAAACTGAGACATGCCAGAAGGTTAGGAAACACATACCGCCTACTCCATCAGCAGCCTGGTGTAGCTGGTAATTCCTACCATGCCACCAGGTATAAAGTGTCTCCCAGAAAGGTATAAAGAAAAAAAAAAACCCAACAACTAAACACCACCACATACATAGTATAGCACTTGGGAATTACAGCATGATCACATCACTGAGCAACAGGAATCTGCAGTGAGCACTTGCAACATTCACGTTTCCTAACTCCAATACTTTACTATTAATTTTTACAATTTAAAATTACTTTGGAAAACTACATAGGGAGCACAGAATTTTTTTAACTTCGTTGTGGGGCTGTGATGGCTCCCATTTGCACTGCTACTGTATCCCTGTTCCCACACTCAGAGACTAAGTCACCAGTTACCCAAGGAGCTGCACCGCTTTTTGCAGCTTTTACATGCTCTTCCTCATTTATTAGGCTTTTTACTGCATAGTTCATACCAAAAGGCACAAAGGTACAGCATGGCATCACTGAGCATGATGCTCTCTGGCACCAAATACTTCATTCGGGGCACTCAGCATGCAAGCAGATGGAAAGCATCAGTGTTTTCCAATTTTGTCCTGCAGGAAGACTTTTTCAGAGAACCTCTGAAGACATCTTCATTGGGTAAGAGCACTTTTCCAGCCAAGACCTGGCTGTTTCAGGATTCAGCCTGTCCAAAATAAAAAAGTCAAGAAAAATATTCCTATTTTTTTTCCTCCTGGGCCCACAAAATAGCTGACGTAGGTTTCAGCACAGTTGCTTTTCTCTCTCTGTTACTTTAAAACAAAGCCTCCTCACAAGGACCACATTTTGGCTTAAAAGATGAAACATTTGGAAAGTGGAAGAAAGAAAACAAGAGGTTAAAGTAGGTAATTTTCTGCAGCTTTAGCCAAGTGCCATCAGTGCCCATGCTATAACAGAGTCAGAAACTGGAGCATTAACCCAGCCTGACCATGGCAGCCTTGAAGCCTGGACTGCAAAGTCAACCCTGCAGCTCCATCATGGCAGGACGACCAACCAAGCATCATCAGCCTGCCTAAAACAGCTTCCCTGCCCAGGGGCAGCCCCACGCAGCAGCCTCATTCACATCCCAGGGTACCACGGAGCTGACACGCCAGCGGTGCTGCTGGACCTCCACTGCCACCGCAGAAGGAGCTGGGGCAGGTCTCTGCAGGGATGATGCCCCTGAAGCGGCTCCAAAGAGAGCAGGCAGCTGCCTGTCAAAAACTCAGGTGCTACCAACACTGAGAAATTACCCATATGCTCAAAGCACATCACAACATGGGTAATTTCTCTGCAAAGATGGAGCCCAAGAGACCACCTTTTTTTTCTGGCTTTTTTCTTTTTTAAATGTACTCCTTTATAGCTCATTGTCTCCACAGCCACAAGCACAATTTGGACCTGCAAATCTGATGAGGACTGTCCAGCTCCTGTCCTTTATCACTTTTATTAGTTGCAGAAACGTGCTTATAAAAATACAGTGAAAGACAGAGGCAGGTTGGACACCGCCTTTCCCCATGAATTCCATTGCTCAGCACACAGAGCTCGCCGTGCTGCGCCTTTAACCTCTTCCTCTTGCAGCACATCGTCCCTGACCTGCTGCGTGTCTGCTAATCCCGTTCTTGGTTCAAACGTGTACAAAGGGTGAACTCAACCAAATGCTTTGCTAAGGTTGTCTCATCTCCAGCCCTTTACAAAACTTGCAAGCTAAGCCTCCCAAAAGCCCCGTGAAGCAGCTAAAAATCTCCATTTTAGACTTTGGGGAAACTGAGGCATGGAAGCCTGTAAGGAGGATGAGTTTGCAGCTCAGTCAGTAAGCCAACTCAACTCCCAGTCTATGGGTCTCGCTTTAGTTATGTCTTTACCTTAATGCGATGATGTGGGATGTGCTGTAGATCACAGCCTCGGCACTAGGCGCCACGCAGGCAGAACAAGCAGTGACAACCAACACGAGGAGCCCCAAAGAGCCTACAGACCCGCTATGGGAGCTGGCAGATAGGGCTGCAGGAGCACAAGGGAGCAGTCTTCACTGCCCCACTTCCTGTGGGACAGGACCAACCAGTCGGCACCCTGGGGAGAGCCAAGGAAGAGCCAGAGATGCTGCTCTGTGCCGGGGGCCTCTCTGCGGAAAGGAGGCGATGCCCGGCACAGGGGAGCCAGGGTCACCCGCTGACCCATGTGCTGCATCCCCAGCACATTCATTGCCTTTGTGCTACGCCGCATGTTTTTCTAACAGGAGTAATTAAGTCATTTTTCAGCGCTCCCATACGGGCAGTCCCAGTTTGCTGCCACTGAAACAAAACCAGATCTGACTCTCCCCTTGCCTTTCAAGTGACTCCCGACCTGCCCGCCTCGGCATCAAGCACCTGGGACGAGTTTCACCACGGCCAAGAGCGACCTGAGATGTCTCACAAAGGCTTCTGTTCCCAGCAAATACTGCTAAATCTTTAGCTTTTAAATCTTTGGGCAGTTTTGTATATGCAAAGACAAATCTAACTGTGGAAACAGCTGCATACTGAAAGAACGCTTTAGCTCACTAAAACTCACAGCTGCTTCACCCGTTTATTTAATGGAAAGGCTCTGGTAAAAAATCATCTTCAGGGGGTCTGCATTTCACCCCCACACACACCTCTACACACCATCCTGGGCTCCCCAGACCACCACGCTCCCCGAGCCCCAGCTATATCGCTGCAGCTGCCCCGTCACTTTGATTAACTATTAAGGCCAGTGCTGCCAACTGGATTTTATTAATATTATTATTGTGAACCATTTATTTTATTTTTACTTTCTTTTTTAATGCATCGGATAGGCCACTGGGACAAATTAAAGATAAAATCGTTTTCTGCCATTTAGGCAAACAGCATTCGTTCCCACAGTTTTAAAACACAAACACCGTAAATAAAATATTAAGCTGTCAAACTGTCACCGAATCTTCCTCCTGCAGTGATACCCCTGGAGAAATAGTTACCAAGTCGTCCTTTCCCAGGGAGCTGGCACAAACCTCTCATCTGGCATTTATAAGAATCCCACAGAGATCCAAAAAAACCCATCAGTGTTGCAGGGGTCCGGCCACAGCAGGCACGGCTGCCACAGAACCCCAAGTGTCCAGGGCCACCCCACCACTACCCTAAAATTAACAGGGAAGAGCAGAGGCCATACAGGTGCGGGGAAGAGCTGGGTGGGTGCTGGATTTTGGCAGGGGAAGGAGCCAGGCTGAAGGGCACAGGCAAACCCAGCGCTTGGAGGGGACACCTTCCCCTTGCAAAAACATTGGTGCTACGACCTGCAGCTCCTTTTCCATCTCATTTCCATCACCCCAGACATTTGCAGAGCCACAGGGAGCGGAGCTGCTCTGCCGGCTGGTGTGACGGAGAGCCCAAAGCCCCCTTCACTTTTCTTTTAGTTTGAAGGGAAGAAGATGCTTTAAGACAACGTTTCACAAGCCGTTGAACATGGAGACTTCACCGGCTGGCTCACCGTGCCTCCCCGGACTCGGGTTCCTGCTGCCTGTGTCTGATGTGGTCTGGCTTACAGGCAGCGCCGCAGCCTCGGGGAGACCGTACAGCCTCCTGCGCTGCGCTCACCGTGTGTGAAACGACACGCGGCCGCCCGGCGTAAGAAAAGAAAGAAACCTATGTAGCCACATTCCTGATCTTTGCCCCAAAAGGCAGGAGAGTCACGAGTGGGCAAGCCGGTAGGAGAGGCAAATGGTGAGGAGGCTGCCGAAATGAGCTGTGGCATCTCATTCAGTATTAGGGCTTCTCTCTCCACGGCACAGCAAGACGTGAAAACAAACCTGTACTTCACAAGCCTGACAATATGCCAATGCAAGGAGCTAGTGCTCTTCCCCCTCTTGCTGTCTTTTTTTTTTTTTCATTTAGGACCCATCTCAGTTCCCAGAGTTACAGCGCTGTGGCTACAAGACCTGCCTCTGGGCCGGCACACACACACAGGAGCCCTGTGGGATATAAGCCCCTGAAAAATGGTATCACTTATTGATCCACGAAAGCCGCAGCTTATCCCAGTTGTGAGGGAAACAGCATCCCCTGGAAGCTGCACGCAGAGGGAATGTGATGAAGGGATGGCAACAAATTCATTTGCAAACGAACGGTGAACATCAGAGGGCACCTCCTCTGCAGGACTCAGATACCCCCAGCCAAAGGCAGCAGAAAACATACGCAGCAGAGCTCACTGTTTGGCCAAGTTAGTTAAGTCCACCAGGCTCTGAAGAGCATACGTCAAGGTGGTCTCACATGGTGGCAACCACAAGTGTGGCTAAACTTGCCAGTCTGGCTACCCCGAGAAGCAGGTAAACCCCAGCAACTGCCTATTTTCTGGCTAAACAAGAGGGGAGAATCAAACGATTGACATCTTTCCTCACAACTTGCTCGACGCCTACAGACACTGCCCGTTCTCAGCAGCGTGTCCCAGAGGAGTCTCCCGCTCGCTGTCTCACCACAGGCAGGTGACACTCAGTTCAGCAACATTTGCAGAGCATTTAGAAACCCTCAGCTACAAGGGAAAAGGACACCTTGATGGTATCTCCCCGGTGCTCATTTTATGTGGCTGAGCACGGAGGCAGGGAGCAGCCGAGAGCCGAGCCCAGGGCCCGTGAGCCAGCATTACAATATAGGGTCTCTCACCTGCCAAACTGTCTCTACTGGGGGCACAGAGGAGCTACACAGGTCACAAAAGTTGGCAGGACAAAGATAAGAGACAACATACCCGCTCCAAAGAGCAATCGGGCACCAGTCTAACCCGACCCAGAGCATTTAACTAATGATACTCTTCTGTCTCCATCTTCCAGGCGCGTTGCTGCTTTCCTACCACAGCAGAGAAGTCAGCAAGCTGGAGAAGCCCACGGGCAACCTCACATCCAGCTTTTGACTGGGAAATGGGAGCAAATACTCCCATGCTCAGCTCCTAGTCAAGTCAAGAGCAAAATACCCCTTTCAAAGCTACCTACCAGCCACCCCTCTGACTACCAAGTTTTGTCCTGCGACAGTGATGGCTTTCCTCTCTTCAGTGGGACACAGGTGACCTGCAATCTTTAGAGGCAGGAGGACAGAGTCCTGGGCTCTGCCCATCAGCGCTGTGCTAAAGCAGATGGTGAATCATTAACCACCCGTACGTAGTGTGGAAATGATGCCAAAGCCCCTCCAGAAGACACACTGCACAGCTCCTGCCTCTGGGAAATTTCTGAGGAGGAGGAGGCAACCTCCTGCCTGGGAGGGACAGAAAAGCACCCAGGGAAGAAGTCCATCCTCCAGAAACACCCAACACAAACCAACTGCCAGAAGTCCCAGAGCTTCTCCTAATTGATACGAAACTATGCTGTGCTCCAGAGAAAAAAATGCATTCCTATGACTGTGGTACTCACTCGCGTTTCCACCCTCTGTGGCGGGTGGAAGGGGAAACACGCAGGGGCTCAGCATGCCACCAAGGCAGCCCTGCTCTTTACCAATTTCTGCATTTTTATTTCAAGTACCTGTAGGACCTGTTTGGGGAGAGGCTATTGCAGAGAGCCCAAATGTCAAGATTTGGGCTGCAAAAACAGGGATCTGCAGGATCACCATTAATGCACGAGCTGTTTCTGGGACACTGATCTCTGCTGGCTCAGCCCCAACTTTAATATCCAAAGATTTCCCTTGCTAACTCTAGGAGTCAGACATCCACATTTTAAGATTAAAGTTGTGCTAATAAACATGAGGTCCACAAATAACAAACCAGTTTGAAGCTGAGATTTGCAATTGACTATATTTTTTACCTGAGGTGATTTTTATTCTTCACATTGGGAGAGAAGAAAGAAGAAAAGCACAAACCCAGAAAACACTTCATTTTTAAAAAACCATGCAATTCACCTTAATTTGCCTGGGATTTGAAATGTCACAGCATAGACGCAAGAGCAGAACTCTTGGACTCGCTCACCCAAAAGACGAGATTTTTTTTGTCCCAGACAGAAAAGCAGCCAATTTCAGAAAACTGAGAAAAATATTTTCCAGAGACCCGTAAGTCACATGAGTCACCCTTATTTGCAGATGAGCCCAAACCTGAACTCCAACACCATCACTCATGCAGAGCAGAGGAAACCAAAAGCTGGATCAAAATGGGCCGCTTGTCTCAGTGGCTCCGCAGAAGGCCAAGGGACGCGAGAAGCATGCGGAGCATAGGCACACCTCCTCTTACACAAGACTGCCATTATATATTAAGTCAAGCAATCTGACTTTGCGGGGAATGAACTCGGGGTCGAGGGCTCTGCACTGCAAAAGGACAGCCATTCCTCTAAATGCATCATTTCTCCAGCGGGGTGGTCAAAATGGCAATTTCCCGCACTGGCTGGGAGAGGGCGGTGGGCAGTGCCACAGCCCGCACGCCGTGCCACCCAGGAGCCGGGGTAAGGATGAGTGCTGAGGACCGCTCCGCACAGCTATAGCCCCTGCGTAACCGGCCCCGCGGGCTCACACGGACAACTCAGCCCAGGAGACCAACTGCTCAGACCCCCACTGGATGCCACCTGCTGTGGGGGGCGTGCTGTCCCCAGGCCCCCGCCAACCTTCCTGCCCTGCGCCTGCCTGCAGTCACTTCCCTGCTTCCACCCCAGCAGCGCATGGCTCGTTATTCGCCTCCCATTGATGCGAAGCCTGTTAGGCTCTGCAATAGCCATGCCGCTGCATACTTAGAGCAGCACAGATATTGCATTTTACCAGCTCGCCTCTCACGGCAGCCCACCGGACCCTTGGGAAGCAGCTCTGCATGCAGGAGGGGAAGCCCAGACACCACAAAAAATCCTCCTGTTTCCCTTCTCGGTGAAAACGGATCATGGCAGGATGTGGTACTTCCACCACACCTCACTGTCAGGTGCATCAGGAGAGGGTCCTCCTTCATCCCAGCTGCTACTGCTGGGGGGACCAGGACTTACTTGGGGCATGCTGGCCCATCATGGGACCCCAGTTACAGAGGGACAGGAGAGGCAAAGGATGATTATTTTTCCCCACTAAGGGATTTCAGGCATGGAGCAGAGCTGGGACACTTTACATCGTTCCATGGGCAGGATGGGATTTGGAGCGGCTGATGCACAGCACTATAGCTTGTAAGGAGAGGCTTTGTGGTTAGCCATGAGCGCATACCGCCTCCCCCAAACAGGAGACGTAACAACGTGCGGCACTGCCACAGCATCCTCCTCCCGAGGATTTTAAGGTGCTTGGCAGACGATATGGATTCACATAACCTCACAAGCCCTCTGAGAGGGAGTAAAGTAAATGCAATAAAAAATGGAAGGGATAAGCAGGGGAATGGAGAAATAAAACTGCCAGAGCAGCATGTTCAAGCACGCGCAAGAAATCAGGGGCAGCTTCCCCCGCTGCTAAAGTGGAATCCGACAGGCAGCAAGCGCTCCAAATCCTCCGTTTGTCGGCCCTGGCCAGCCTGAGAGCGCTTCCCAGCACGCCCCGAAGGGCTACGGCACTTGCACAGAGCTCCTTGCCCGGCAGGCACCGCATTCATTTCCACTCCTGCTCCGTCCACAGAGGGTCTCACAGCAGAGCAGCCTGAACTCCTGGCAGCCCCCAGCCCTAATGAGCGGCAAAATAACGTCCTCGCTCTGCCCGAGAGCCTCAGTTTTGACTTTTGAGTTTCGGCTGCCGCAAGCGATGGCCGAGGGTCTCAGCAGATGGATTTTCCCCCTGCTGCCTGAGAGCCGGAGCTGCTCTGACAGCATTTTCCAAACATTCACGAGGCTTCCCAAACACCCTCCCCCCCCACACACACACACCTGCCACCCCCAGTTTACAGGTGGAGAAGAGAGAGACAGAGGCCAAAAATCCCAGCATCAGCTGAGGAGGGAAGCGGAGAGCCCCAGCACCCGGCCCCTGCTCCAACTCTGACCAGGCTGCTGCTTTTGTTTGCTTCCATGTGTGCATAACCGGCTGATAAATGGATTTGCAGCCAAAGAGTGACACACAGCGCAGTTCCCGAACTGCTTCAGCTGGATCACTCCTGGGAATGGCATTGCTGGGCCACTTTTGCTCCAGGGGCTGGTTTATTTTTTATGAAGCTGCTGCCTAGAGTTGGGAGAGCTATATTGACGCTATTATACAGGCTGAAGGAGTACAAACCTCTTCCATGGTAAGAGCAGGAAGGTCCTCATCATCCTCAAGTCAGGAGCTCTATTTTATCACCCCGCCGAGCCCACAGATATCCAGGGAGGGCAGAGTTTGGGGCTTTGAAAGCAATTTTGAAGCAGCACATCAGGGCATCACTACCACCCCTTGGGTTAGCAAGGAGCCCCGAGGGCTCCTCCATCTCCCACCCTGCCCAAACCCGAGCCCGACTCCCAGACTGCCGTCTCTGGCTTAAAACTGACAAAACTCGGGAGCTGAGCCCAGTTCCCCCCGTTTGGCAGCAAAAGCGGAGGGAGCGGAGGCAGAGGCTGGTACCAGCTGCACAGTCCCCCGCTGCGAGAGCCACTCGCATCCCCCCGGCCCGAAGCGCAGCGGCCGGCTGGCTGGAGCAAGGGCTTGTGAGAGGTCGTGGCTCTTACCTCATCCTGATGGGAAAAAACTGCGATCATATATATATGTGTGTGTGTGTGTATGTATGTATGTATATATGCGCCTCCTGAACGCGAACCAAACACCTTCCAGCTGTTTCACCCCCCCCTTTTCCCCGGCCAAGGGCAGCCGCTCCCCGCCGGCGGCGCGGAGCCCGGTCCAGCCGGCGGCGACAACTCGCCGAGACTTTCCCCGCGGCATCACTCGTATTCCCCCGCGGTTTTGCCCACCCTGCTCCCCGGCTGTAACGGCTGCCATGGCGACGAGCGCGAACGCTAAAATAAATACAAAGCAACCCCAAGGCAAAACCAAGCCCTCCTCGCTNCTTCCCCCCGAGCATCCCTCTCCGCCGCGGCAGGGCGGGAGGCTGCGCGGCCGCCGCTCCCTCACCGTGAGGGGGATGGTCCTCTCCTCCCGGCGGAGCTCCAGCCTGCCGGCCGCCCTCTGCCCGCTGCGGGCGCTGCCGCTACCGCCGCCGCCGCCGCCGGCGGACCTGCCGGCGGCCGCCGAGCGGGGCTTGTTGTCCTGCCATAAGTAGTAAAAAGTGCCCAAGATCCAGGCGACGGTCAGGATGGCGATGGCATTGGCCCGGATCCTCCTCATGCCGAGCGCCCCGGGGGAGCCTGGGAGCGCTGCCTCGACGGGCAGGGGCGGCTGCGGGAAGAAGGAGGGGAGAGGAGAAGGAGGAGGAGGAGGAGGAGGAGGAGGAGGAGGCGGCGGCGGAGCGGCGGCTGCTGCCCCCGCACCGCTCCGGCTCCGGCCCCGGCCCCGCACCGCCCAGCCGCCGCCGCCGGGTCCTAACGCCTCGTCCGTCCCCCCCCCGCTCCGCCGCAGGGGGCGGAGGGCTCCGCGCTGCCGCCTCCTCCTCCTCCTCCTCCTCCTCCACGGCGGGGGGAGCAGCCGGCCCGGGGCTGGCCGGCCCGCCTGCCTGGGTGCCGCTCCGGGGATGCGCCCCGGCTGGGGCGGGGAAGGGGGATGGCAGCCCCCGCGGGGGAGGCGGGTGCTCCGGTGTGGCGGCAGGGCCCCCGTGGGGGGAGCGGGTGACGCGGGCTCAGCCCCACCAGGCAGCTGCTTGGGATGATGGTGCACAGCAGCCTGCTCTCCTGCACCGCTAGCCCAGCTCCCTGCCCTCGGCAGCCCCAGCGCAGAATCACAGAATGGTCAGGGTTGGAAGGGACCTCTGGAGATCATCTAGTCCAACCCCCCTGCCAGAGCAGGGTCACCTACAGCAGGTTGCACAGGACGGCGTCCAGGTGGGTTTTGAATGTCTCCAGAGTGGGAGACTCCACCACCTCTCTGGGCAGCCTGTTCCAGTGCTCTGCCAGTCCCAAAGTAAAGAAGTTCCTCCTCGTGTTTAGATGGAACTTCCTATGTTCAAGTTTGTGCCCATTACCTCTTGTTCTATCACTGGGCACGACTGAAAAAAGACTGTTCCCACCCACCTGGCACCCTCCCTTTAAATATTTATAAGTATTGATAAGACTCCCCCTTAGTCTTCTTTCCTCCAGACTGAAAAAGACCCAAGTGCCTCAGCCTTTCCTCATAAGAAAGATACTCCAGTCACCTAATCGTCTTTGTAGCCTTTTGCTGGACCCTCTCCAGCAGGTCCCTGCCCTTCTTGAACCGGGGAGCCCAGAACTGGACACAATACTCCAGATGCGGCCTCACCAGGGCAGAGTAGAGGGGAAGGATAACCTCCCTCGACCTGCTGGCCACACTCTTCTTGATGCACCCCAGGATGCCATTGGCCTTCTTGGCCACCAGGGAGCATTGCTTGCTCAGCACGCCCCAAAGGGCTACACCAGTAACAGTGGTAATTAGTCCAAGCTGCCCAGTCCACAACTGTCCCAGTGGTACAAGTGACCACTTTGCCATAAGGCAGGTACACCGTGGCACCCCATGGCACAGGGGATCGAGGCACCCACCCCATGGAGATGGGCGCATCCCCGGAGGCGTCTTGCACTGAAGCCCTGGGGGTTCACAGAAGCAGGTCTCTTGGGTGACAGTGGAGCTGCCCAAGCACCCACTCCCATCACTGCTACACACGACCGCCCACCCGGCCGTCCCACATGGTCCCATGAGGGCCAGGCGCCTGGCGAGCTCTACAGCTACGAGGCCTTCGGAGCCCCGTGGGAGGGGAAGTGCAGGAGCGGAGGGGCAACGATGATACAATTCTGTGTCACAGGGCATTGCTGAAACTGTAGCGGCAAAAAGCTCACCGAATTCAGCCCTGCGGGCAGCTTAGGCAACCGACTGTCCAGCTTGTGAAACCAAGCTACATTTAGGCACAGTGCAGCTGCTGTGCAACTAGGGCTTAAGGGTTTGAGAGAGCAGGAGGAAGTACTGAGAAAACTCTACCAGTGAAGATGCGTTTTTAGAGAATGTGGGTGCCTCCAAGGCACCTGACGAGGGGATTAGAGGATTTGAATTACAGTGCAGAAAACAGCAGCAGGGCTTCTAAATTACTTTTTGCCTACCTTCCTCCTGGCCAAATCCCTCTAAATGTAATTACAACCCACCCTGCTAAATTGCCATTTCAGGTTTACCTGTGCACCGCTCGTTTCCTAAAGCACAGCACAGTATGGAATTCATCCGTCAGATTTGTACTGCGCTCACACTCACGGCAGAAAGCTACTGCTAGGACCACCTCCTCCCAGGGCTGCAGCGTGGCTCCACACCAACCTCTCTGCAAAGCACACTGCGCTCCTCGTGCAGAAAGGTGTTACAAAGCATCTTACATCCCACCAGGCACCTTTCCCAGTAGCCCGTCAACCACCCGCAGCTTCCCAGGCCAGCTGATCGTAGCCAGCAGCAAAGAGAAGTCTGAGACACTCAAGGCAAAACCAAAGTCTTCCAAGGGATCAACAAAAATATAATTAGTCCAAGCTGCCCAGCCCATGTCTGTCCCAGTGGTACGAGTAACCCATGGAAGCTGCGCTCCCACTGTTTTCGGTCTCTTTCACAGTCCTACAAACAAAAGGGCAGCTGCTCTCCTCTGTGGGTTTGGACCCAGCAGCTGCCCAGGTCGCAGAGGGACATGAAGAGAGGCAGAGGAGCTGTATCCAGGATTCAGAAAAGGGAAAGACACATAAGAAAGACATGTTTGTGTCCCTGTCCCATACACTGTCTGCTTTTTCACCACTGTGCAGATCATACCAGACTTTGCCAGTTTCCCTCTTAGTCTTTTCTCACTATCGTGTGAGATTCACTACAGAAAAGCAAGTCACTCAAACACTGATGGAGAAATGCGTGTGAACCAGGAGAAAACCCTCTGTCCCAACACTTGAACTAAACAGACCGCCTTCTCCTGCCTTTCCAAGCACATCGTTTACCCCTTCTACTGCAACTCTTCGTTTTCTTCCTCCGTTGCCCTCCCTGCTAGCACACCTGCTATCTGTCTCCATTGCCTCCCCACACCACATTTCAGCACTTCCAATCATCCTGATGGCGATCCCCACCCCACAAGCACTTCAGCCTCCACCAAACCTCTATCAGCTGAGAAGTTCCCCCTGTAAGGTCAGCCCAGCATCTCCCCTTTTCTGCCGAGGAGAAACCCAGTTCCCTGACTCTTCAGATTCTCCAAGGACAACATCATTCTAAGCACCCTTCCCTTTCCAGAACAGACACCACCTTTTGGGCAAAGGCGCCTCGCACTTTATTCCCTATGCAGAACAAGGGCTGGAGGAGCCCTATATTTTCACAGCATTACCACTTCACTTTTGCAAGTGCAGTCTAACATTTGCCATCTGCTAATAAATGCCAGCATCTTGTCTGTACTACGGTCCAGGCTCACACTCTGAGGGTCGGCCCCAGCCTCCCCCTGCCTGGAGCAGCCATGGACAGCTATGCTAAGTGGGTGCACAGCACTGCCAGGTGAGCAAGGGTGCCGAGTAATCTGTGTTTCAGAACTGCAGTCATAGAACCATAGAATGGTTTAGGTTCGAAAGGACCTTAAAGATCATCCAGTTCCAACCCCCCTGCCATGGGCAGGGACACCTCCCACTAGACCAGGTTGCTCAAAGCCCCATCCAGCCTGGCCTTGAACACTTCCAGGGATGGGGCATCCACAACTTCCCTGGGCAACCTGTTCCAGTGTCTCACCACCCTCACAGTAAAGAATTTCTTCCCAATGTCTAATCTAAATCTACCCTCTTCCAGTTTAAAGCCATTACCCCTCGTCCTGTCACTCACTACATGCCTTATAAAAAGTCCTTCCCCAGCTCTCCTGGAGGCCCCCTTTAGGTACTGGAAGGCTGCAATAAGGCCTCCCCAGAGCCTTCTCTTCTCCAGGCTGAACAGCCCCAAATCTCTCAGCCTCTCCTCATAGGAGAGGGGGTCCAGCCCCCAGATCATCTTTGTGGCCCTCCTCTGGGCCCACTCCAACAGGTCCATGTCCTTCCTATGTTGAGGGCTCCAGAGCTGGATGCAATATTCCAGGTGGGGTCTCACAAGAGCAGAGTAGAGGGGCAGAATCACCTCCCTCGACCTGCTGGCCAGACTTCTGATGCAGCCCAGGATGCGGTTGGCCTGCTGGGCTGTGAGCACACATTGCTGGCTCATGTTGAGCCTCTCATCAGCCAGCACCCCCAAGTCCTTCTCCTCAGGGCTGCTCTCAACCCATTCCCCGCCCAGCTTGTATTTGTGCTTGGGATTGCCCCGACCCAGGTGCAGGACATTGCATTTGGCCTTGTTGAACTGCATGAGGTTGGCACTGGCCCAGCTCTCCAGCCTGCCCAGGGGAACGTGCCAGCAGAGAGCTTGGCCTGTGTTGGCACTTAACCTCCATGCATACATGCAGGGAGCCGGGCAGGGCAGGGTGGCACTGCCCACAGCAGGGTTCAGCAAGCAGCTGCCAGCACCCAGCTGGCCGTCGTCTCTGGAAGCCCCTTACACACCAGCCTTGAAAGCTGACCGTGTGCTGGTGGCTGCTCCCAGTCACTAGTGAGCTTATGCTCCTGGAGAGGAGGCTCTCGAGCTCTCAGAAGTGCTTTCTCGTGCCTGCAAAACACGCTGCCGAGCCCTCTTTGCTATTCTGCCCCTGTCACATCCTGTGATTCCCAGAGCATTGCCAGCAGTGCAGAGAACAGCACAGAAAATCCAAAGCCTCGGAGTTTACTTATATTACCTGGGTAATGTGACCTGCTGACAACTTACACGAGTGACAGGAACCCTCCTGTGCAGAACAACTACTTTCCTTCACTAAATCAATTCGTTAATTACAAGAAAAACACAACCCAGATAAATTAACCCTTTCATTTGAAGACCCCAAATCCCTTTCACTGGATGGCCTGTAGGTAAGCATCAGAAACAGCAGAGAGCTCTGTAGGCAAGCTTCAGCAGAGCCCTGAAGAGCTCTGATGTAGGAAGCTCTGATGTAGGAAGGACAAGCTGAAGTTCAAGGGGTCTTTCTCCCAGGAGAAAGTCGCTGTTACTCCTCTCTCCCTCCAGGAGTCAGCCCCGGAGCACACACATTGTTCCTGCAGAAATGCAGCCAGAGCATGGGGTAGCGAAGCTCTGCTCTAGCCCATGGCCCCACTGAAAGCACGGAGTTACCCACCCTCAGAGCGGTTTGCAGAGTACCCAGTTCAGCACAGATAACCCAGATTTGCAGAGAGCCGTTATTTACATCGCTTAAGCTTTGGGACCTATTTGAGCTGGAAAGGGTTAGGGACTAGAGCTGGCTGACCTGAGGGAGACAGGACCTTCAGCACAGCTCCAGCAGGAAAGACATGTACTTTTGCCACACCAGGCTTACACACACTTTGAAAGTGTCTCCACAGTGATGTTTCATCTTCAGGGCCCAAATACCTCGCTGCAGGATGACCAGCTCCCAGGTCTGAGCTATTCGTACCCAAGGTCCTGTGCTCTGCAGCCAGAATTTGCAATGGTTTCGCCTCTGACTGCAGAGCTTTGCTCCAGAATCTCATCTTTCTTTTAAAAGACGGTACCTTTCAAGGCTTATATATCTACAGGGATCTCTGACAATATAAATAGTTCCAGTATAGCTGTACTGTAAGCTGCAGTGGTGCACACAGGTATTAGAGCCAGCCCCTCAGAGACAAGAATACCAGAGGGAGTCTGGCACAGAGATCTCTAACTCAACGCAGCCTGCGATGTAGGCACAGAATGAATATTAACAGTGGTAACACTTCACTGCTGATCTTTGCAAAATCATCAGCTAATTCAATAAATGCCCTAAGACAAGTGACCTGAGAAACATAATGTACTAAACAAATCAAGATTATACAAACCTCACAGCAGAATTATGGGGTCTTACCACCACACTTATCTTTTTCAGTTTCCTCTATAGCTGTTACTTCCATGTTAGAGATATTAAGTTTTTTCTTATTTTGTGAAAAACTTTGTACAGTTTTGGACAGTGGAATAATATAAGAGACCCCTTGACAATTCAGGTGGCTGGTTCTTTAACATAAGCATAGGCTGTTTAGTGAGTAATCTGGATACAGAAACGGGAGGCAGGAATATGACCGGCTACATGGAAGAAGTTTATGTACAGTGTTAGGAATCTTATCTTCTTTATAATCAACAAGGCCTTAATCTGTGTCACCATCAATGGAAAGACATCTCCTAGAACCATGAATATTAAAAAGTGCATTTGAGAAACCAATTTTGTGTCTTTGTGTTGTTGGTAACAACGTCTAGGAAAGCAGATCTGGTGTCCCAAATTGGCCAGATAGAATGAAGATCTTTGTTGCAGGGGAAGGAAAGACAAGCATTGTCCAGATTTGTCTTCAAAAAATAAGTGAAGTGTGGCTGCTTTCTAGTTATAGTGAGACAAAGTGCATGCTTTTGCAGTCATCTGACATAAAATGTAGCTGAGCTTTCAACTATGAAACATCTGGAGAACACCAAAAGGTTTTTCTTAGCGCTACTGTGATCTGAGAAATCAGGTCTGCTGTGTTTGTGGCCTCCGGGCATGGAAGTGCCATCTGAAACATGAACATAAGGTCTGTCTAGACTCTGGAAACAGTTTGAACAAAGTCATCCAGAGTTTAGCTAAGAACATTTAAAGAAAATTAGCATTAGGGTTTAGGGGCTGGAACAGGTGTATTGGGTTTGTGTGGCAATGTTTTGGTAGCAGGGGTGCTACAGGGGTGGCTTCTGTGAGAAGCTGCTGGAAGCTTCCCCTATGTCCGACAGAGCCAATGCCAGCCGGCTCCAAGAAGGACGGGCCACTGGCCAAGGCCGAGCCCATCAGCAATGGTGGCAGCATCTCTGTGAGAACATATTTAAGAAGCAAAAAAAATACCTGCACAACAGCAACCAGGAGAGAGGACTGAGAGTAACAACTCTGCAGATGCCAAGGTCAGTGAACGAGGGGGAAGAGGTGCTCCAGGCACTGGAGTAGAGATTCCCCTGCAGCCCATGGTGAAGACCATGGTGAGGCAGGCTTACCCCCTGCAGCCCATGGAGGTCCACAGTGGAGCAGATATCCACCTGCACTCCATGGAGGACCCCACGCCAGAGCAGGTGGATGCCCAAAGCAGGCTCCGGGCAGGACCTGTGGTCCCATGGAGAGAGGAGCCCACGCTGAAGCAGGTTTGCTGGCAGGACTTGTGACCCTGTGGAAGGGATTCACACTGGAGCAGTCTGTTCGTGAAGAACTGCAGCCCGTGGAAGGACTCGCGTTGGAAAAGTTTGTGGAGAACTGCCTCCCATGGGAGGGACCCCACGCTGGAGCAGGGGAAGAGTGTGAGGAGTCCTCCCCCTGAGGATGAAGGAGCAGCAGAGACAACACGTGATGAACTGATGATAAGCCCCTTTCCCCATCCCCCTGTGCTGTGCGGGGAGGAGGTAGAGAAAAATCAAGAGTGAAGTTGAGCCCGGGAAGAAAGGAGGGGTGGAGGGAAGGTGTTTTAAGATTTAGTTTTTATTTCTCATTACCCTGCTCTGATTTGACTGGTAATAAATTAAACTCATTTTCCCCAAGTCGAGTCCATTTTGCCCATGACGGTAACTGATGAGTGATCTCACTGCCCTTATCTTGGCCCACGAGCCTTTCGTTGTATTTTCTCTCCCCTGTCTGGCTGAGGAGGGGAGCGGTAGAACAGCTTTTGGTGGGCACCTGGCACCCAGCCAGGGTCAACCCACCACAGCAGATCACGCTCCAGAGAGAAACAAAAGCGGCATGTTAATCTGCTGGGACAAGAGAACTTGCTCAGGGAAAGGCAGCTCTGCTTGTCCATAGCTGGCTGGGAGCTGAGCTCCACCTTGCATGAAGGTCCTGCACACCCAGCTGGGCTCCTGCCTGCTCACTGCAAGTGGTTTGGACTGAAGATCCAGAAAGTCGTGCATTTTAAAGTCACGAGGGACAAGGACATAAGCACGGCTTAGCTCCATATAGCCCTCCAGCTGCAGGAGCTCCTTCTTTTAATTCTCACTCCAAAGCACATCCATACACACAGCTGAGACAGCTCTGGTACTTTCCTTAGCTAAGCCTCTATCACGGCTCCTAGCGAAGCTACGCAAGGGAAGAACAGCCTCAGTTCAGGCATTTTTCTTAAGAGACCGCTCCTCAGAGAGCTCCTTCTGCAGGGGCAGAGCAGGGTGCCCAGGAGAAGGTGAGACATCTCAAGATGGTTTTCTCTGAACATGCTGCCACCAAGTGGCTTCTTCCTCCTCCTCTGGCCCATCCCTGGGCTGGACGCTCGCTCTCCTTGATGAAGCTTTTCCCGGGCAGGGTCAGTGGTCTGCTTCCAGGTCAGGAATAGGTGGGTAGGAGTGGGTGAAAGCAATTTACCTATTGAAGGGAGAGGACTCAGAGCTCGTCCCTGATTTCCATTCAGGAAAACTCCAGGAAGGGAAGGAGAAGGGGAAATATTTGTCCCAATGAGCAGAAAGAGCTGAAGTCCTTTCCCTGTAATGGATGAAAGGCCCCTCTGACATCCATAACATCTCACTGTGCTCTTTATCCAGATCCTAGTCATACCCCTGCAAACCTCTGGGACATGTTCACCCATGCTGTAATGCCAAGATGGCAAAGTGTGTGCCCCTGTCCCCCACCATGTGGTTGTTGAAAAGAAAAAGAAACATGTTATCTGCATTACTCATCTACATTGGCCAAATTCCTAAACTGCCTGAAATACTCTCCTTGTCTGAAAAAGCTTTCTCATGCTGGTCAGAGGGCGTGGGTATGTGTGTGGGTTTCTGAAAATCCATGTTGCTGTGCCTCAGGTCATATATCACCCTCCACGTCCTTGGCCTCAGTCACCGCTGGGAAACTACAAGGTGGGCCACAAGTCCAACAGCTAGTCTTCATCATGCCCTGCCTAGAGCCAGATACTGCTCAGGCACTCTCCAGCCCTCCACCACCTACGCCATGGCCGCAGGCACCGTAGAAAGCCCAGACAGACAAACCACTCCCCTGGCAGCGGCTCCATCCTTAACTTATCTTGATGCCCAATCAGAATAGGCACAGAGGGCAGATGCCAATTATTTCTGCATTTAACAGAAGATAAGTTGCCTAGGCCGTTAAGCAGGACAGAAATACCTTCTGGCTCATTGTTTCTGGCCAGCATGCAAACAGTAAGGTGGTGGAGGGGAGTGACTCACGGCCAAGTTAAGGCAAATAGCATAACTGGGAACTAGGATTTCAGTTGCTTCCAATTGTACAGTTAAACATTAAGAAGTGCTATTTAAGGTCACTGTAACCTTAACGTTATTTTCATGAGTATGTTTCTTAATGAAAATGAGAGCATAGAGAAGAATTCCCAATAAGCTGTAATTAACAGTCCCAAATTGCACTTGTGCTCTTCAAGTACGAAGAGAAAATCATCTGCTGAAAGGCAAACAGCGGCAAGATGAATCTCCTTTGACAGCACAGACGAGCCAGGAAAGTCTTCAGAGATGGTTATCCAAGATTCAGGGCACCCCTTGTCCCCCTTGGGAGACGGTCCCATTAACCCTGTCTGAGCCAGTTAACCCGCCTGTCTGCCACCGCAAGAGTAGGTGCAGCCTTAGTGAGGAGTGGGGTCGTGGCAGAATCAGGCAGGAGCTATCAACAGCACCAAAAAATGCTCTAAATTCGTGCACCCATCGTGCAATTTTTTAGAACTGTAGAAACAGAATAAATATTTAAGTAGTAATAATTACATATTAATACAACTTATTAAGTAGAAGATCCACTTATAATCAACCTGATTCACTTTATGAGCCTGATATAAATTTTCACTCTCCCTCCTACCACTTTTCTTATCTCCTTTTCTCACCCCAAATCATTTGCTTCTCTTCCTTGCTGCATCTTTTCTAGGGCACGGATTTATTTCCCACCTTTATGGTAAAGCACGTAGCCCTTTTTCTGGTGCTCAGAATTAATTAACAATAAAATCCTTTTATTACGATCTGACGACAATTTGCTCTCCTTTATTGGCAGCCCATCACAGTGCCGACTGTGACCTGAACTGCAATTTAATCCTCATAGAAATTCAAAGCTTTTACAGCTCAGTGTAGCTACCAGGTTAGTGCTCATAACAGTCCTCTTGGCTGCAAAGCAGAAGCAGCTTGAAATGCTCATCTGGCAAAATGATGAAACTCCTGTCTTCCACTACAGAAGAATTCCATGTGAAAACACAATCTGCGAAATAACCTGCGAAAAATATCCTACTCAGTTTCTCTCACACATCCCATAAAAGGGGCTTGCACCCCGCACAGCAGACCAGGTTTGAGTCGAACGCAATGAAAAATGCTTAACTTCCCTAAAAGTCACAGCAATGTGTTTATTTTTGAAGCTCTGTCACTCAAAATAGCCTAGACAATTAATCAAAAACTTTCCCAAACATTCCAGCCCTGGCACTAAGCGTGAGAAACTCCAGGCTGAGGGGAGCCCAGAAACAGGAGCCACAGATCTGTCAACTCCAGAGGCACTGCAGTGCCCCTGCAGCGAGGCTGATCCCGTAATCTCTGCCTGCTGGCATTGAGATCTATCTCCAGGTGGCACCCGGAAAGTGTAAAAAAGCCAGGCAGATGTTGGAGTCCAGAGGACATCAGGCAACCCTGCAATGTCAGGAGTAAGATCCGGGCAGATCAACACGATGCTAAAGATTTATCAGTTTCTACCTTTTCCATCCGGAACATCTTCACTCCCAGGGAGGCGGGAGAAGGGGACTTCAAGGATGGCAAGAATATTTATTGAAGTTATAGCCCCTGTGGAACTACGACCAATAAAAACTGCTGACCTGCAGCAGGCCATCAAGCAGTTACATCAGTCTGGAAGACACCAGGGCACTCCATGGGGCAATGCGTAGACACCTCCATCAATACGGCACCATTTCTGATTTAAGAATAAGGTGCACAGTGTGAGCCTGGCAGCATCCCTTTCCATTGCGATCGCTTTAAACAACGATCTGGGTATTGCTAAGCTCCCACAAACACGTCGCTAACTTGTTATGAAGCTCTTGCAGAAGCAGAGCTGCTGTCCTCTCATGACTTTTTAAAGTCATCCAGCATGGGAACCCCTCGCGCTGGGATCATGCAGGGCCAGTCGTTGTGGATGAGAAACCCTCAGCAGTCACAGCTCTGCCTGGCAAGATTTGGCAATTAAATCCCTGCACAACTCCAGCCCCCCGGCCTCTGCCGGCGGTGGGACAGGTCAGCAGCCAGCGTGTGACATACACACCCCTCCTCGCTCGGCCCTTCTCGTTCATTTTGTTGGGGTTCCAGTTATTAGCGTTCACTGTTCCTCTCCTGCGTTGGGGTTAAGCACTGAGGCAGCGCGGGAGGATGAGAAAGCCAGGCTGACCTGTGCCGTATTGCGACCAAGAATTAATGAAGCACAAAAAGTACAACAACAGTTGGGGTGGCGAGAGAAGCACTGGCAGGAGCCACCTCCCTGAAGGCAGCTGGGATCTCAGGGCAGGTACACGTAACCTCCTTAGACTGATGCTGCGAGGTCCTGGGAGCGCTTGGCTCCAGCTGAAGGTGATGAGGGTTTGAGGGAACCGAGTTCATATCACCCCTGTTTGGTATCTCTGCATTTGCAGGCCCTTTCCAGCCCTGAGTCCTGCAGCAGGCCCATGGCCATTCCGATTTGCTGATGGGGTCCCAGAGAATGAAAGGAGGTTTGGAGGTGCAAGCCTGAGGGCAGAGTTTTCCTCCAAAGCTCCCTAGTGTTGGTGCCCGAGCTGACAGCCTCACCGTGAACACACCTGATACCAGGGACTATCTATCACAAAACATCCCAAAGGACTGCTAGAAAATGTATCATTTGGCACATAGTTAGTAAAGCATATATTATGTTCTTGCTAAGCGAAACCAACAGTTCATTTCACCCTATCACCCTGTATCCAGCAGCAGTCAGAAGAGATGCTGCCGAGGGAGAGCTCATAAACCTGGCCCCTTCCTGCAGCCCGTGCCTCTCCTGTTCCCCTGGGATACCTGCCCCTCTCATATGGGATGCCGGAGGGTACAGTCCTGCTATTTCCCATAGAATCTGTTCATGGCAACAGAGCCCATAAATTACGAATCCCCTCCTTAACCTGTTAACAGCGTCTGTTTCCACCATCTCCTGTGACAGCAAGGTCCAACACTTCACTGCTCACTGTGCAACAATGCTTTGGCTTTTACCTGTTGGAAAAGAACCTCCTCCAGGCTCCTCCAAGTGCCCTCTGGTCCCAGAGCAGTGGGACTTGGTACATGGCAGTTCTCCATCCACCCTATCCACCGCCTCCATGACTTGGCCTATCTGCCAGCCTTCCCCTTCCCCAAATAGAGCGGTCCCAGAATTTTTGTCTCTCCTTGAAAGGCAAGGTGCTTCATCATTAAGAAGCCATTTTTATAACATCCACTGTATAATAAAGAAATGTACCAGAGACCACATTTGTAAAAGCAATAGGGAAGGTCAGATTCACATTCTATAAACATTCACATTTTAGGACAAACTGTTTTTCCCCCCCTAAAGGTGAATACTTACAAAGTGCTGAACAAAATGACCTTCACCACTTTTGCACAAAAAAGGGATGGGAATTATGAAGTAAGAGATTTCACTGTTTAAAAAATGACCCCTCATTTTTGCTCATAATTGTCTCCAATACCTGAATGGAAGGCTTGGCAATGAGGAGCTGTCACCGTGGGAGCACAGCAGCCAGAAAAAGGAGTGAGAAATGGGAGAAACTGCTTAAGCCACTGCGAGTAGTAATAGTACTCTCTCATTTGAAGGCTTGTGTGTCTGCAGAGATGCTGCAGCATTTTCAGATGCAGAGATACGTCCTTGCACGCATATACATGTGTGCACATGTGTTTCACACGCTTAGATTAGTTTCGAGCCTAGCTCGAGTTTGCAGCAGGCACTACTTTCTCTGATGCTGGCTGAAGACAAGGAAAATATCTCCCACAGGAGCTAAGAGCCATCGTAAGCCTGACCATTTCTGTTTGAAGGTCACAGCAAGATCAAAGAAATGTGCCACCTCTAGCAAATATATAACTACTTACGTCTGTAATTCCTCTACAAATGTGTCCACTGCACAATACCTTTTTCTGCAGAGAGAGGATGAAAAAGCCTGTGTGCAACAATTATGACCATATTGCTTAACAGCCTACTGAAGAACACTTACAGGTTATTTTAGTGCAGTAAAATCTATACAGACAAAAATAACCATATTGATAGGCCCGAGTTTTTAAGCCCCATGTACAGCTGGGTGCAATCTCAGCCTGCAGATGGTTACGCTGCCATGCATCAGCGCGATAGTGGCATTTCATGCTCCATCGCCTGGCTCTTTCCTGCTCCAACCTCCAAACAGCCATCTCAGCCAGGCAGGCTCTGTCCCAGCCCCAGCACCAGGCGAGCTCAGGCCCTGCCATCACAGCACCTCAAACACTCACCGGGCTCTCACACAGCAGCCCCTGTACCTGTGTCTCCATGGGTGGGAGGAAGCTCTTCCCTCCCTGGCACCCTCAGGGGCAGCTGAGGGCAGCAGGCACAGGGCAAAGAGGGAAGGAGGCACCAGGTTCCCCTTATCATCAGGTCCAGGGAGGACAGCTGTGGCAGGAGAGGACACCTGTAACTCGTAGGGCCGTTTGGTCCCTGCCAAGCTCTGAAGGATGGGGTGGCTCTGAAAGGTTTCCAGCACTCGGGGACTTCTGCAACCCTCCCAAGATAATCCAGGATAAAACAGATTTTAAATAGATTTTATTTCTTATTTCATTTTATCTCTTCTGCTCTCCAAACATCGCATCCTCATTTGTCTCTGAAGGCTGTCGTGCAAGCAGCCTCTTTGTGTTTGGGATTTGCCCTGCCCAAAGATGGGCAGCTGCACCAACCCCAGCGATGGTGGCTGCACCCTCCAGGCTCTGGCCCACCCAAGGTCACCCTCACCACCCCGCAAAAGTCAGCTTTGAAGCCTATCTTAAAAACTCAGTTCCTACGTCTAGGCTTTAAAGCATCTCCCAAGGCATTTCTTTCTCTTCCAGTGTTAGCAGTGAGACCAAGATCTGGATTTAAGACAGCTTGTTGTTCAATACCAAAGATCCTATGCCACCAGACTCTGCTCCAAGCAGTGGTGCCAAGGAGAAGAGCCACACTTCATACCTCTCAGCAGGGGCAGAGCATGCTGCAGCTAATTATTTTCCAAGAATGGCCTGAGATTAAGCCCTTCTGGTATTTGCAAGGAAAAACCTGCTTCTCATTCTTAAAGCGTATAAATAACCACGTTTGTTGAAAAGGAAAAAGAGGAAGAGATGGAGAAAAAGGGAAACATGGACATTTCCCATGATTGGAAAAGCAGGCTCGTTCTGTTTCTCAGAAACTACCCTTGTAAATTGTCATTTTTGAGGTGCTTTACAACAAAAGCATCTGTAAATCAGAAAGCCAGCTGCTCTCCCCTCCTTCACTAGCTCTTCTTTTTCTTGCAGAGGAGCTAATACACTAAAGCTGGGCCTGCCAAGGATAAATTTACCAGAACATTGTGAGGTTTTGGATTTGGGACTGAAGACGGTATGGTTTCGAAAGCTCAGTACAGAGGCAGGGGTCAGATGGGAAGGTAGAATGGAGATTTCAGAGAGTCTAAGCTTTCCTTCATGTGAGGGATGTGGAGAGATGGTTAAAACTGAGGTCTCAGCATCCACGAGTCCCTCCAGTTTGGGAATGTACCTGCACCTTTCCCATGGACATTAACTCTCTGGAACCGAGAAGCTCAGTCAGCTGTACCCAGTGTGGGTTACATGTTTCATCCATAGGCAGACATATCCCTATATTTTAGTCCAGTCATCACATCCCATGCACAAGTCTATTGTTAACCCTATCAGGCATGGTGCTCTGCATATCCAAAGGGATGGAAAATGCTTGCACAATGACGAATCGGCGAAGGACTGTACATTACTGCAATACAACACGCAAGAGTCAGCTTGAAATATCAGGCTTCGTCCCTGCTCAGCCTCAGACTCCCCAATCTCTCTTCTTGGTGAGATATCAGCCCTCACATAAGCAAACATTCCCTTTAAAAACATATAAATAAATAAAAAGGACTTATCTGAAAGGATGCTGCCAGCCATGTACAGATGAAGGCTATCTCATTAACACAGGCAGACCCTCGACAGCAGCCCAGGGGGGTCTGTCACCATCACCTGGTGCTCTCCCCTCCGGCGGGGGAAGCCCACAACCCCAGAGTGGAGCAGGGTGAGCCCACAGCACAGGGCAGAAGATCGCTTTGAAGGACAGGGGCAGCAGTTCTCAGCCTGGCCTGGGCAAAGGTCCCTTCTCAGTTGCTCCCAGCCAGATGCTCCGTCAGAAGCATCCCAAAATGTTTTTTTGTCTGTTCCAGTGGTGCTTTGGGAGATGGACCCTGCATGGTGCACCAAGAATTGTCCTGGCTTTAGCTACTTGTCTCTGAGGACACATCATTGCAAATGGCCCACCAAGCGGAAAACCAGAACTGGAGGGACAGCCTGGGCAGGCTGGTGACACCCCTTATGCACAGCCAGAGACTGCTCCAGTGTGGCCATGTCAGCTTCTATGCATCTGAATTTGTTCCTCCAGATCTGGGCTGCATGCCCCACAGCAGCTTAATGGATAATTTAAGTGAGTTCAAGCCTCTTGCTTTGAGCTACGTCTTAAACTGATTTGAAAGCATCAAATGAAACCAGTTTAAAGGCTGCCCCATGGCTGAAATGAGTACAGATTTGCGTGGTCACAATCTCACTACTGCCCTTGCAGCCTTAGTGTCCACCTGAACCTGGAGGTTCAGATCAGCCTTTGCTGATCTGTGACCAGCTCACACAGTGATGAAGTGCGAAATGGTATGATGGCTATGGGGCAAATCGACCTTGTGCGTCCCCATACAGAGCAGAGGTGAGACGGTGTCAGAAACACATGCGTTTTCTCCAGCAGGTTGTATGTGCAGCAGAGGCAGGACAGCAGTGTGGAGGGAGGGAAACATGGCAAGGGAAGATGGACCGAGTTAAAATCAAACAGATGGAGAAGGATGGAGATTTGCAGAACAAGCTGGAGGACAACTACCAGACTGAGGAAAGGAAAAACCCTAATCCTTAATGGGCCAGGAGAAGCAAATGCTCCGCTTCTTCCTATCTCCCTCTTCCTGCCTTCTCCTCCTTCAGGTTCTGGATCCTAAAAAAAGAGCTAAGAATAAGCAATGTGAAAGTGTAATCAACAGCGAAGGAAGAGAAGCATTTTCTGCTCGCTAGCAGAAAACTAGCCCTGTCATTAAACGACACAGGTTGACAGCCTTTTGTGATGTGAGGAAGTGGGAAATGAAAGGTCTGAGCCAGTAAAGCCGAGAATGACAAACGGGAATCACAATGAAAATGTCTGATGGATCTGGAAATGAAAGTGCAACCTCCTGGAGCCTCAGAGGGAGCCACAAAGAGAGACCACTGACCAGAGGAGGGATTTGGGGGAATGCCAGGAATTCCTTGGCCAGGTACCCCATGCATTGCAAGAAAAAGCGAGGAGGCTCTTCCCCTCATGGGCATGCTCAGCACTGCCCTGGCTGTTTCGGGAAAAGCCTGCTGGAAAGAGGAAAAGAGCACAGTCACCAGAGCGAGTGAAATTACGTGTATGGTAAGGAAAAAGAGGGAGAAGGTAGACTGCTCATACTGCAGAGGGAGCGGGACAAAACTGAGGGCTGGTGAATCCGGGGTACCGTGGGAGAGGAATAAAGATGACAAAAGATGTGGCTAAATTTAAATTCATCTAAATCTGAAGTTCTTTTAAATCATCTGCGACAGAAATGATTTGTGATGACATCAGACCATTAGGTCATTGCCCATTCATCATGAACTGGGGCTCACCCAAATTTCCACGCACAGTTAGGCCACCGGCCGCTACAGTATAAATAACAAAAACTGCCATTCATTTTTGGCTCAGATGCATTTCTTTCACTAATAAAACATTGAAACGAGCAACCTGGCACTGCCTTGCATGAACTAAACTGAGGCTGACTCTGCACATTCATCCAGGTGCCCATTTTTTGCCCTCAGACTGAGCAGAAGTCAATAAATGAGCTGCAGCCAGCACATCAAGATTTAGAAGGGTTTCCAGGTACTTCTGATTTTGTGCCTCTGCTGATTTTGTCATTTCTTGACCTCAGGCCATGGGTCATGCTTTGCTGTGGATTTATTGAAGTCAGGAGTTCACAGCTTGCAGCAAGATTCAGAAGACAGTTTGGGGATGCCAGGGACATCAGAAATGAAGAAGTGGGACAGACACACCTTAAGAAAAACACTTTCCTCCCCTCCCTGAAGAGCAAGCAGCTGCAGCTCTGAAAATCCTGTTCAGCAGCTCGGTGTCCTTAAAATGCCCCAGTCTCACTCTATTTTTTGTTGTTTTGTTTTGGTTTTTTTTCCCCAAAAACTGTTGTGCTACATTTGGGAACCATTTTTTCCAGTACTGTCCCACTGTTTGCAGCTATGCTGTGCTTGAGGTGGAACGCCCTACCACCACCCCACCTGCTGAAGCACGAGCTCAGCTACTGGGGCACCATCAGCCCTTTCTAGGGATGTGGGGTTTTAGAAATGACACAGACAGACTTCCCCACGCGAGCTGTCTGAAGGAGCAGTGACGCATTTCCTACATTCGTCGTGTGTGGTTTGGGTTTCCTCGATGTGACATTAACAGGGAGCGGGAGCAAAAGGTGAAATTGGGAAGTCCGTAATGACCAAAGAGAGACACGGAGGAGCTCCGTTCCCCAGGATTCCTTTGCTCCTGAGGAAGGCTGGCCCCCTGGTGCTGTGACAACCTCCCACCTTGGTTCAGCGGTACTCCAGTGCCCGGTTCCTCAGCAGGCTCCTTTGTACACGTCTGCTGGGTCGCAGCAGGGGTCCAGGCTGCCAGCAGTGCATAAATGCACCCAGCCAGGAGCCTGAGGCGGGGACACACTGATTTAATGCCTTTTATTCTCTGTTGTTGAAAAAAAAAAATTGTAATTTACTCACTACATGTTTGCACTGCTAAAAGAAAGAGGAGCTTGTCGATACACAAGGAGTACTGCTTTAATATACTGACAGTGTTAAACCAGTGCAGCTCCCTCAGGATGGACACAGCTGCCGGATTCGAGGTGTTTATAGCACTGCATTGCCAGGGGAATGAGCTACAACCACATAACAGACCTTCGCACCCCCCTTGACAGCATCAGATCAAATTTCGGTTAGATCAACAAAAAAAAACTATCCAAAAATCCACCCCCAATCAAAATAATAACTAACGCCATGTAAGCGAGGTCTAAATTTCTGGCTATCATGGCAGAGACAGCTGCATCCAGAGGGTCCTCTTCAGACAGTCTGTAGTAGCTTAGAAAATAGGCTACTTGATGCATCTCAGTGGGCATTAACAGGCATAGCTAGTAAGGACCGTTGACAAATTTAAGTACTTCAGTGCTGTGAAGACACAGCCATGGTGTTCCTCAAGCCTGAACAGATGATATCTGCTAATCTGTCTCTTTACCACTCTTGTCCATCTCCCCAGCTGGATCATCATCAAGTTACCTTACAAGGGTTTTCTTCGCACAGTGCAGCTGTTGACGGGCAGCCACAGTTTCAACAGAGGCAGTAAGGACCACAAAAGCAACTTGAATTCCTTCTTTGTCCCCTCCATGTCAAATCTGCCGAGCAGCAAGGCTAGCACACGTGCAGAGGGAGTTTCTGCTCCTCTGCCACATGTTGTAATTGGGAAGTCAGGTTACGTCTCTCTGACACTGCTCCCCAACATCTCTTTATGTCACTATCACCACAGTCCACTGACAAACATAGGAAGGAGGGTGGAGAAGCCATTTTTGCCTTATCAAACCAGCACACCTAGAGCATTGAAGTCTTTGGGGTTAAAACACGCAAAATAGCTTGTGCAGCTTACCACTAAACCTGCCTGAACACCAGCACTTCATTCCACAGATGCCCTTACTACATTTGCCATTACTCCTTGCATCTCCCGTCCCTAAAAGAAACAAGGAGCCAGCCAGGGAATAGACTACTTCAAAGATCAGTCCCTGTAAAGACTTTGAAGTTCTTCCTTGTAAAATACCCTGTTAACTAGTCGACAGTCCCTCCACGCAGGAGCCTTTCAGCCAAGCAAACTGAAGCAGTGTTGTATCAATCAGGGTCTTTCTCCCCCCGCTCTTCAAAACCCTAAATGCAGTTTGGGAATTGGTGTTGGTAGGAACACGTGCAGCCACTTTAGCTGACGTTTTTCAGACGGCCGACTCATTGAGAGTCTACTCACTGCCGTGTATTGAGATAGGGGATGGTGAAATTAAATCCTGCTGACCATACAGCTCGTGCCCAGCAAGGCAGGCACCACACCATGTGTCTGGGTGATGGGAGACATGCTAGAAAAATCCTGCCTAGCTTTCCTCTAACTACCACATGAAATATAAATCAGTTTTTTCACCCTGGAAATATGAAGTGTGAAAAACAAACTACCTAGGGAGAACCAGGCTCTCACTACTGACCGCTAAATTATCTTGAACTAACTAGATTTTGGCTTTGGTCCAGCACAGCAACGCCTACATCCCCATCCTCGCCCTCACTGATCATTTGAGGTACTTTTTTGCAGCGTGTATGAGACACAGCACCCCATGGCTTTTGGAATTCCCTTCAACTTTAAGCTGATGGTGTTTCCCAGTCTTCCCCCTTCATCTTTGTTCAGGATATACGTATAGCCCCATAAGGACAGAAGTGAGAAAATCATGCTGATTTTACTGGTGTGTATTTCCCATCCTGATTCCAGCACAATTTCCTTGTCCAGCAGTTCCATTTAACTTCCCAGGGGAAAAAAAAACCTACAAAAAAAACCCTACAAAAAAATTTCCCCAACACACTCACAGGGATTTATAGAAAAACACGGCTGGTGAGGTTACTGTCTTCATTGTCTCCCCTAAGTGAAGTTCTGAGATATAAAAAATGAGTCCTTATTTAGCAAGAGAAAGTTTGCCTAGGTCTGAAGGTCTGTTTTTGTATTTTGTCTCAAGGGAGCAGGGATTTTTGGAAAGCTCCTAAGTTGCATTTGAAAAAAAAAAACCAACCACACAAACCAAACAACAAAACCAAACCCAAACTCATTTGGCTCATGTGTCCTTTTTTGAAGCATTTGACTGGAAGAGCAAAGCGCGGTGCTAACACATAGCGCGAGGAGCAAAGGGGAGGGAACACGTGCCAAGGTCACCTCCTCAGCGGTAGCAATGGCGAGCTTCACAGCAGTAATATAAAACCTCCCTCCGACACAAGATACCACTCACAGCTACTTTTTAAGAGCTATAAAAATCCAGAGCAGGCACACATTAATTAAAGAGTTCAGAGAGAAGCGCTGCGTGTCAGTCTTGGCAGCGGGTGACTGAAGGGCACGTAGCACGGATGGGAACAAAATGCCCGTGGACAGACTTAGCTAAAATATTTCAGTTTTTATCACCTCCAGGTTTGTCAGTGGGCAGCACAGATGGTTTGCAGCTGGGGAGCCAGCCAGCACGCTTGTAAGGAAGTGATGTGACCTGTGTCATGAAGCAATGCATACCATAAGGAAGCTTTTCTTCATGACTAGCCCAGATCTCCTTCGTTGACATTTAAGTCCATAACCTCCTGTCCTAGCTAGACTAGAAAGCAAACCACAAAAATCCCCCTCCTCTTCACCGTGATATTTTTCTTATTTATCTCCTTATCTCTCAGTTCTTTGTTTCCCCTAAGCTAGACAAACTCGGTTCTTCTGGGCATTGCTCGTCAGCCACATTTCCACGCTTGCATCCCCTGCAGAGCACAGGATTCACCTTCCAGAGTGGCAGGTCCCTCGCTACCTCTTCAGTGACGAGGACAAGGACCCATCCGGGCTTCCCTCAGCTCCTTCCCCTCCATGTTTAGGGCAAAGCAGGTTGAGATTATTACCCAAGTGCAAAGCTGCTAGCTACAGCAATTTCTCTTCTTTGTCCCCTCCTGCAGCCCATCATGACAAATAAGCTTTTTCTGTCAACCCACTGATGAGCCACAGCTGGTGATAAAATACACCCAACTAGAGGATGATGGCTAACAGGAGATCCTTCTGGTTTTAACCGGTGATTAGTTCAATTGAGTGAAATAAAGATAACCCACCTTATATCTATCTATCTGTACTTCCCTCACCTCCTTTGTCCAAAGGTGCAGCAGGACTTCTACTCTGCTGGTGGCAAGAACACATTCCAATATTTCACTACACACAGGAAACCTTGACAGCAGTGGAGCAGAACTGGGGGGCATGGAGCTAATGGGGCCAGAGCCCAGTGGCATTAAGAGTCCTAATGCCCATTTTACACGGCAGAGGAGAAAGAAAAAAAAAAAATGCACTTGGGTATTTCGGGGGGTTTAATGCTCAGCACCATCTAGTGGTTGTCACCTACGGCTATCGTACAGAGAACATGCCCTTGAAGGCCTGCTGAATTTTAAGCTTTCTCCCCCACAACCAATTTGTTAAGAGATGGGCAGTCTAGTCTGATATTTTCCAGGGCTCTGTAAGGATTTCTTTATTTCTAATTTTACAGCTTGGACTGACTCTTTTTCTACGTGCGGGGAAAATATCTGTAAAATGGAGCTGGTCTTTCAGACACCAGAATAGCGCATTGAGATGTGCAGCTGAACAACATCTAGTATCACAGGAGATCATATATCAACAACATCATATATCACAGGAGAACCAGAGGGGGAAAGAAGAGGGTGTAATGCTTTAAAAACATATGGAAAGCATTATCCGAATAGCAAAAATCTGACATAAAACTATACACACATACTTATAGCTCAGATTTGGGCTCTCCATAGCCCTTGCTAGACAAGTAGGGATAACGACTTTTTATTCACACTGCACTGAAAGGAGGTCGCACTCTGATTTTCACAACTTGCTATGAGCAGTCAGTCTCTCTGCTTTTATTTACAGCTAAAAGTCCTGGACAGAGTCAGGGCACAGAGGAAAAAGGGGAGAGCAACTGGCAGATCTCAGCTGATGCAGAGTACTGTTTGCCTTTTTTTAAAGGACAATCAATCGGAAAGGACTTGCTGTTAATCAATGTGAAACAGATACACGTCAGTTCCCCACAGAGCACACTACAATGCGAAACAGCTTCTTAGAGCAGCAGGTTTTTGTGGAGGGGGTTTGGACAGGCAGTTTTTCTCTTAAGCCTGCATTTCTGACAGCTGCCTAGTACCTTTTTCCCCAGACTTGTCACATTTGCGCTGAGATATATAAATGTCTCCTCTCTTTTGCTCCTTAACCACTGCACAATCTTTCCATTTTTTAAGCAAAGAAAGATAGAAGCCATATTTTATATCATCTATAACTGAAGCTGGAGATTTTCCTGTACAAGGAAATAGTTTCTTGTTATCTGAAGATGACATCTCTATTTACAATAAAGGCATTCATCCCCCCCCCTTTTTTTTTTTCCAGTTCTCTTTACTCTCCCATCTCAGAAATTGAACTTATCCAATAGCTTACAAAGAAAAATAATAAAAGAAAGATGGTTTTGCTCTGTTTCCTGGCGACCAACACCACTGAGACCCCAGGTGGTATCACGCTGGCTAATTCAAGACAGAAACAAGCACCATAATAGTTAAGTGGGAAGAGAAGATGCAGCACTAACCTTGGTGCAGAAAATTCTTGCCACAGCTGGAATTCACAGTGATAGAGGAATCTGTTTTGAATATGGGAAATTATGTTCCATGCACGTTTATTTGGCTTTTTGTTTGGTTTTTTTTTTTTTTCCTTACTAAGCTTAACCATGTTGGCTCTCTTGCACTACCCTCTCTACCTGTAAAAACATTTAACAGAACTCTCTTGATATGGGGCTAATACAAGAGGGCACACTGTGCCTCCCTTAATAACACACAAGAGAAAGCTGAATATGTCTTCTTTGCACTGACCTCAAACTGCCTCTCCCTTTCTCCAGACCAATATACCCCTGAGGGTGGGGAAAAGCCCTTACACCAATAACACAGCACTATGTAGCAATGAGAGAACGGGCTTTAAAGTGCCACTTATTCCCAAAGAACATCAACGGGGATGACAGTTTGTGTCAGGCTGTGGCAATGAAGAAGGTGGTATAGGTCTGGACTGGAGGCCTGAAGGACGGAGGAGATCAAGGAGCAGAGATAGGAACTGACCTACTGGTTCAGACTGGAGGTGCCTCTAAATCAGTACAGACCACCACTGCACAGTGACGAGGGCTCCGGGTGACTCCTTATTACAGAAGCTCCCTCTGCACGTGCAAAAGGCCCGGTTCCTCAAAGGCATTTAGGCACAGGGCCAGGGCAATGAGGTACTTCTCAAGGCTAACCACTTTGCCTTCACTGAAAAAAAAAAAAAAAAGCAAAACAAAAAAACAACCACGAAAACCACGTAACACATAGTGCGGAGTTCAGATACTCCCCAGGGAGCCAGAGCAATAGAAACGCAACAGGAAGATAGCTTCCCATCCCTGCCATTAGCAAATACCAAACAGAGAAAAATGCAAGAAGCCCACAGGCATATGTTGTCTTCAGTCCTGTCAGTCATAGATGTGACAGCTGGGACCTTTAAACACTGTCAAAGGAGGGAAACCAAGGCACTCCAAATGCCAAGTCTGTCAGCAGCATAATTAACATGTCATGTAAGGTCTGCTCAGAAATGCAGCACTTACTGCACCTCCAACTGCCAGACTATCAAAAATGCTGCTCAGCTAGTAATTCCTGCACCTTGCAATAATGTTACTAAATAACTCAAGTAACTTAATAAGTTACTGCAAAGCCAAGAAAAAGGCAAACTGTAGTGTCTGGGAAGACAGAAATCATTTTGTAGCCCATGGGGGAAGTCAAGATAACCTACCGCAGGGCCAGTTGGTACTCCCGCTCCAGAGGAGTGTCACTGGAAATGTACCCAGCCGTATTCAGAGAAAAGCACATCTGTTTCATGTGGGCAAAACACCTGAAACGAAAAAGGATGGAGGCAAATTCTGCAGGGAATTCATAAACCAAGACAGGTTTGGGGACCTCAGCATCTGGACTGTGCTCCCCACTAACCTACAAGAACCAGTTTGAGACAGGTGGCACCAGTTTGAGAAGGGGCATCTCTCCCTCATTTCTGGCAGCATACCTCGGGCAAACTTACAAACATAAAGTGACAAGCGACGGAATGAAAAATCCCACGTGAAATCCAGCCCGCACAGAGAGGCACAGCAATTCTCTCCCTCCGCAGCCAAAATGGATGCGTGTGACTTAGTGCAGGAGGGCGCTAGCATAGGTAAGATCCTTAGGGCAACCTAGATAGATTTTGCTCTACCTGAGCATTCAAGTTTTTATTTTAAAAAAAGGCAGATCTGTAGCCATCGTGACTGACCAACACGAGCAGGCCAAGGGCAGCACCTGAATCCACCACAAGCCTCAGGACAATTCAAGTCTACCTGAGCAAACTTGCTATCACGCTGCTTAGACATACAGTATTGCCAAGCATGGGCTCTTCCACGGCTCATCTCTTAAAGACACATCAGGGAAGGCACTGGAAAGGGAAACGCAGAGGGTGAGGTCCAGGTGTTACCGTAAGGAACGATGGACTCACAAGGACAGGGCGAGACACAGGGAAAGGAGAGAAAAAGCAGGCACGTGAAAAAGGACAAAAAGAGCTTCAATGGTGCTAAGTCTGGTAAAAGAACAAATTTTTACTGAATGTAACAATTAGCGATGAAGACATACACACAAGTTTTATCTGGCAGAAAATTTAAAATCATAATCATATAAAAATAATCTGTTTCTGCACAACAAATATACCGCTTCCCCTCCTCTTTCAGGTTGATTCAAAATAATGCAAGTTAAGGATATCTTACAAAAAACAAAGAATCTTAATTAAGAAAATATTTATGAAGTTTTCCTTGCAAATCTCTATTTCTGAACAAATGATTTGGGAAAAAAAAAACACACAAAACTCTTCAAAGATACCACTGACTCCTTAAATTTAGAGGACCTGTAGAGTCCAATCCTTGTCTCCACATCATTTTCTTGACTCAACAAACAGAAAAGACAGCAGCCCTGTGGTCAGCCTATCAGTTCCATTAAACAAGGACAGCTTTATCAGGAGTTCCTACATCAGAACAAAGGGAGAAAAAACAAAGCAGGACAAAGAAGTGAGATGGACACCTTGTACTCCTGATCATTGAAAAGGAGTTTCTGAGCCGCAGAGCTCTTGCCACCCTGATCAGATTGCACTAAAGATAGAAGATAGCACTATCTGAACACATGCTCAAAATGTTTCGGAGAGAAATAGTTATATCCAAGCTGCTGCTGCAGACAGGAGGTTCTTGCTGAGATTACAATCAGCTGTGTGAATGAGCACAGAGACAGAACCCATTTGGCTAGATTGGTTTTTGTTAAGACCTGTCAGTGGTACAGGAAAGGAACAAAATTGCCCATATAATGAAAATGGTCTCATTTGCAGCTCTGCGATAAGTAGTATTTATCATGAATCTTTCATTCCTTGTGCTCCGGCTGCTACTGCAGCTCCTCTGGGATGGCATTAACGTACCATTTTTCCATGGCTCCTACTTATCTCAAACAGTTTCTGCTGCAAACAGGTTTTTCACCCCTGGCCTGTGAAATTTCTTGAATTATCTGATAAGGGAGAGTTTCAGCCACGATCACAGCATGTACATGATTCTGCCCAAATGTTATAATAAAATATGGGTCAACTGTGCTATACACAGTAGCGTGAAGTATGACTTCAGGGTTTTACTGAAACTTCTTTACAGAGACCTATAAAAGTTGAGCATAGCTTCGTCATTCAGGAGAAGCACACTCATGCAATCAAAATACTCAAGAGTGATTTCACAGAAAAGGGTATGTATTTTTAAAAAGTTATATTTATCTAAGGTCTAGCACCAGGCAAAAGACATGAATATTTAAGAAAGTCAGACAGCAGCACATTTTAAAAAACAACAGTAATAATCAGCACACACTAGCTTATATTTTCAAAGCATTTTACAAAAACATGAATTAATTAAGCCTCACAACACCCTTGTGAGATAGGTAAGTATTATTAGTCCCATTTTAGAGACAGGGAAACAAGCATGGAGAGAGTATGACCTGCTCACCACCACACACGTCAAATCCAGGAACAGAACACCAGAATTTCCAGTTTTCTGCCACATGTGTTCTGACCTCTTAAAAGATGCTGGTATTTCAATAAAATTTGTTTCCTCTCACCCCTTTTAAGACACCTGACCCCATTTCAGTCTGATATGAAAAGGTACCCACCAAGAGCTATTCATGATAAACAAGTGGAAGTAGGACATTACATTATTTTTTTTTTATAGACTGTGTGTTGCTGGAAGCTGTTTAAGAAAAGACTTGACATGGATGCTTCCATACTGTCATAGTCTAAGACTGTCGCTTCCTATCAGGGAGCTGCCACCAGGAAACTCACTGAGGCCTATATGCAATGCTGACATATAGCTCAGAATCTGAAAGAAGAAAAAAAAAAAAAGGGGGGGGGGGATGATGTTTTTTTGCCACTTCCAAACAAGGAATCTCTCTGGCAGGGAGTCTTCTCTGAGAAGAACTCATGCATACAACTGCACTGAAAGCAAAGACTTTTATTAGGAGACTCTCAAGGTGCAGCTAAGGGCACAGATGTACCTATTGGAAAACCTGGAAATGTTCATATATTGTGCTCTGTGTTAAGAGAGATCGTCTGGAGGCAACAGCCACCCTGGGGGGTAGAAAATAATTCTCCATAGTCACTCTGAGTAGGTAAGTTCCCTTAGCATATCACTCTTGCACTGAACTAGTCAGTGACAGACTAGCATTAAAAATTCAAAACCACCTTGTCATGGTTTCAGCTGGGATAGAGTTGACTTTCTTACTAGCAGCTGGTATAGTGCTGTTTTGGATTTGGGATGAAAATAGTGTTGGTAAAACACTGATGTTTTTAGTTGTTGCTAAGCAGTTCAAGGCCTTTTCTGCTCCTCTCACTGCCCTGCCAGTGAGTAGGCTGGGAGTGCACAAAAAACTGGGAGGAGACACAGCTGGGACAGCTGACCCCAACTGACCCACGGGCTATTCCATACCATAGGATGTCACGCTCAGTATATAAAGCTGGGGGAAGAAGGAGGAAGGGGGGAATGTTCGGAGCGATGGCGGTTGTCTTCCCAAGTAACTGTTACACGTGATGGAGCCCTGCTCTCCTGGAGATGGCTGAACACCTGCCTGCTGATGGGAAGCAGCGAAAGAATTCCTTGCTTTGCTTTGCTTGTGTGCATGGCTTTTGCTCTACATATTAAACCGCCTTTATCTCAAAACACAAGGTTTTTTTCCCCCCTCACTTTTATCCTTCTGATTCTCTCCCCCATCCCAACTGGGGGGAGTGAGCAAGCAGCTGCATGGTCCTAGTTGCTGGCTGGGGTTAAACCATGCACACCTGAAAATTCAAGTCGGATTCAAGAGATTTAACTCTATAAAATGCTAAATCTGGTAGATCCGCTGCCGCCTGTTTGCAAACCCAGGCCCAGATGTTAGTGGAGACAGAAATAAAACCAGTCCTTCCACCTTCAGTTACATATGTCTGTTAGACACTTGTCTAGAGTCCAGGAAGTTAGTTTCACGACAGCTCGATCTGAAGATCCTCCCCGTACTTTCGGATCAGTTTCATGTGGTTATGGTCCACTGACCATTGCTCTGGGAGGTGCTTGGGCTGCATGCTGTCCAAGAAATGCTGCCGCCAGCGTCTCTCCAACTGCATAAGGGAGCGCAGGCCTCCTTTAGCAAAACACTGCACCACCTTCAGTCCATGTGGCATGTAGGTCTCATTGCAGATCCTGCCAGGACACAAGCAGAGTTTATTTTCACACAAGCTCACTGTCAGAAGCTAGACCTGTCTACAATGCACAGCAAGACACTGAAGATGCTTTCAGCTGCAGAATCTAATTATAGACACATGGTAAGCTAACCAGGAGGGAGATTTTTAAGTTTGCTTCCATGCCAGACTGCTTTCTGAAACACAGTTACACTGGGAAGCTGGTTTCTTTGAACTGAGAAAGTGTTCTTCTTTTACAGTAATACTAAACAAAGCTCTCAAGGTTCATTACGAGCTCCTCAGGAGACAGACTGCAAATTTCTCAAGGCAAGAACCGTATGACATTCCAGAGCCCTGATCCTGCCACTGAATTCCCTGCCTGGATAGGTTCTGAGTTATAACATTGGCACATTACAAACAACTGTGAAAATACTGACTTCATGCAGAGACCAGATACTAGTTAAGAAAAGATATTTGGGGAGGCTTTGAGAAAGAGGAAGAGAGGAGACTTCTGATATGATTGTCTTTCAGTCTCCCTCCGTGATCTGACCTTCCAAAGGTATAAAACAGTGGAGGGGAAGATGGAGAACAAGAACAGAAGGAGATTGCTGGAAACAAAAGGGAAAGAGGGGAAGAAACAAGAGCTGCAGTTCACAAATCACTGCTGGGTTGAGAGGAGAAGGGGGTAAACAAAAACACAGTAAGAAATGCAGAGTGCGCTTGTCTGCTTAGAGCCTTAGCACGAACAATTATCACCTCCCTAGACTTGCTTTCTAGTTAAATGTATCAAATAACTATAAATCCAGACTCTGCAGGCTTATACAAGTGATAAAGTTATGCTTTTAGAGGCTCATTTTTCCTGTGCAGATCAACTCCTAGTAGTCTCAAATTCAGACACTCCTTAACTTGACACCATTGTTTTAGGGAAGATACATCAATATCTCAAGGAGACCAGAAATGGGTTTTGTCTTATTTTCGTTAAAAAGCTTTGGGGGTGATGGGCAGGAAGTCAGCATGTGTGATCCTCAGCTCTGCAAATCCTGCTGGATTTTGTTTTGTTTTGCTGTAGTAATATTTACCCAAGGCTCTGTGTAGACAACTTTTTGTCAAACTTATGTGCCAACATAAATGACTAAAACGGTTACATCTACTGATGGGCTTGTTATACCTGGTTTCCAGACCAGCTGCTTCCTGGAGCATCTCTGGGGTGACTGCCTCTGTGTTAAAGAAGTCCTTGATGCTTTGCAGAAGTTCTGCCCTTCGCGGGTCAGGCAGGCTGTCTGCATTCAGCAGGGCTCGGGCCCCTGAGCGCACTTGCCTGCGCAGAGGGTCCTCCAGAAGACGTACACCTTCCTCAGAGCCGATGGGGGCACCAAACTCCTCAGCCAGCTGCTGCTTGAGATGGTTGTCGTAGTAATTGGAGATGGCATGGCAGGACGTGCAGAGCAGGAGCACGTCATGGGAGTTGTGGTCCTTCATCTGGATGGGGAAGTGTCTTCGGTATTCATGAGGAACAATGTTCTTCCTAGGGAAGACAAACCAGCTATCTCATTACATTTTCCTGGGGTTGCTATTCCCCAGTTCCTCCTCTTCCTGGCCTGCAAAGGGTCAACTAATACTAAAAGTCCAGGAAAAAAAAAGATCACCAGGGCCAGGACCCTCAGTGCAGCAATAGGTTCTGCAACTTTTTATTCGTACTTCTCTCTACACGTTTTCTGCATTTCTCTTCCCCCCCCCTTCCAAAAATTCATCGCTTTCAATGAAAAAAAGTGATTTATACTGTAAAAAAAAAAAAGCAGCAATGTACTATGAGAAGCATACCTCTCAGCTAAACAGTAGCAGCTGCAAAGACAAAAATCTCACTCTTTGTGACCTCATGGGCTTCAGGCTCACCTAAACCTTTCAAAAATATAAGGATTAAGTAGAGGAAGGAACAGTACAGCTATTTTCAAAAGGGGATGCCATCGGAACAGTGTGTGTTGGCATACTGCTGCCCCCTGTCACTCAAACTGCAGCACATACGTGTTCCATTGGCTTTGTTCTCTCCAAGCACAGATACCTCCTGCCTCTGTAAGAAGAGGGAAGGCTGGCCTGTTCACTGTCAAACTTACTCAGACACATACGACTACAGAGCACTCAAATAATGATAACCCAATCCAGGATGTGAACAACCATGATGTTTCAGGCCACTACCCAAGCTTCCGGATGCCAAACTAGATGCAGACCTCAGTCCTGTTTTAAAAAATGTGTTTTTCTCTTATCCCACTAAACAACTTACCGGATATAGGACTCTCGCTTGCCACATACAACACACAGGTTCTCTTTGACTGTCAGGTAATAATCAACTTGAGACTCGGGACGTCCGGAAGGCTCAAAGCGCAGCTTCACAACAAACGGGTCTGTGCTAACTAGGTCTGAAAGGGTAAAGGCAAACAGAGAATATTCAAGACTAATTTGTATTTGAAAGCTAAAATAACAATGCTAAAACACAGGAGTCATCCTAGTGTATCCCCAACAGTACCTCCAGTAAGAAAGGATACAAAAAATTCATGCCCAGTTACCTAAGAAACAAGGCAAGAAACCAAGAAGTGATGTATTTCAAACACCAATAGGCAAATTGGTATGCTCACCGCCAATCCCCTTGTCCAGATACCACTGAGCCTTCTTGCGATCACAAGTGCACAGGGGCTGTCCATCTGGTGCGTGCAGGAAGCAGTTGTCATACAGTGGAGATTTTCTATGAAACAAGGGCAGCATTACAGCAACTATAACAGCATGCCAAAAAAACAGAGCGCTCTATAGCCATGCGTTCCACACTGCAATTCATGCAGCCTCCTCCAAATCACAGGAGTGCCCCTAAACACACACTTAAGGCTGCTGAGCGCTGCACAGGCTGCTGTGAAGAGAAGCAGAACATCTAAAAACTAACCTGGGGTTCACTAACTGACTGTAAGATATCTTTGCTCTCCTGCTGCCAACAGAATTGTAACTCTGAATCCCAATTCAAGAGATGCCATCAATGATGACAGCATTTAAAAAAAAAAAGACATTAGAAAACAAATGAGAATTGAAGTCAAGAAGAACAATGAGCTAAGAGTAAGCTAAAAGAGAGTGTCAACTTACAGGCAAGGCAATTTCAAGGATCAGCTGCCTAAGTCCATATTTTAATGTTTTATTAAGCTGACTTTTCTAAAACTTAGTGTGAACAGCAATTACTTCATTCATCCACGAGAAATATGCAAAAAACCTGTCAGAGCACTGGGAACCCAAACACCTGAGTCCATGGGAATAACAAAGCTGAGCTGAGGCCCTCTGAAACACATGCACCTAACCTTAGTCAGTGGTGAAAAGTCCTGCTTGAGCGGTCTCTGGTGGTTTGTGTCAGTGTGTGGAAGGGCTCTGTGTTGCAGAAAACATTTCCTTACTCTGCCAACCTCTTTCAAACAAAACTGAAGAGCAGAGCAGCTTGAGCTCAGGGAGCACCTGGGAGGAACTGGCCAGGGATACAGACATGTCATGATACACTGTGGAAAAGTTTCCTTTCTTTCCAGCAAGATCATACAAATAAGTATTCAGCAGAGCTCTACCAGCTAAAAAGGTTGATTCACAGGCTACGTAATCTGACAAAATGATTTCTTCTGAGGTCCACAGGGGAAAAAAAAATGCAACAAAACAATTCAATACAGGAGGTCTCCTTCCACTGAGCATCAGCAGTTCAGTTAAATTATCATGATGATTTGAGTACTTCCCAACTCTAAATGAATAAACATTAAAACTAAACAGGCTTACAGAAAGGAAGAGTGGAAGAGGACTTTTGAAATCGCATCCAGTCTTATTACAGACCACAGCCAGACTGCTGGAGATACTGTAAAATACAGTGAGTCTACAGATCTCTCATGAAGTCAAGAGCGGTTAAAAACAATAAATAAATAAACAACCGACCATGGGGAGAGCTCAGTTTAGCTCAGAATGCAATTTTGTTTAAATTCTAACCCTCCTATGATGTGCAGTCCTTCTGTTTTGTATGACACAGGCTCCAATAGGAAAAAAAATAAATCTGAAGAGACTTGCTGTGTACAACACAATATCGTTAATGATTGCTAATGAAATCAATATTATTGACTGCATTAAAATGTCTTCATTGCCAATCCAATAAGCTTGAAAAGGAGAAAACAAACACTAAAACAACGAATTTTCTTTCCAAATGGTAACTACAGACAATTTTAGTTCCTGCATCCCTGTGATTAATTTTATTAAATTGCATCCAAGCAAACCCAAACACACTAGCTCTCCACATTAAGCATTTTTGCTTAATGCACATTTAAGCATTAAGCTTAAAGAGACTTCTCCAACTTGTTTTAATTTAAAAACAACTGATCTTTCACTAGCAAGAGGCCATAAGAATTCAGGAGTTGCTCCACAAAAATCACTTGTGGGACAGGGATCCTGAATCCAGCAACAGCTGCCTCTGCAAGGCCAAAGTAGTACCGTTCCCTCCTCTCTCTCCCAGGCCAACACAGAAGTGCAGTGCTTTGATGCTGCCGAAGACTGTTCCTTCCTGTGCCCTCTGGCACCTCACATTACATGTCCCACCCCTCCTAACCTTAGGTTTCAGCTCTGCTCAGTACCCTGACATCTCTGTGGCCACAGTGACCTGGGGCAGCACAGTACCAACAGCAGTCCACAAAGCAGATCCTGCTGACAGGACAAACTCTGTGCAGTTGCCACCTTCTCCCTGGAGGAGACAGCACACAGCTGTTTGAGCAGTAAATGCCACTCAGATAGCCAACCGCCTCCTTCTGGGACTCTGCTCTCCAGCTAATGCTTCTCCATAGGAGAAGGAAGGGCAAAGCTGAAGACAACCTGCTCATGATCTGGTACAGATCCAGGCGCTGCCTCGGCTTTCAATACCATCTAGAGGGAAATGGGGAAAACATAAACAGGTTCTGGTTCCCATGACCATTGGGTCCTGCGTTTCCTTTCCTAGCTCATATTATCCACTTGGTTTAATGAGTAGAGCATAAGGCATCATTCAAAGTTTTCCATCTGCAGCACAAGGAGTAATACGCGCTCATAAACTTACCGTGCAGAATATCCCACGCCCAGAGGCTTTCGCTTGTGCCTCCGAGGATCTCTCACTTGCTGACTGCCAGAGGGCTGGCCATTCACTGAAGATTTCCGATTCTTTGTTTTCTGAAGGGAGCGTCCCTCTCCACTCTTCTCCTCTCCTGTGCTGCCACTCCTTCTTCCTCTAAATGGGATATCCACCAAGCCCCGGCATTTACCCAGTGCTTTTTCCCAAGCAGTGACAGAGTTTTCACCTTCAGATGTAGCAGGGAGGCTGGCGAATCCCAGCAAATGGAGGAACAGAGCCACCGAGACCTGGGCATCCCTAGCAGCATAGAGAACCTGCAGAAAAGCATAGGCATCAAGGTACTGACAAACAGCAAACACTCAAACACTACATTATCAGTCTTTAACACTAGGTACAGTAAAGCCAGAAGTTGGATTTATTTCCTTTTGAAGTTCACACAAGGTTCTGGCAGTTGAGTGACACTTTCATAACATCACCCCACTCCAGGTTTTTAGGGTCAGTCAGGCTTAAAATACACATGGGTGACCTCGGGAACCGCAAGGGGCTTAAAAAATTTCAAGTCAGCCAGGCCTTAAACATCCTCCCACCCCACCAAGACCTCCCTAACTACAAAAAAAGCTCCCTTTAGATACCCTGTCTACAAATACTCAGTGTGGTTCTTTATCCTGTCGCTCCCTCTACCGGTCACTGATTTTGTAGACATCTGCAGCATGAGTGTAAAGAAAGCGAGCAATCAGGGAAAACATAATGATGTAAAGATGGTGAACAAGGCTTCCAGGGCCTCTCTTTAATATTGCACTGACTGCTATAGATTGGAGGAAAGAAAATAATAAAAAGGTGAGGTTTGGGGTGCACAAACACTTCTTCAAGGGATCTTGCCTTATAGATCTTTCAGGAAAACAAGGGCCAAGAATCCAGGAAGAACAGCAGAAAATTATCTTGACAGAAAAGGAGGGAAATGCAGGCACAAAGTCTGAAATTAACTTCAGACCACAGTCACACATAAGGTTCTGAGGCAGAACTCAAAGAAGGCTCAGATCTCCCTATTGTAATGTCTCTTCTCTACTAAGAAGGTTGCTTTTCCTCCCAAAACACTAAGTTGAAGTGGAAGACACACCTGATCTTGTGTCAGTTCTTCTGCCTCCCAGTTGCTGCAACGCACATGAGGAGACTTGTCAAGCGGGCAGTTCAGGACTTTTTCAGCTAAAGACTTAAGGCTAAGGCAGTTGTGAAGTAGATCCTTCCTTTAGTTTAACAAAGAAAGTGAAACAAACATATTAAAAATGAAACTATACACCCATGTAAATTTGGATGGCCTCACACACCCTGAACCTGCCAGAACACAATGCACATGATGCATGACTCCCACTCAAACAGCACACAGCTGCTTGTCAGCTTTACAGGCCCACTCCCTCCCCTCTGCTAAATTGTCCTTTCTAGATTTAGTAATTATCTAGTGCCTGCCATATGCAAAACAGGCAAGGCTGGGAGTTGATAACATTTAAGGCTGAAGTGTTTGATGTTCAACTACCCACTTCTAAACTAAAGAGGTCTATCATAGAGTGATGGAGCCCCTGCTGCAGGGATGCACGAGAGCCAGGAATGACTCAGAGAAATCCTGGCCACTGGAGACAATTAGTCCATCCTCATTGATAAAAAGGCACTGTCAGGTCAACAAACCCATGTGCCGGATCACTAACAACATACCTAGGCATACATATACTGTACGTGGAGAATATTCCCAAGTAAAACATTGTATTGTAGGAATAATGAAGGATGAGAAAATGACATCATAATTGTAACCTTTTAATGGAGCATTGTTATTAGAAGAGAAAAATCAGAAATGGTGTATTTTAGTAATTTTTCAAGAAATCCTGTAATTCAACAGTTCCACTTACATGCCCCTAGCACATTTACCCCATACTACTAGACAGCGTATTCAAACATCTGCTGACATGGTGATCACTCTCACTGCGTTACATCACTGTGCCTGCACTTTTTAAACGCTGAAGCATGATACTCAGAAAAGTCCATACAGGTATTGCATAAGAAGACTACCAGACACAATTAGCATACGAAATCTTCATGAAGATTTCACTTCCATTAAGACCATAGAACAGAAGCATGACAAGTTCTTCAGCTGTAGCTGTCAATGCCCATGCTCTAAAACCACGCTGAGAACTCCAAAACTACCTGGCCTTGTATCATTCAGCATATCCAAATTACTCTTAAAATATTTCCAGCTCAAAGGATGCCTCAAACAGAGCTGCCTCTGTCGTCAGACACTCACCGCTGTCTCATGGCTAGATATCGGAGATCCATATTCCCTTTGACTGGAAGACCATAATCATGAAGTAACTTGGAAGCATCTTCCCAGCATCCTACTCCGACTTTTAAAACAGCACTATCTGCCATGATGTCCACCAGGGTCTTTGGGATAGTCTGTCCATTGGCAACAAGCCTGGGCAACCGAACAAGAATGCAGAGGCCGCTGGAAGAAGCCATCTGTAGGAGGGATACAGGACTTGCTTTTCCCTCCACAGATACCTGAAATAAAGACAAAAAATCAGAGTCTGGGTTATAGTATTATCAGCAATACTGGAGCCAGAACAAAATGCAAAAGACACCACTGAAGACACGAAATACCTATCAGTTTATACAGTCAGTATTGTTATGCCTCTAAATTTTACTGCAAATTACGTGATCTGTTTCACAATATTACTGTCCCCCAGCTACTTCTTGCCACACTCCTACAAGAGAAACTTTCCCCCTTTCACCCTTCCCCCTCATAGCTGAGCTGATGGAAGAAATCAGACACGTTTCTTAACCCACATCAGCACAAAGCCACCCACTACATAAATGTTTATGGCAAACACATCGTTTAATTGTGGCTTATACTAATGACTGTGAAGTGAATAAATTTCCAGCCAAAATAATAGCAAAGACAGGCTTTATAAATGACTCAAAGCCTGTTTTGACAGTTCACACAGGCAAATGTACAAGTGGAAGAGGAACTTTGCTTTCTGGTAGTCCCAGTGAGTTATATCTACCTATCAGTATTATCCTCCTTTTTGGGCTCATTATTTTTAAGAAATATTTTCTTAAGCACGTAGCTGGATTTAAAACAGTGTAAACCCAAACTACTTCTAGTAAATCATGTTTAAAGAGATATTATACAAACCACATAATGCTGTATTTAACCATACAATTATCACTACGTTTAGCATAGTTGATTTATCACAGGAGTTCCGCAAATGACTACAACTAGTGAATCAAAAACTTACAGTCAGTACACTTAAATGTGAGAACAATCAAAATTAGCAGCTACTTCACTGCTGTCACGACAGATAATCACACAGGCAGTTTCAATAGTCACTCCTGTTGTATCTGTTCAAGCAAAGGAATCGCTCCTACCCCGATGATTTCCCATTGCAATTTGCAATCTAAAGGAGAGGCGCTTCTTGATCACTCACCCACTCACAATCAACTCCAAGCACTGGCCACTTCTCCAGCTCCTTCTTCAGCAAAGGTTCAACACGATCCCACTCCTCCTGCTCTGAAACTATCACTATGTCTGCACCCAGGGTCCTCTCTACCCAGGAAAAGGTGGGGGATCTGAAGAAGGAAAGCACCTCCTTATCCTCTGCCTTAATCAGTTTCTCATCTCCTGAGTTTATAACTGCTTCCTCTCGCTGACTGCTACAGCATGCTTTTCGTTTCCGACGCTGGGTTGCTTTCCACAAAACCAGGCCCCCCACTGCAACACCCAGGAGGGTCGCCAAAGTAATCGTCACTGCTGTTTGCTTGGGCATTTTTTTAATCCCCCTTTTCCCCCCTTCACTTCACCCACTCAAAATGGCATTTTAGGATTTTATCATGGCCTGCAAAGAAAAAGGAGAGAGGTGGAAATTAAAGACAACTTAATTAAATGTGTTTAGAGGTATTAAATACACCCACTGGTATCAAAACAAGGTTCTAGCCACAACTTGCGATCCTGACAGGATTCAGGACCCAGGAGGACTGGGTCTCACTTTGATAAACTGGGGGTCAGGGAACAGACTGGTGCAGTGGTGGACTGGGCAGCAACAGGAGAGTGAACACTGCTGTCAACCACGCCACCAGAAACCTTAAAGGGAATCCACTGATTTATACCAGGGCAACTAGATGCTTCCACAAGCTCTCATATTAAATAAATAAATAGATTAATTAAATAGTCAGGGCTATTCACAACATCTTTTTGCTTAGTTTGGAACCAGATCAGCCTAAACAAGGACAAAACGAGATTACTGCAGAATAAGCATGTCCATTCATGCATTATTAAATAATAGGCATTGTCCATTACATTCACATTCATACTCAGGTCAAATGGCTCTTCAGGCACTGAAAAGCCCTAAAGAAGCAGCGCCTATTTATAACACAGTTTTCCCTCTATCATACAGACGCTTAACTCCCCTTCAGCGAACGGCCATCAATCCTGCCCCTCCATCCCACCACCTTAGTTGTGAAGGCTGTCCCTTACGCGCTCTTGGCAGCGGCTGCGGTGTCGGTGCTCCCACAGCCCCGCTGACAGCGGGCACGGCCACCTGCCTGAACGCTCCTGGAGCCACAGGCAAATTGCTCCCGCTTCTTACAGCGAGCGAGAAGACTGGAAGCAACCAGGGCCACCCCCACCCACGGCCTCTGCCCCTACTCCAGCACCTGCCGCCTCTTTGGGAACCGGGGGGTGCAGGCGCAGGCAGCCCGCTGGTGCGGATCCCCCCCTCGCCCCATCCCGCCCCGGCTGGCGAAGCCCCGACGAGACCAACAGCCCCGGGCTCGGCCCCAAAGTGGGGGCGCCGGCCGGGCCGGGGAGGCGCAGGCCGCCCGCCATGGGGAGGCGGCGGTGCGCCCCGGGCTCGGGGCGACGCGCGGGGGTAGGCCGGGGACCCCGGGCCAGGGCCTGGCCGCCGCAGCAACCCCCCGCCCCCGGGGAGAGCAGACAGCGCTCGCTCCGGGCCGGCCCGGAGGAGTGGGGGTAGGCGGGGGCGGGCCGCAGCGCCCCACGGCACCAAGACGAAGACGCTCCCCGGTTTAGGCTTTACCGGGAGGAGGCCCCGGGTGCCGCCCCCGTGGGGAGCGGGCAGGCGGCAGGCGCCGAGGGCCCGGCCGGGCAGGCCGCGGGCCCTCCGGCCTGCGCAGCCAGGGCACCTGCCGGCGCGGCCCGCCCCCGGGATGCGCACAGCGACCTCTCCCCTTCCCTCCCGGCCACTGCCGCGGGCGGCGGGACCGGCCCACAGGCGCCCCGCCGGGGCGGCCCACCTGCCCGCCCGCTACCTGCGTCTCCGCGGAACGGTCGTCTCCGGCGGCAGGAACGCCCCGCGGGGTAGTCGCCGCGCACACCGGGAGGCTTAGAGTGGCGGACGCTTCCTCTTCCCCGGCGGTGCGAGCGGGGGGTGGGCGCCGCCATGTTGTACGGCAGCTGCCGGCCGGGTGGCTGAGGCGGGGCGGATCACGATACCGGGCGAGCCTGCTGCAGCCCCGGGGCCTCCGCGGAAGGCGTTTGCTGCCACCTCGGTCCGTACCTTCTAACTGTTTGTAATTAAGAAGGCTTGATGAGCGAGCTGTAGCCGGGTGGCGGACTCCCCCCCCGCCCCAGCACCCGAAGAGCGCCGTTGAAGGGGACGGGCAAAATGGAGGCCCCGGGTTGCCCGAGAGGCGCGGCCGCGCTGCCCAACGCCTCGGGCGGGAGCGGGGGCCCGGGGGGCAGGCAGGGCCCTCCGCACGGGGGAAGCGTAAGCGGCAGCGGAGAGAAGGGAGGGTGAAGGCAGACCGGAAAATAAAAAGCAAATTGTGGCCGTCTCCGAAGTGGCAAACGGGAAGAAAACAAAGAGGGGAAAAATCAAGTGGAAAGGACGAAGAGTTTAACAGAGGAAGAACTATAGCAAAGTTCGTGTGTTGGGTACAAGTACGAACATGAGAACCGTCACACCACAAGATACAGACGATGAGTTAACGGGCAGCTGCCGTGTTCAGAGAATGGTTTAGGTTGGAAGGGACCTTGAAGATCATCCAGTTCCAACCCTCTGCCATGGGCAGGGACACCTCCCACTAGACCAGGTTGTCAAAGCCCCACCCAACCTGGCCTTGAACACCTCCAGGGATGGGGCATCCACAACTTCCCTGGGCAACCTGTTCCATTGTCTCACCACCCTCACAGTAAAGAATTTCTTCCTAATACCTAATCTAAATCTACCCTTTTCCGGTTTGAAGCCATTCCCCCCTCATCCTATCACTACATGCCCTTGTAAAAAGTCCCTCCCCATCTTTCCTGTAGGCTCCCTTCAGATACTGGAAGGCTGCCATAAGGTCTCCCCTGAGCCTTCTCTTCTCCAGGCTGAACAACCTCAACTCTCTCAGCCTGTCTTCATAGCAGAGGTGCTCCAACCCTCTGATCATCTTCATGGCCCTCCTCTGGACTTGCTCAAACAGGTGGATGTCCTTCTTATGTTGGGGGCCTCAGCTGGACACGGTACTCCAGGTGGGGTCCCACAAGAGCAGAGCGGTGGGGTCCCACAAGAGCAGAGCAGAGGGGCAGAATCACCTCCCTTGACCTGCTGGCCATGCTTCTTGTGATGCAGCCCAGGTTCAGGGTTATCATCTTCAAGCCTTGAGGCCAAGATTGTCAAAAAGCAAGCAAGTTTCCAGCCCAAATTCCACTGCAACCAAAAGGGATCTGAGCACCCAATTTCTTCTAATTCCTTTGCAATTCCCAATATTCCCCAATTTTTGTGCTGTTAGAATCCCAGCTAGCTGCATCTGTTTGAAAGAGATGCTGAAACCACAGGAAGTAGTGCTTTAAATTGCTTTGACAATTTGACAGTCAGTGTCAAATTTCATTTTGTTTTAACTTTTCCACTTGTAATGTGTTCACCAGGGTAGGAGGATCTCCCTAGCAGAGACTTGGCATTTAGCAGACAGATTGTCCAAGGGGTGCAACAAAGCAGCTAATGGCTGTCATCAAGGAAGCTCTCTATAGAAGCAATATTTTTTCTGTCTATGAGTGTTCGCATCCTCCCTCCGCCACCCTCCCTATCCCCCCCTTTTTTTTTAAGTCAGGAATGAGGTAGGGACCAGTTGATAGTAAAGATGGAACACAGCTGGTTTCCAGAAGAATACTTCTCTGAGCAAATAAGGCCCTCTCCCTTTCAGAAATGAGATGACCAAGCCATTAAAGCTTAAACAGCTGCTCAGTCTAAGGACCTGATCTAAGCCAGGAAGGTATGATCATGAGGTCTCACTGGTGGTGTGGTCACATCAGAAAAGTTTGCTTTCCATTGACTTGTGTCTGTATTTTGAACACATTTGAACACACAAAAGCTTTATACCTGAAAGTTACAGCTTCTGTACAGTAAGTCTTTCTGCAAAGACCCTCAATATTGCTCTGCAGTGAAGAAATTTTTATCTATTTTTACATTTATCCACTCGGGGTTATAAAGCAGTGCCATCTCACACACTACAGTAACTCACACATCGTGTCTCTGGTTTATTCTCCTCTACAGGGAAGGGCTGCATCTCCCTTAAGGTGACAACCCAGCCACACCTTCTCTGTCCATCCCCTATGATCCCATGTACCAGACACAGCTGACCAGTTGAAATGGAAGTCATCAAGCAGGAACCAGCGCTACTCCAAAGCTCATCACGTGGCTCACAGTCAGGAGAAAAAGCTGAGTTCCCACAGTCAGATGGACACGTTCTCCCTCCTTTTCTCCCTCTTCCCTTCACTCCCCCCAATGTATAATACTTTGTTTTACATGGTCATTGTAATCTAGCCCAAACCTGGAGTGCCACTTGGAAGGATAGTCCCACGTTTCCTGTTCAACCTGACTGACTGCTCCCTCCCTGCTCCCTTGCTCCAGCACCAGCATTTCTGTAATGACAGGGTCAGAGACTCAGGGAACTGATCCAGCTGTAAACTAATTCAAGGGAAAAAGTTAACATCTGGGGACACAACAGACTTATTTCAAGGTCCAGGTGACTGGAAGGAGACCCAAGAAGCCGATGTGGCTGGGCTCCAGGATCCAGCTGCCCTGTTATGGGGTAGGCAAGGTATTCGTAAGAACACTATCAGAGCTCAAGATAAGCTCAGAATAGCAACAAAATCTGAACAAATCTGCAAAGTTTGTTCGTAGCTGGACCTGTTTGTAATAAACTGGCATCCACCCAGAAATCTGAAATAGGCCAGTCTTTCCTTTTACAAATTGTTTCTTTTAGTTTCTAAGGTAATAGGAGCTTAAGTGTAAACTTACAAAAGAGAGGAAAACAATAAAATATCCCAGCATTTATTCCACAGTGAAAGTCTCACAGAGAAGATGCTGTATAATGGAAGCCCCAAGTCTAGCTTTTCTACAGTAACAGGAGTGTATCCTTGGCTGCATCTAAAGCCTTTATTTTTCATGGCATCATTGACATAAACAGAGTCCTGTAAACCACAAGTCTCTTTAACAGCTTGTCTTACTACCTACATAGCCATTTATTCAAGTATAAAGGTTAAATTAAAAATAAATGAAAGCAACTGATGCATGAGTGCACTCTGGCAAAAAAACCCAAGTTCCCAAAGCCTGATGGGGACATTGCTGAAGATGAGAAGGTAACCGAGTGAGTAAACACCAACTGCTGGCTTAGCCTTACTTATGAAAAATCTGTTGCAGCAGGTAACTGGAAACCTTTACGTGGTAATCAGCAAGATTTACTTATCTTTCTCTTTCTGTAGCCTGATCTGATATCTCTGCAGCGGTCTCTGTCAAAAGACTCATTTTTAGCCTGATTTCTTAAGGAAAGAATGCTTTTGCAATTTCACTGTCGGTGTTTCTGCCTGTGGGTCCTCTGTCTTCCCCCCTTTCCTTGCCAAAAAGCATGTTTAAGCCATTGCCCAATTCCATCTAAATTTGTACAAAGGTAAACTTCTATGAAATGCAAACCAAATCAATGAAACAGATCCTAATAAAGCTGTCACTGATAAAATTACAAGCATGTGCAGACACTGTTTAATATACATAAGAGAATCCACACAGCAGTGCCACATCAGCACAAGTCCACAGGAAACCAGGCTTCACTTGTTCTGCTGATCACAGAAAAAAAAATTATTTTTATAATCACATTAGCTCATCCTTTAACAGGGAGAAGACTAGGGTAAATGACTCAGTGTTCAAAGGAAAAATCAATGATTGTGGAATATCAAAGGAGAGAGGCTCCAGTCAAGACTCAAATTGCTGCTAGTAGACAATGAGCAGAGAGCTGCGTGTAGTCCCTGCTAGCTCATTAATAACACTATTTGGGGCCCCATCCCAAGCTACAGAAGGAAGCCAAAACTCACATTTCAACTCCTAATGTGATTTATCTTCTTCATGTTGATGCTAGCAACCCCACGACTACGTAGTCAAGTCATTTTGAGCAGGGTTTGTCTTAACAGGGCTGGTACCAGGGAGGCAGTAGGACAGCTTCTTTCATCAAAAAGTCAGAATGAGATCAGTTCCAATCAACTGTGAAGCCACATCCTAGAGGTGGAGTTTCACACTGCAACAAGGTGGATAGAAGGTTTAGCTCCTGTTGAAAAGGCAATTCTGCTTACCCCTTCGACCTGTAGGCATTCTTCTACTGCCTCACTTCTGCAAACACTGGTGCCAGTTTGATTCAAGGAATTAAGTGAGTGGAAAGCTAACACAGTGAAAAATAGAATTTTCTTCTGGTTTAACACCTTGAACTAGCTCACCATAGAGGCAGATCTCAGTGAAACTACATCCCAAGCCAAAAGATGAATCAGTGGTAACTCACTGCAGGGATCTGCCAGAGTTTGCAGGTTTTGCAAAGAATCTGAAAAAACTGCTCTCAGAGGTGTGAGCTGCCAGATTGATCCCATGAGGATGAGTTGTATTAACAGTCATCATCATCAACATATTTCTTCATTAATTGCCAAGTCTTTCATTGCTTGTGTAGAGAGGAATTTCACAATTCTGTTTCTTGAAGAGCTGCTTAACTTATCTCAGTGGTTCAGTTCCAGTAGGCACACTAAATTGACCTCACAGTTCATGGCTGCTGAGGTGGTGACAACCCCCATCTCCTGAAACTCCGCTCCCAGCTGGGCACTCCTGACTAGCCTGTGCTGATTTTGGCACTCAGTAGGACACCTCCATGAGCCAAATGAACTCAGTAAACCAGTAGATAAACAGGTCCAATGAGTAGCAGCATCAATAAAAAAAAGGGACAGAAAACATACCCATGAAGAATAAAGCCACCTTTCAGTGACCACAAGTCATTAGATTGGCTCAGTTGCATGTTAAAGCCACATCTTTAGCTGAACAGACCCAAAGGGAGATGTTTGAGAGAACAATGCTTGTTCTTCCCACCTTTCTGGTCTGTGAAATCAGTAAACAAAAGGAGAAAAGTCCAGAAGCCATCTAATTTCCACTAGAGGGAATAAACTCCATGAGCAAAGTTACTTAAAAAAAAAAAAAAAGGGTAAAATATGACATCATTTTCTTGGTTCACCTTCCTTTTGCTTCTATTTCCCCTCAAAAATAGAAAATGGTATAAATAAATAAATAAAAGCCTTGACCCCCACTGACTTTCCTCTCTAGTAACTGCCCTCTCTCTATTTCACCTCTAGACTCACTCCACAGACATCTGTCAGTGTCCAAACTTGTCCATTTCCACTCCGGATTAATCAAAACCATTCAAAGGTTCAGCAGAGCTCAAAAAAAAAAAAAAGTATTTAAACCTCATCCTCTCTGACCTGACACAATCAACCATGCTTCATTTAGAATCTTTTCCTCTTACATATTTAAGCCTTCCTTCCAAGTGTTCTTTGACAGACTCTCCTCATGCTCTCTCACAGAGCTGTATCCTTGGTCTTCTGCTTTTATCCTCCCACGTTATCTCCGAGTTATCTCATCTGAAATACAAACACAACTAACATCTCTCTGCAGATGATTTACAGATCTGCTCCTTTCCCCAGAGCTATCTCCCTTTATCCAAACTCAAATCATAACCTTTTTCCCTTTTCTATGTATGATTAGCAGGAAATTAAAGCTCAACAGAGCTAGAACATGGTTCTTTCTCTTCCCTGAAAGGCCTCTTACTATCTTCTTTGTGCGTATCTGTGGATAACATCACCAGTCTACCTGCCACTCAAGCTTGTATGTCAACTGGCAGCTCTGACTGAAACCTCTTTTTAGATCCTTGCACCCAGGGTACATCTCAATTTTAGACTTCTCCTATATGGCATCTCTAAGACAAAGTCCTTTGATCCATCTGTGCAATGAGACCCTTGTTTAGGTCTTTTGCTTCCACACGTAGACTGCCCCCAATACCTCTCCCTCCAGCATCAACCAACATAGCTCGTAACACAACAGCCACTAACTGCTGTAAGTGCTGTGACCTGACAATGGAGCAAAGCTGACTGTAGGCCTCCTATTAATGATCAAATACGCCACAGCCATCAAATGGAAACCACTAACACAATTTAACTCATTCTACCAATTCAAATTTGTTCAGAAAAAATTTTGAAGGGATAATTTTGTACCAGCAGACGTTAAAACCAGACCAGTTATTGTCAATCCTTCCAGAGGCAGAACAAAAACTCTGTAGCGTGGGCAGAAGCTAATGTGAGAGCAATGTGACACCACGGCCATACCTGATCCAGATCAATTTAGTACTGCTGGGAGACTGGGCTGTGCACAGCCCTGGAATTAGCAACCTTGAAACCACAACCCAAGATTCTTTACGTAGATCATTATTCTGACCACAACACTTCTCTGAAGCATTCTGCTAGTTCCCCTCTTCTGTATTGCATCAAACATTATTTACTAATCTTCATTTCCAAGAGCCTCTACAGAAAGTCACCGCCCTGTTCATTATCTCCTATTTCCTTTCCAGTTCACTCCTCCCCTCTATTGCCCACTTGTTGAAATTCCAGTCAAAATGGTTTTTGTGCTTTATTTCATGCTGCTTTCGAGGCATGGAGGAGACTATAAGCATCCTACAGAATTCAGCTGCCCAAGCAGCGCGTGCAAAGAGAGCCTGACTTACTCTGCCCATTGCTCCCGGCCAGACTCAGTCCAGTTTGTTCTGTGACCTTCAGCCTCAGTACAGGACCCTGCGCGCTAACGTGTCCAACAGAACAGCGACTCGATGAAGACCAGTCACTTTGACTTAAGTACTCAGTTCCATTCCAAGCTGCAGAAGGTTCCTGTTAAAGTCGAAAAAGATGCTTCATTGATGCTACTTCAGCATGACTCAGGCCAACAGTGTATGCGCTTTGAAAAGATTACAGCACTTGGGTATTAACACAGCAACACATTATTTTCAAAGGAAAACGTTACCAGTATAGGTCATTATAATTTTGTTAGGTGTTACATATTTTCAAAATTAATTCAAACAAAGGAACCGGAGAGCGAAAAGAATGCTTACCAACACTTTTTTTCTAACCTACATGGTCACATGAGAGAATATTGCATTTAGCAGAAAAGATTGGCAGTCTTATATTATTTTTCTTTCAAATTCTGACAGCATGGTATCTTTTTTCTGACTGCTTACAAATGTGATTTAAAAAAAACAACTCAGTTAAATCCTTCCTGAAAATCCTAGCACTGGAGGTTTAGGAAATAATTTTATTTCTATTTGGCCCTGTAAGTACAGAGCTTTCCTAGAGACTGGATCCAGAACATGAAGAAAAAGCACCAGTGATTTTTATTGTGTTGCATTTCAAATGGAAGACTCCTACACCTATTTATTTCAATACACAAACCAAAGACATCCAACCTGGACAATACTTTAGGAAAGAGGAAAAATGAACAACATGCAATAAAAGCGACAGCCACAGTGTTCAAGGCCAGGTTGGATGGGGCTTTGAGCAACCTGATCTAGTGGGAGGTGTCCCTGCCCATGGCAGGGGGGTTGGAACTAGATGATCTTTAGGGTGGCTTCCAACCTAAACCATTCTATGATTCTGTGATTCCATACCGTATTTCCGGAAGGCTCGCAGATCATATGGTGATGTCAGCTGTATGAAAATTATAGAGGAGAGAATGGAATATGAACTGATGGAGTCAGTTTAGAGTCTGTAGGTAGAAGAGTGTAATGCTACCTACCTATGTTGGGAATTCAGAAGTGAGCAACAGTTTCTGATATAATTGCAACGGCGCAGAATTTCATGGCATGCAAGCAAAAGAGCTATAAAATATGATTTATACCAGTGCAATTTACCTGTGTCTGAAGCTAAGGTAATAAACACAAATCATGATGGACAGGGTCTTTGCCTCTCTGCGCTGAGGCTTGCTAGACATGTTACATAGCAATAGTGGGCCATCAACAACTATAACTAGAAAAAAATCTTCATATAGTTCAGATGCGGAAGAGAGTCAGTGTTCTAGGTTTTCACTTCAATAGTAACATTGTTAATTACCATTCTAACAGAAAACAGTTAACAGACTGTGTCTGGATATTACTCTTAAATTATAATTATACCTTTAATTAAGTTCTGGTATTTATACCTATTGATAACACATACAGAAAAAAAGCTATATATAAAGTTGAAATGTAAGAAATGTTGGGTTGTTTTTTTTTTTTAAATTTTCTTCCATTCTTTTTATTCTCACTAGAAGTGAAAAGTTTGTTATTTTCTTTTGTTATATGTTAAAAGTAAGCATTGTCAAATAAAAAGCATGGTTTATAGGATTTCATGTTCTTCCTATAATCTTGGCCAAAAAGAATCCCAAAGCACTTAACTAACTCTCTATAATTAAATAATTCCAATTTCAACTGAAAATCTGTCACTGGAACATGGCAGCAGTCTCACAGTACCCAGTAACGTTGCCACACCACAGTTTATGTCAGGAAGGATTTTTTGTTTGTTTGTTTTAAAGTTTGGACTCTCCTAATTCCCACCAGGTGCAGTTCCACACAGAGAAGGCCAGGACCATCAGGTTAATCCCTCACCTTCCGAAAACTGGATCTTCCCTAGGTACTGGTGCCAGTTCACCTGCGCCAGTGGGGAAACGCACACCTCAAAGTTTCAAGCTGTGGGTCCGGGACTGCTCACCTTGTGCGCAGGGAGTCTGTGGTCGGGCACTGCGATGCGGGGCTGGGGGCTACGCGCTGCGCCTCGCCGCTGTCACTCTGCCAGTGACACTTATGCGGTCCCAGGCGATACACGTGAGAGACAGGGTCCTGTGAAAGGCAAAAAGATATTTTTTTCCCCCACAGACACACAGGTTAGGGTGTCCTAAAGTGGCGAAGGACAGCACTGATTAGTTCCACCTGTTTAGCCGGCTGCCTTTTGGGGGGCGTTTGTTGGTACAGAAAGGTAAGAAGAGAAGAAAATTCACCTGTATTTCTGACAGTCCTCTGGGGATGAGTCCAGAGAGTCTACTTACTCACTGGGGAAAGGGGGGGCAACCCTCCTATTTTCAGCATTGCTCGAGTGGGAGCAGGAGGGAGCAAGCCATAAAACCTCAGCGAGCCCCGTAGAAACCATTTTAAAGAGAAAACAAACAAACAAACAAAACTCAAGACGTAGTATTTGGAAACCCCACAGAGCACAGACGGCTCACGGAGGGCAAACCCCACTGCAAACAGGACGCACTCGGGATCCTATCTTCCCCCCCCTCCCCTTCATTGTCTGCAGGACCCCGCGGGGGGCCACCCCAGGGCGGGCCGGCCCTGCCTCCGGAGAGGTCCCTTCCCCGTCACCTCCATCGGGGACGGCGCCGGTGGCGACACCTGCCTGCCCGCCCGCCACCTCAGGGGCGGCCGCGGGGCCGTTGGCGGCAGCCAACCGCTCCGCCGGGCCGGGCCGCCCCTCAGGCGGGTCAGCGGCGGCGGGAAAGATCCTGCCGCAGGTTCTCGGAGCGGCCAATTTGTCCTTATCCGTATCCGTGTCCGCGTCCCCTCCACTCCCCCTCTTCCCCTTCCCGCGCCGTTACAGGAGCGAGTTAAAAAGCGGCGGCGCGACGTTAGAGCCGGGCCGGGCGGCAGCTGAGGATCAGCTGCTGAGGGGAGCGGGGAGGAGCCAGCGGGATCAGGAAGCGGCGGAGTGTCTAACACCTCTCTGCCATGGCTGGCTAAAGAAAAATCATCATAACCATAACAAGGGGGGAAGCGNAGGCGGTGGGTGGTGGGGTTCCTGTCCCAGCGGGGCTTGGAGGGGGACCCCCTGCTCACCCAGGACTTCCAGCGGAGACGCCTGCGGGGCTGCAGGAACCTCTACAAGAAGGACCTCCTGGGCCACTTCGGCTGTGTCAATGCCATTGAATTCTCCAACAATGGAGGCCAGTGGCTGGTCTCAGGTAAAGCGAACGCGCCCCCTCCCTCGCCCCCTCCCCAGAAAGCATCTTCTTCCTCCTCCTCCTCCTCCCTCCCTTCTCCTCCTCCTCGGCCGCCTCCCCCGCGGCCCGGGGGAAGGGGAACGGCGGCGCCGCTCAGAGTCATTTCTCAAACCCACCGGTGCCCGGGAATAATGTTTCCCAAGTAGAGACCTAAAATGGTTGACAGGTTTTAAATTCTACTATTATTGGGGAGGGGCGGGGAAGCCCTGGACAAAGTTTTCACGAGAGTGTTTCCAAAGCG
>VUYV01000001.1:14999332-15105419 GCA_008711295.1 Anarhynchus alexandrinus | reverse complement strand
TTTTGAGAAATAAAAAATAATACCAAAAATATTTAGGATAGCACCCTAAAAAAAAAAAAACAAAAAAAAAAAAACAAAAAACAACAAACCAACCCACAAACCAACCAACCAACTAAACAAAAACCATAAAAAAACTCCCACCAAGTAAAAAAAAACAAAAGAAAGAACTTTTTTGGGGGGAGCCCTTCTTCCCCCCCTGCCCCTCAGTCTTGGGGTATGCAGCATGTACAAAGCTTTCTGAAGCAGGCAAACCATGAAGAGAAGACACTTTTAATTCTTCTGGAAGGTCCACTTCGGGTGGGTGAACACAAAGTGTTTGTCTACTTAAGAATCTATTTCATGATAACTATCCCAAGATTTGAAATGCAAGCTTTCTTTTTAGATATATTCTGTTAACGTATCTTCTGGGTAGAGTTCCTTAATCCTGCCTGTGTCTCTCTTCAACATTAGTCAGAAGGCCCAAAGCATTAACAAAGTATTCCAGTGACTCAGGGCAGGGAAGAAACATGTGTTTATCTATTTTTCATTCATGTGTGCTTGTGGAAAAGAAAGTTGGAATACTGCTCTTCTCTGCATCAAGAGTAATAGGGGAAAGTGATAAAATGTCCAGCATATCTGATGACAAATACTTCTTCCTGTCTCATTTTGATTTTGAGTGTAAAAGCAGGTTTGAGCCATAATGAACACTGAAGTACTTGACTAATTAAATCTTTTGAAATGTGGTTCCTTTATGAAAAATAACTGTAGAATGGTATTGTATGATTTTTAGCTGGGTCACACAAACTTCTACTTTTCAAATTGTTGGTCATGCAGTCCTAAACAGAATCAGCAAAATAAGATGGAAGTGAAGCTGTTTCAACTGCGTAGATGTCAAACTTATTACTTCTGGCACCATGAACTGAAAAATTACAAATTCAAGACTTTATGCGGGGCTTCAATTTCTAGAAAATCCACATGTGGAGCCTTGGTGGCTAAGGTATTTTCTTATAAGGCCACATATCCAGGTTTCCCAGATGTGTAGTAAACCTGTTGCTGTTTGTATTTGCTTTGTATTGTGTCAAGAACATACCCTTGCCATACACAGTTACTGTCTTTTGGGCAGCATTGTGTAGTTACCACAAGTTTGAGCAGTGGGTCCAGTGCTTTTTGAAAAGTGTTGAGTGGCTTCTGCTTCACGTGTTGTAGAATTGGTGTATGTGCACAATAAATCCACTGCAAATTGAAAGCATCTTAATCTGCATTCACTAATCAACTGTACAGAACAAATGCTATTGGCCTACAGTTTCCTGTAATTCTCAGACTTGTAACTTATATTGCATAATGTGCATGTACTTTGTGTTCAATGAATCATGGTTCCTTTCTACAGACCGTAAAAGCTCTATATATTCGCATTTTCTTTGCTCTCTCCCTGTATACCTGTCCATACGTGTGTACCTCCCATTCTAAGGGTCAGGTTTTGGTAGTAGAGATTGCATTTGCTGGTTTGCACCTCTCCTGGTTTCAGTCACATAAGGCTTGTCTTTTCTTTGGTACATTTGCCTGTGACTTAACACTTGTTGCTCTCTTATATGAGGATGTAGAGACTGGTAAAGTGTCTTTCTGCCCCAAATCCTCGTCTGTGACTGGACACGTTGGTAAGGCTTTTTCTTTCTGGTGGAACTGGCCGTAAGTCAGAAGTATTTCTGGAATAGCTGAATTGTAGTTATTAAACCTTTCTGTCTCAGTAGAGTATGAGAGGGATATAACCGAAGCATGAAACAGGGGTGTAGAAGTTCTCAAAGACAAGTATGTGCAAGAAAATACATAGATGGAGAAGGGACAGAATTGCTTGAGTGTGAGGAGCATTTAAAAGCTCCTAAACTGTGGAACATGTGCCACCACAAAGGCAAACTTAGTTGTCAAACTGCTGTAGTGGATACTCAATAGTGGGGCCCTTTGTACCAAAGTCTCATGGAGATTTAGCTATCTGGGAAGAGAGAGACATCTGGATTCAGTAGTGTCCTGGTTCTGACAGGGATGGGGTTAATTTCCCCAGGGATGTGGCAGGGGAGGCAGGTATTCCATCCCACATGATCCATGCCCAGGCTATAAGGGCCACTAGCTGGGGAAGGGGGGGCAGTGGCAGTTTGGGGGTGGCTGTGGCGGTCAGGCTCCGGTAGGTGCACAGCAGTACTGTAATCGCGTCTGTATATCCCTTTATCAGTGTTATTGTTTTCTCTTCCCTTTTGTTGTTCTGTTAAACTGCCCTATCTCAACCCACGAGTTTTGCCTTTTTCTTTGGATTTTTCCCACGGCTGTGGGGGTTGAGTGAGCGGCCGCGTGCTTCCTTGTTGCCGGCTGAGGCCAAACCATGACAAGTAGGAAGAGCTGTTCCTAAGCTGGAGGCAGAGGAAACAGGCACTAAGGTATAGGAACTTACAGAAAAGAAGGTAGTGGCAACTTTTAACACTGTCAAAGACTTTTCTGCACAGGTTGCAATTTATCCCACTCCTACCATACTGTGTGTGCTGGAAACCACAGTAATGTTTGTTGCCTTTGGATATCTTCATTATTTTTGTTCATGTCTGGACTAGGTGTGTAGTGGAAATGAATATGAGTTTGCTGTTAAAGTGAGAAACCTATACGGCTGTGCTATCAAGTAGGAGGATGTGTAGACTTAATGTGATGGTTTTGCAAATTGGTTTGCTATGGTAACAATTAACAACAGTATGTTACTATGTTTTGCCCTGAGATGTCTTTTACAGAAGTCTTGAAAGACAATAAATGTAGTCTTATAGAAGCAATGGTGGTGTTCACCAGCCTTAAATGTTGCTTAAACTGTTTGCCAGGTAGCAATAACATTAAGACCTGGCTGTTGGCAGCTTCAGAAAGTAACCACTTTAAGTGTGACAGTCACGTCTTGATTTTAGCATGACTAACATGGTCGTATGTTTCATTCATGACTATGTGTTTCTGTGTCTCCTTATTACTAGCTCATCTACAATCGCCAGGTTGCAAATACAACTTTCTCTCCTATTTCTAGACAGAAAGGAATCTAAGCTCCCATCAGTTTAGTTGACCATAAATTACTGTGAGTTTTTCTGGACCCATTACATTTGACTCTTATTCCCAGTAGTTATCAAATGCATCACAAATCTCTTTATCATGTATTCTTGTTTGCTCTGTAAAGTACAAAATCAGGAGGAGGAATACACAATTAATTTCATGGAACATGGGTAAGCATAACACACAGCTGTACTGTCTATCAAAGTGATTGTCATAAAATCTGTTAGGAGACTTAAAGGCTGAGAGTCTGTTAACTTAAAGGATGTTTGACATAACTCAGTTCCATGGGAAAACTTCTTAATATCATCATATGATGTGGAAAAAAAAATATCTGATTAACAGTAGTCATGAATTCTATTTGTGCATTTACCTCTTCTTGAAGTAAACCGCAGACCAATTAATTTGTTTCCTTTTGTCTCTGTTTCATGCCTTTTTCCTTCTGGATAGCAGCTCAGAAGGCACTGAGTTTATGCTTTTGATTGTGCAAAGAAGCAGTAAAATGTTTTAACTGAAATTGGCATGTTTCTAGTGGCACTTCTGACTTGTGATGCCATTGTCTTTCCTTTGTCGTTAAAGACAGATAGCAAAAATATTTTGCGTCTGACTTGAAGAAGGTTTATTCAGATTTTTACAGGCATCCAAAATTGATGTTGAGTGCTGTCCAATACAGTAGTATCATGATTTTTTTCTCTTCCTAATAAACAATAGTTTAATGCAATTGAAGCATGAACAGAGTCTAATACTTGTTTTATACCTCACTGTTTACCAGACAGAGAAGGAGGCACTTAAATATATTTGTGCATAGAGCTCTGAACTGAGAACTGCACCTGGGCAAGCAATTAGAAGAAGTACAGCAAGCTGTAAAGCAAGAGAGAGTTGAACTTCTTTTCCCCAGTTATTCTCTTTGTCAGGAGTTTGTCTCAGAAGTGTCTGTCTTAACCTTTACAGATCTAGAAGCATGACATAACTGTGCATGCCGAAGACTTCTCACTGCTTCAGTCAAATCTTTTTATGGGCACATGTCAGTCCTGTAGCCAATCTATGCTATGAAGGCTTTGCAAAGGCTGCTAGAGGAGATACAGTTGTCGGTGAAAGGGGAAAAAAAGTTCCTGTTTTCTGAATAAGATAAGTGATGCTGGCAATAAGGAGTTGGTGTAGAAGCATTTTGCCAACTTGCATATGTTAATTTGGCATGTAATTCATCTACAGCTTGCCACAGAATTTTACGTACCAGTAGAATTCTGAGTCTCCAGGTTGCTATAGGTTGTCACTATGTGTTGGCAGAATGGCAGCTGTTTAATCCAAACTCTTCTTGCTGATTTCTCTGTTTTCATTAATATTAATTGAATACCTGACTGCATGGCATCTTAATGTAAATGCATGTCTATATACCCAAACCCTTGCAAGGTATAAATTCTTTTATGCTAATTAAGGTTTCAGCAAAGCCTTTTATGAATAACTGCAGAGTTAAATAACTTGTCTGTCATCAATTTACACATGGCTCAGGCAGTAATGCACATTTCCTTTTTTTCTTCTAGGAGGGGATGACCGCCGGGTCTTACTTTGGCATATGGAAGAAGCCATCCACTCAAGAGTTAAACCAGTTCAGCTGAAAGGGGAGCATCACTCTAATATCTTCTGCCTAGCTTTCAACAGTGGCAATACGAAAGTGTTCTCCGGAGGTAAGGAAGGAAAAGCGCCCTGATTTCACAGGAGTTTGCATTGTGAATGCCTTAGAGTAGAAGCCATGAGAAGATCCTGCCCCACGTGAAAGGTCTTTTTTGTAGTCGCCTAAGGATCTGGAAGGTGTCCTTAATCAGCAGCTGAAGGTTCTTTGGGAACAGGGAATTCTTTAGCTAGCACAACATTTTCAATTTTGTCATGCTTCTCCTTTTCCCAAACCCTGGTGCAAGTGCATTGTGTCTCGAGCTATCATGAGAATCCTGGGTCCAGTTTGCCCCTACTTATGCTGTAGAATGTAGAACATGGTCTTTGTTAATTCCCTCTTAGCTGTACTGGGAGCAGAGCCTGCATCCTCTCTGGCACTTAAGCCTGATGCTTGGAAATCTCTGCTGCTGCTAGCTGATTTAATGCACCCTTAGATGGCTAATGAAGGGCTATTGCCATCTATTGGTGGATCACTTTTTCTCAGACCTCATTTCATTTCTCACTAGGTAAGTGTCTGCCTTTTAGAACTGTTGGCACACTGTTGGCACTGTTGGCTTCAATTGGCCTTGATCCTTTCAAGCTTTTTGTGATATAAATCCACTTTTCAACAGAAAGTTTAATTCAGTCTTAAAACTAATATAAGGAAAGTGGATATGTACTTGTTCTGGGGTAATAATCCCTAGAATTTAGGTTAATTTCACCACTTGATATTTGAAGTGTTGAGGTAGGGAGGAAAATTGAAGTAAGAAGAAAAAGGCACAGGACTGTCAAAATGCAGTCAGTGTCATTTTCTGCTGTACTTCATTTCCTCTATCTGACATGATAATAGAATGGACAGGAATTTGTATCTTTCATCAGTGTGTCCATTAACATACAGCTAGACTTATTTTAGGATATTATGAGACTACTTGGTCTGAGCCCTTCATTACCTTTTTGAACCACGATTTGTGAACTGCAAATCAATGCTATAAATTCATTCTAAGCCCATGTGAATGGTGGAAGCTTCCTATCCTCCAACACTGTGTTACAACTATAACAACCCTTAGAAAAAAAGGCATGACAAAGCTTAAGATGGTGTCAAATTTTAAGGATTAAATGATTCACATATACTTCTCAGGTGGAGAAAACTCCAAAAATGTCAAATAGTGATACCTGTCTTCTGATTCTGGGGACTGCTGTTTATTTTATGAGAAAGACAGCAGTCCGCACTGTCCTTGAATGAATGTATTGGCATGAGTGAGTCCAATGAAAATTTGGGCTGGAGTCTGTTTTACTTTGGTTTCAATGCAGACAAATGGAACCTTACATGAATATTCAAGGAATGAACTGTGCCAAATCTTGCTGGAGTAGTTGTAATGGTATATTTTTCCTTTCCAACTCAACCCTCTGTCCATTGGGCCCTGCTGTCAGAGGCTATTGTTTTCACAGGAATGGCAGTAGAGTGGTTTGACTGTACCTTGCCACTGCAGTTAACACCTACAGTTAAAGATTTACATGATTGATTATGGTGGATTTTTGCTAAGAAGCCAGGTTAGATGAGCTGTGACAGCTGATGCACAGGCAAACTGGCCGTTCTCATCTCTTTTTCCTCCTCCAGTTTGCATAAACACACTGTGCCTCTGCCAGAAGTTATTTCCATTGGAGGAGTCAGGAACTCTTTCAGCTGCTCCACCAAGATTCACAGAGCTCATCTGCAGGGGCTGTGAGTCTGACTCTTGGATCCCTTGTAAAGAGTCATTTTGCTGCATGGCCTAGATGTACCATCTGTTTTATCTCTGTCAGTAAAATGGGGCTAACTATATTTATTCACTCAACANCAGATCATGGAAGTCAGAATACTTAAAAAAAAAACCAAACCTAAAAATTAGAGTATGGAAGCTAGCACAAGGTGCACAGAACTCAATTCATTCTGTAAATAAAGCTGCCAATGACTAATGACTTAGGATCTGATGACCTTTCCCTAAAGCAGCTCTTGATAGCAGAGGAGAAAGGATTTTCCACTTCAGTACAAATTGAATTGCATCCAAGGAATTTCAAAGCTCTTCGCTTTGAAGGAGCGCATGTGTAGCGTGCACCACATGTAGCCATTACAGAACTGGAAGGCAAAAACCAAGTGGACAGTGTTTTGCCTGTAATCTCTGGAGAAAAAACTGTCTCAAGATACCAAAGTAGTTCCCATCCCTGAAGATTACTGTTGCCCTTCTCTGTTCACACACACTGAGACTAGAGCAGCATTTGAAATGAAAGATCCCCTCTTAGTAAACTGCATGGACTTACGGACTTTTCTATTTTTTGTGTTTAATGTTAGGTATATGAAAAGCTGAAATAAACCTACAGGGAACTCAATTTGTTTCTGTAGAGGCCTGATGTGACAGATACAGGGTTTAGGCCACCTTAACTGTGCTCTTCTGTAGGTGCTCTGCAGTATTTCATCCTCCCAGGTGTAATTGAAGGGAATGGCAGATGCTTCTTGTCTTTCTGATTGTTGTAACTGCAGTTATCAAAGCAAGAGAGATTATAAATGGCATATAAAGTAGTGTATACAATTGCAACCCAGGTATTCTCAATGAAGAATGAACTCTTCTGTGTTAAAGTAAAACAATGTAAGTGGGAACCTTACTGGGCTGAACACCAGTGATGTTTTCTGCGGGGATGAATTCTTACCAGAAGCAACCAAGCAGTTTGTGGTTAGATTTTTCTCACCGCCTTCTCGTCCCACACACAAAACTGAGAGAAGCAGTGGTTATTCCACACACGCCCTCCTTTCGTTCTTTCTTCCCATTTTGGAGCTTGTGATGGAAGGGAAGGTCAATCCCATGATGACTAGAGGCCCGAAGCCAGGCATCTAGAATGATTCTTGTGTTCATACTGTATGGAGAGTGAGGAGCAGGAGTGTCTGCTGGAGGAAATTTTGTCACTGGAGAAACTAGGCTACACTTTTCACTGATGAAATACATAGGCACTGGAGTCATTTTACTAGGTAAAAACCTTGCCTGTAACGTATAATGGGCAGTTTTCATTGCAATTAATGATCAAAGGACGCTTACACATAAGTGACTTGTTTATTGTACCATGGAAAAGATGAGCTACTGCAGTAATCTGAGGCTGGCACCATTTAACTAGGAGTCTGTGCAGAGAGCAAGTGGATGTAGAAAAATCTCACACCTCATTAGTCAAAGAGAAACTTTCTCATATTTCTTCTGTTGGGATAGAATACAAATTGAAATGTGTATGGGATAAATAAAAACTGAGTCAATTGAACACATAAGAATCCTAACAGGAAGTCTTACTCCTTCTGAATCTTTGGTGTTCATGAGGGAAGCTTCACAACTTGGTATCACTACTACAAAGACATACTGAGCATAAAAATATGACTTTGTGTGCTGGTTTTTTTTCTTCTGAATTAAATATAAATGTGTGTCTCCTTAAATATTTCTAAAGAGGAGGTGCCAAATTAGATAAAATAATATTCAGTGCAGAGACTAAAAAAATATTCTGTTGCTATAGCTTGAAAAACACTGCATGAGCCAGTGGAATTACTTTGTAGCTGTGACCCTCTTAGTCTGCATGCATGTGGTTAGTTTCCATTGTGTTCAATGAATGTGATCAAAGAAAAGTGACATGATTGTCTGGTTACTTGGTTTGTTTTTTGTTAATACAAAAGAAATTATACTGGCTGTCATGTTCGTGCCTTCTCAATGGTTGCAAAATCCTGAACGCTGACAGTGTGAACCGGTGACATTTGAGCTTGGGAGCCCAGTGCATTTTGCTTATGGCATCTGTTTTCATCTTCCATTATCTTTTTATGGAGCTTCCTCTGAGCAGGACAAAGATGTATTTGCATCAGAGTTAAAGGTGTTCTGCTGCTTCATATAATATTATTCTCTTTACTGCAAATGACCCAAAACTCAAGCTCGAACTGAACAAAGAATGATCAGTAACACAGTTAAGTGGAATTATTTGTTGAGCAGTAGGAGATGGAATGGATTGGTGCGTTTGATCATGACTGGAGATGTCACATGGAGCCTTTCACATAACTGAGCAGAGAGCTGACCACTTGGCAACTGAACTGGTCTTCTCTTTGCTTGAGTTTTGTTTTTGAAATAGAAAATTTAACCCCACACACATTTACTGTTTTTTATTTTTTTCACTGTAATGCTTTTTAGCTACTGGAACATGATGTTAAGTGTTTGTATTTCTCTTTATAGGCAATGATGAGCAAGTTATACTCCATGATGTTGAAAGGTAAATACACAGTTTGTGTTTCCACTGCTTCAAGAGATCCCTTAATGTTAACTCACTGGAGGAACTTTTTGTTTTAAATTAACGGTCTGGGAGAAGAACACAGTGTTTTAATCCTGAAACATGCTTTTTATTTATCTAAATTCATATCCAGAATGAAGTATTCCCCATCATGTGTCCCGTCCCCCCCCCTTTTTTTTTTTGTTAAGCACTTGGGTTCTGCATCGTTTTGACCTCGGGAAAGAGAGCGGTTATTGAATGCATATGCTCTCCTGCAGGCAGCATAGTAGGTTCTGGGTAGATCCAGAGCCAGGTTATTCTGGCACATATACAAGTATTCTGGCATATATGGGCTTTTTGTTTTGTTTTTCAAAACACTCACCTGTATTTAAGATAGCTAGTGCTTAGCCTACCTAACTACCTTTTAAAACGTTGGCTGCAGCTGCCTGATTCTCCACACTAATGTGAAGCATATTTATTTTGATACTTAATTTTTACCACAAACTGCAAAGCAGTTGGGAATTAGGCTTTGTTGTGCTAGATCAAGGTTAGGCTGTTAGTCAAAATATAATTAATACAGTAGTGGTAATGTATTAGATTGGAGTTCTCTAGATAGCCTGTCTTTTGAGCTTACTATTTTTGAAGCAGAACTGTAAAGTTAAAATTTTGGTCTGTACTAGTAACTTCTACAGATTTAAGCAACGACCATTTAAATAACTTGAACTCAAGAAAATCAAGTATAAAGAAAAAGCAGGAAGAGATGTATGTAAGAACAGAGAAATATAAAACCTTAAATCTTTTTGAATTGCCTGAATCCTGATTAACATAATTTGGACATATTTCTTGCTAGGTTTGTCCAAAGCCTTTTGCAGTGAACTGATCAGTGTACATCTGCCTTCCATCATAGCTTGTATCTAGTTCTTGTATAAATCTTATATGAGAGCTGAGCAAAAGTAAATTTGTCTTACTCTTCTAACACATTGTCAGGACTATTATGTTGTTTGGTGTTTTGGGTTTTGGTTTGGTTTGACTTTTGGGGGTTCTGAGGGGGTTTTTTGGGTGTGTGGTTTTTGTGCATTTTTTGTTTGGGTTTTATTTTTTATTTTTTTAGTTAAATGTGGAGATGTCAAAATTTTAGATGCCAGTGTTTATTGTGTTCTGACTTTTCAAGCTTCTACAAGATTTCAGTCCTTGACAACTTTCTATATACCACATTTATTCCTGCTATGTCTTGCTGAGATGTTTTAACAAGTCTTTTTGATGTGTATGCATTTTTTATGTGCTTTTGTTATCAGGGTTGGGGGTTTTTTAGGTATGCCAAGTCCAGTTGTAACGTATACAAAATTCATTCCTCTAAGGCTATTTGTGTGATCTTCTGAAAGAAACCTTACTAGTCTGACACTGAATTCTGATTAATTTCTATAGAGAGTTACTGTGTCTTCGTGAAGGATAACACTTGGTGTATCAACCTTTTTCATATTTTTAAATGTTTTCTATTGCTGCATTTTGGCCTTTCTGTTAACGATGCATGAGACAATTAGTAGATCTGTCACTAAGAACATCAATTGACATGTGAGCAAAACAGTGATTTTTATGTGGTGGAGTTTCTATAAGATATAGGGATTGTATACAAAGTGTATTCCCTAAAGAAATAAAACAACCCCAGATTCTTCCCTGTTAGTATTTTAGCTTTTGGTCTCTCCATGCAACTATTTCCTCCTTTTAAAATGATCTGAAAAGTTGGGAAAACAAGGGAGAAAAGGCTTTTTCTTTTTTATATAGCTGCGTAATGCGTGAAATCTAGGTACTTCCTGGGCACTCATTTTATTTGGGTTTTTTTTTGCTGCTTTTACTACTTGATAAAAATATAGGTTTGGTCTATTCTGGAGAACCAAGAAAACTTATTTAAAAATCCAGTGGGAAATTTGCTCTTTTGTGAGCTTCAGCTGAACTTTTGGATGATACAGAAGCCTGTATTAAAGAATGAACTTCTTTTTTTACTACTAAATGTAAAAAAGAAAACTTTAGTTCACAGGTCTCGAGACCTCTTTCCCTTTCCCATTATCTCCTCCCAAACTTAATCTAATACAACATGATTTCCATTTTCCATAGCATCTTGCAGTTTCTAAAGTTTTTGATGTATGGGTTTTGGTCTGAGGGTTTTTTTTCATCCTAGCATGACATCTTGGTCACTCTACATGGGCTTTTTGTTTGTTTTTTACTCTAATTAAACACAAGGGTCTTATGAAGTTACAGAAACCTTGTCAGTAAATATTACTAGGTAGATAAAGCTGTATGTATTTTACTTTTTAAAACAACAGCAAAAGAAGGAAGAATGATAATACTGTGTGTCTTTTTTCTAGCACCGAGACCTTGGATGTGTTCGCCCATGAAGATGCAGTGTACGGCCTTTCAGTGAGCCCAGTAAATGACAACATCTTTGCCAGTTCATCAGATGATGGTCGGGTTCTTATTTGGGACATCCGAGAGTCTTCCCATGGAGGTGAGGTCTCTAGATGGAAAAGATCGTTGATTTTGGAAGAATTTGGGCAAGGCAGGGAAGGAAAATATTACGTTTATCTGGGGCAGTTGAGGCAGGGAGTGTTGGAGAAGGGTGAAAGTGAGGCATAATTCTTGTGGCCAGTGATAGGCAAGCCTTGGTCCTTACAGTTCAGTGTTACTGTCTTAAATGACTTCATAAAGTACCAGCCTATAGTGCAGGCTAGCATAGAACTTGGTATGAATAGGTTTTAACTTGAGTAAAGAAGCAGTAAAGGACATGTTTCTTCAATAAAAAATGTCTTGCTAAATTTGAATTCAATCAGGAATGTGGATTTTTTTTTTGTTTTTGTTTTGTCTATAGCCTGGGATAAAAAAAATTGCTGGACTTCTAGAAAGCTGTTATTTTGATTTGAATAATTTTCCAAAGCTGTTTATATACTTCCCAGTGACACTGAGAATTGTTCTTATGCATAATGTTTTCTGGTTGTATGGAGACTTAGAGCCCTTATGCGATAACAGGGAAGTTGAATTATTACTTCAATCTTTGTTTTCTAAAACAGAACTGAACATGGTTGTTTTATGTAACAAACCTGCAGCTTCTCAAAACACTGCAATCTGTGTTTGTACAGCTGCAGTTTTAAAGCTGGAGAATCTCAGTTTAGAACTGTAGTTACATAAATTTGGAGAGGAATACTTCAGTAATTGAGTTTCAGTATATGACTACTTAAGTAATACTTCAGTAAATGAAGTTGTGAGTTTACCCCATCCTAAAGACGACAACTGAGAATTTAAAACTAAGCAACCTGCAGGAGTACATAATCTGGTTCCCTTCCTTCATAACTAAAATAAACTTTCATCTTTTTTTTGTAAGCTGATTAAATGCACTTGCCTTAGCTCATAGTTTCTACTGGTCTTACAGGAAAGTTGTTTACGACACTGAAATCCAGCTTATGTATTTTGTGGCAATTTGTACACATTTGTTAACGGGTCAAAGTTGTTTAACTGAATTAGCTTTGTCCATACCTAGTGAATTTGATAACTTTTCTAGACTGAAATTCTGTCCCTTCTTGATTAGGAAACGAAAGCTGAAACAATATGTACTTTATAGTCTCATAGGAGTCTCTTAGAGCCACTAGCGTCATGAGGGCTTTATTGAACATGACTAACCAGAATTAGGTCTTTCTTGATAAGCTTCACCAGAATACTCAGAGTAGATTGCTTATTGATGCCCTCCCTACCCCAGGCATATTGCCTTTGTATAAATAAAAATTAAATGTAATAGCACTGCATTCAGTTTGCAGTAGTCTGATTCTTACTGTGAATTCTGATTCTCTTGTGCAATTGTGATACCCCTTATCTCTCTCCCATCTGGTAATTTTATTAAAACATTCTGAAAGACAAGGCACACACTCAGTATATCTATGTCACATACATATTTGTGTCTCTTCTCTGGATCGGTCTCTGAGGAACTCATTGGTAACCTCCCTCTTGCTTAGAAGTCCCTTAATAGCACAGTGAACTGTTGTTTTCCCTTCAGCCAGTTTCTCACCCCATGCAACTCCCTTTGCTATTCCTAACTGCCTGTAGCTAAACTTGATACTATACCACATGTGAAATCAGTCCTGGTTAGATCTACCGCTTTTCCCCTGTATAAAAGGTCAGTTACTTTATCAACAAAAGAGATCGAATTAGTCTGATGTGACTAATTTACCTTTGGTAAATCCAAGTGCCACTTCATCCCTATTTGTCTGTTTTCATAATAGCCAAGTGATGAGACCAGACACTGAATATGGCTTCCAAAGTAGAAATAGTGAAATGCTCCTTTATTGCCTTCTCCTGAACTCTACACCATAAAGATTTGTCTCTGTTAGGAGAACAACCTGTTGCTGACAGTGGATGCCAACAGTCGGTGGGACTGGCTGCTTAAATGCATCTGCATGAAGCTTCTCAGTATTGTAAGCTAATGACCAATCTGATCTGAGTTTCTGAAATTGTATGAAATGAGGTTTGTCCTTCTTTGTTGTAGTTAAACCTTGCTACTGCTTTTACTGTTGCTGAGACTTTGAATGAGAAGGCTGCACCAGTGAAAATGCAGTGAAGAAGTCTTGGCTGTGGTACATTTGGGGCTTTTTTAGATTAGCGTCTCAGGTTCCCTGAATTTTAAATAAAGGGCTTTTGCATGCTTATATAGGAGTCCTGAGTCAGCATTTGTGTAAGCACTGCCAATGTTTACTACAATATAATGCTTGTCACTGGGGTAATCTCCTTGTCTGCAATAGTATTGTCATGGGAATAGGCACTATATCTGCCAGCGTTAAGTATAGTTAGTTACCCTGAGTGGCTAGCTCATTAAAATCTTGCAGATAACCTCCTAGTTTAAAATACTGCATTAAAAGAAGCTGGAAAAGGAGTTTCATTCCCCTTCTGTTTCTCCCCATCTTTCACTGCTGAGTGATTTATGTGGTAATTTTTACAAACCCACTCTTAATTTTTGTTAGAGATGGTGTTGAGCTTCTCCCTTGAGAAACATTTTCATACTCCAATGTAGAAGAGCGAAATTGTGAATGAGCATAAAGAACGATAAAAAAGTAATCCCCCTACTTTTCATTAAAGTGACTTAGTGCTTCATTAGTTTAGCTCCTGTAATCTCTGTTTAATTTGACAGGCTGAAAGGCAACTTTTGATACCTTAGAAGAAAACTCTGGTACCAGGGCAGGCTATATATAATAAAGGGGTGAAGGAAAACACCAGCAATTAATGACAATGATTTGACTAAACAAAGGTACACAAATTAAAAGTTTATTTTAAAAACCAACTGCTTTATTTGGCAATCTGATATTGTTTGTCTCTCCACTTGGCTAATGCAGGCCATTGCTTCTCAGTGGGGGCTGCCATTTTAATAACACAGCTTTTTATGTCCCAGCAGGGATCTGATTTGATGATGCAAATGTAGAAGGTCAGTTTTGGTGTTAAACCTTATTTGGAGCTGCCAGCAGACCAACAGCAGTCTCTAAAGCCTGGGGGCTGGCTGGCAGAACAAAAGTTTGCTCCTGTTCTTCCTTTTACCTCTGCCTCCTATGACAATTAATAGCACCAGGCAGCTTCAGCCATGGACAGAGACCTTTGTTTTAATCTCTGCTAAATGAACACTAAAAAGGAAAGTCCCTGAGTCAAAAAGCTTGTAATAGTGAATAAGAGGAAGATACAGGTGGGGTAGGACAAGTAAATGTTAATTCTGTCTCAGTTGCTTGATGGATAGTAGTTTCAGAAGGTATTGGGAATTTGGCAGGGTTATCTGTTTAACCATATTTTATGTCTTAATGAGGGTTATGAGGAAAGAAAATGGAGTACCTTTGGAGGTGCTCGTGGGGTTAAAGGTGCCTGCACTCAGTGGCTCAAATAAGGGCAGTAGGAGAGTCTCCCAAGCATGTGAGCAACACAGTGGTTGTATCAAAGCAAACAGTGAATGGAAAAGTCTGGCATAATCCCTGGCACAAAATAGGCATTGATTCTGGTTTCTTAGTTGAGTGAAAGAGTGGCAGCATGCTCAAAAGATACAGACAACAAAGAGAATTAGACTGTGCCTAAAGCCGTAAAGCTAGCAGAAACATACAGAGAAAGATGATAGAGTCAAGGCTTTTTCCCACTCTTCATGGAGGCAGCATTTTGACAGAATGCATAGGGCAGAGAAGCAGGCCAAACAGTCTTGCTACGCTAATCGAGACGAGAGGGGGAGAGTCTGGATGAGCATGTTTTAAACTCTGCGTGAGGAGCAAAAGCCAACTGTTTGCATTTTTATGCAAGAGGAACACCCTTCTTGTCTACTTGTGCAGCACTTAAGAGGTGGCAGGCCTCTCTTCCCCAGGGTTGGCAGCTTGCCTTGAGTGGAGTTCCATACAAACTTATTTCACTTTTTGTAATATTATTCTCCCATATAAGCAGTTGCAGTTGGGAGATCATCAATGACTGTGGAAGCTTCCAGGTATATATGGCTAGGAAACTTTCAGAAGCCCCCCTGTGTGTAGTCCTTATTAGATGACCGTTTGGTCATGAACCTTAAGAAGATTCAAATACTTGATCCTTAAGTGGCTAGCTTTAAACTCTGGTAACGTTTCATAAGCAAAATGGTGTCTTGAAATCCAGTATGTGTCCTTTTCCATATTTAGACAAAGTTAATGTACACGTGGGTGGATTTTAAAACCTCAGTTTTTATATTGCTTTGGATGTGTCAGCTTGAGAAATGGTTTGAACATGTCTCTATATCTTCAGATCTTGTTATGCTGTTTCCATATTAAGCTGCCAAACTCATTGCATTGAACAGTTGTATGCATTGTTTGTTCTTATGTCTGAAATCTCAACTTTTTCAACAGAGCCTTTCTGCTTGGCACACTACCCATCAGCCTTTCACAGTGTGATGTTTAATCCAGTAGAACCCAGATTACTTGCTACTGCCAACTCTAAAGAAGGTGTGGGACTCTGGGATATTCGTAAACCTCAGAGGTAAGATTTGGCTGTCCTTGTTGTCATTGTCTTATGCTGTGCTGTCTCTTTCCCTTCAGAGGTGATGGCATGCCACTCTTTTTTTAAGTCAAAATATACGATGATAAGAAAAGATGCGGAACAAAGTTAACAGCAATGTTATAATGCTGAATTAAATTATTTTGCATAATTAACATTCTTCTTCATACGTACGATCTAATTTGATTTAAAATGGGGCTAGATCTTCAATGTTAAGGTAAGTGATTTTTTGGAAGCCTGCCTGGCCTCACCACTGCGGATTAACTCATTGTTGTGTCAAGTTCACATCATTATATTTAGCACTGGCTTGCTAGTACTGGAAGAAGCCATGGTGGGCACTGCCTGGTTTACAGTTTGTTTTTTCTACCCAGCTAAGTTTTCAGTGACTGACCAGAGATTGTGCTCAAGGAAACTTTTTACTCAATGCTTAAAAGTTTTATATGACTTCCTAGACACCTGGATAATCAGTTTGGCTGCATAATGTGCTTCCAGATTTGCATAGGATTTTAAATATGTGAAAAGAAGAGAGTAAGTTTGCAGTTTGAAGTGTGGTCAGACTGGGTTCTAAGGTGTCTGATACCAGAGTTTCGCATGCATGAGAGATTAAGCTGCTGTTGAAGTCTTTTTCAACCTTTCCGCTTTTGAAAGTAATTTCCTTTTTTAATCATAATAATCAGAAAAAAAATTTGGGCACTTCAAGTAAATGTTTCTCCCTTCCCCTCACAACTTTTATGTTTACATGTTTCCAGTTACAAGTGTAAGTGAAGAAAGGATAATTTCAAAAAAGTGAAAAGGGAAAAACAGGTGGTACTTGGTTTACAGTGCGGTAGTCTCAGTGATTTAAAATCTTTCATAGTGTACACTTGACTCTCCTCTTATTGGTGAATTTCTTGGAATATCTAGAAGTGCATATCACTAATAAATATTCTTAAGTTTGTGCTGTACAGAGGAAAAAGGAATCTCATAGGAAGTTAATTATAACTGGCTTAAAAAAAACATTCTAAAATGTTTAGACATCCATTACAATAGCAACTAAATTATGGTTTTAGGAGGGTTTATTATTCTTAAATTGTAAACATTAATGATTTGAATTGATTTTTATTTATAAGCCTGAATTAGAATTTGCATGCTGATGCTGGTGGCTGTTGAGCTCACTCACGTTTGTAAAGTTTGCCAGAGCCCTTGTCGGCAGCTGTTGTGCAGTCTGCTATTAAATTTAGGTTTGATAAAATTTAACTGGGAGGCAGTTATGAAGTTGTCTAAGCTATATTCTCTTATCCTTGTCAGACTCTGTATGTCTAGGTCATAGTAAGTAACTTTCTAACATCAAACTAACTTCAGCATTTACTGGATAGAGGGAGAGAAATACAAAACATTAGGGTTATTTTGCTCTTATAAAATATGTTTCTTGGGTTTTTTTTCCCCTAAAATTTCTTACATTTTAACTTCAGTTCATGCCTGTTTTTTCCTTCTGAACTAATATGGACAAAGTTGGCTTCCTCTTGCCAAACCAGCTGGCCTTGTACTGGTTTTGCTAGATTCTTTGTTTTTCATCTTCTACCTTAATTGTGTGATTTAAGATCTTCTGCAGGTTGTGTTGGTCTTGATTTTGAAAGGGAGTTACACCAAAACATTTCGCTCTTCAGACAGTTAGTCTCAGAGTGTGAATATAAAATGAATGATGTTGGTAGAGTGGTATAGCTTATGTCAATAGAAATTCTATATGGATGCAAAATTTAGATAAACTCATTCACTTGAGTAGCAAAGTGAAATGGGATCACCCATGGAAAGGTTGTGCAAGGCTAAAAGGAATAGAAAGAAGAAGTAAGTATCACTAAGGATACAAGCACTGACCCTGGTAAACGCAGGAGCAGATTACTTGAGTAAGGAATTCTCCTCTTATAAACTTTACAGCTGCTTTCTAATAGCAAAATTAGTGCCTTTTTCTTTTTTTTTTTTAGCTATTCTCATTAAGACTTTGATCTCCAAAAGTTTCTCAGCTTATATATAAAAATATTGATGAGCTATTGCTTGGGGTGGTAGCAGCTATCAGGTCATGGAAGCTCAGAAGATCTCCAGTCTAGATGCTGTCCTGCTTTCTACCTCAGTCTTAATCACAAGACAAAATGCTTGGTATGAGTTTGTTGGGGGGACTACTGGGTGTGTATGGGGTAATAGTCTGTGCTCACACATTTAAGGACACACATTTTTAGCTGTATTGTGGCATTGTTCTTTCTAATGCCAAGTACAAAATAGCTATAACAGAATTAAATTGGTAATGCTTCTTGGGAAGTAATTTGTATTTCTCCAAGTTTAGCACCAGTATAAAAGACTTAATAACCTTTGACAAATCTGAATTCTATAGTCTTTTTTTTGAATGCTGAAGGGGGAGGGGAAAGGGTGCTTTATGTTATTCTGTGTCACCTTGGAGGCCTTGCATAAATTAAATTGATGGAAGCTTGTATGCTTATATCTGATGGACAAGACCTCCCCTTCTCTGATCCTAATCTGATGAAAGTAAATCTTTCCAATTAAAAAAAAACTTAAGTGGTGATGGTTAAACATCATACCTTGCAACTACAGTGCTGAAATTCCTAGATGTGTAGGTCACACCGCTTTTTCCATGTATAGGGGAGTGTGTGCAACACCCTTATTTTACAGCTGGACATATACCACGTATGCAGCTGTTGCCTTAAGCACTGAATTTAAAGCATTTGCACCTACTAGGTGTGGTGCATTGTGTAAAATACGCACAGGCTTCCTGCCTGCAGCCTACTCCTCCTGGATGACTCAGAAACAGGGAAGTGGATAGTAAGAGACAGGCGGCTCCTCACAGAGTAAATGCTGTTGACTGATATTGAGAGCCTCAGACTTGGGCTGAGCAAGCTGTAACTTAAATGAATGCAGGTGATAAGTCTGCTCTCTGCTGCCATTTTTCTGGGACAGCCATCAGCTTTCCTCCTTTGCTTGATCAGAGATGTGCTCAAAACATGGTGAGAAGGGTATGCTTAGCTGAGGGAAAGAAAAAGCACTCTCCTGCCACTGCAGTTTGCTCCCAGGAAGCCCTCAGGGAAGAGGACTCTGAAGAGTGAGCTGTGTCCTGCTTGAGAGCTGCCAAAGCCAGAGTCCCACGTATTTAAACAAATTAAACTGGATTTTTAGTCTTTAATAAAGTAACAGAGCATTTGCCAAAACTCCCACTGGTCTCTGCAGATCTAGTTTGTTAATCTAGAAATATGGAACTTGATTTTTAACGTATTTGGAGGCAATTTACTTTGTCTTACAAGGTAACAATATTATTAATTTGTAGATCAGTTAAGATATAATCCTCACTGCAGTGAGGAAGTAGAAGCGAGAATCTAGATTTTCATCTGTGGGTTTTAGTTTGTTACAGTCTCTTCTAGGGAAAATGCACTGTGAACTTAATTATCAGGGAAAAAAAAAGTTTTTGGTAAGGGTGAAGCAATCCACATAATGCTGGAAGTACTTGTGATAGACTTTACGTAGAACTGAAGTCGATATGTGAGGAAGTTTGTGTATATTGCCTATATTCTTATTATTAATAAAGGACACAAAGTGTAGTTTCAGGTAAGATGTCTGCCAAAAGTATTTTTGCTGATGGATTTTATAGGCAGAATGGGTTAAACAGCCCTGAAGTTCTTCATAATCTAGGGATAAACAGGAAACTGCCTGTGTAACTTGCATGCCAGAACACTAGCACAGCAAAGAAGGGCTACTGCATCAGCTGCTTTTCTCATTGCCAAAAAAGTCTGCTAATGGTGGAAATCCTTGCTTCTCTACAGGTTTGTAGCTCTCTTTTATAGTGTCATCAGTATCCAAGAAAATGTGACACTGCCTGGGGTGTAAGAAGGATGACGGAATAGAGACTTTCGGGGGACACAATGTAGTATTAACTTGCTGGGATTGTTGAATAGCACAATATATAACTATAGTATAAAATTGCTAGATCTGTCTATTCCTTCCCTAGCCTACCTTTTTATTTCCATTGCTGTGCATGAAGCTCACTTGTGAGGGACTTTATTTTATGCTGTAAGCTGTCAAGGGAAATTCCTCCTTTCCTTCAGTATTGATGTAATCCTTCATAACATTGTGGCCATTGTGGGAGGTTTTTCAGTCCTATTGTTCCACCTGTGGTGCTAGCAGAAATGGCTAGATCAGGTAAACTTTAGCTGTTTTGTCACAGTGTGTGGTAGTGGGGTTTTGATTAGGGGTTGAATGGGTAGAAAGAAGGGGAAGAAGTGTAGATACTTGTAAATGTTTGCTGTGGATTGCAAAAATAGTAACTTTCAGTAGGTTAAGCAGGGCTGCAGCACTCTTCCAATACAGGAAAGGTGAAATGATTATATGTAGTTAATAATTTGCTGCTACTATAACACTTCATGTAAAACTCATTTACCCTAACTACTGTCATTCTGTTCTCTGTCAGTTCTCAGATGGAAGCAGAGTTGAACTGATGCAGGCACTACTTGGTTTGCTTCATAACAGGAGACTGTTCTGGGGAATCTTGCTGCTGCTCCCCTGCAAAATCCAGACAGCAAATGAAAAGCCTGGAATTCCGAAGTCTAGTTGTTTGTGGCAAATAGCAGTACTGTAGCTAGCGATACCTTCACATAACGTGTATTCTGGCCCACAGCACTGGTGCTGTAATACACTGTACAGACATAGGTGAGGTTTGATAAGACCACAGGATTCAGCTGGCCTTCACTCATTTGACGTGGACCAGGTTTAATGCCGAATTTCTGGTTTTAATCAACAGAGGCTCCTCAGGTTGAAGTATAGTTTTTCTTTGAACTTTGTTCAGCTTGATGATGCACTGTCAGAAAAGGGGTGATTTGCTGTTAACTTCTAAACTTGTATGGCAGTCAGTGGAATATGGCTAACTGTGCAGTTTTAAACTAATAACTCTAAATTTTCAAAATCTTGAATGGAGAAGTGATATCCTAGTAGGTTAGAGAATTCAGATATAGATTCCACTGCTTGTCAGAAAAAAATGAGCTGCATCTACTTATTTATTTGGAGAATCTGAGGATTTTTACACCAGAGAATTTTTCTCCAAAATACATGGCTCTTCTCCAATTGGATTATAGGAGAATTTGTCTTCTGGCTTGCTGTTACATGCCTCCGTCCAGGAGAGTTGGTTTTATCCACTTCTTTAGTCAGGCGACACTAAACACCTCTACAAATTAAAAATAAAATATTTTTAGGGTTAGAAAAAAGTCCTTATTATGAGTAGATTTTATTCATATACTGTGAAATTGGTTAACTTTCTTATGGGAAGCTGGGAGTGCTTTATGCTTGGCTACTACAGTGAAGACGGAAATTGAAAAGCCAGCGTTTCTTGGCATGCATGGGGAAATTTAGAGACAGCTCTGAATTGTGAAAAGTTTAGCTCACTTCAAATAGTCATAATTTGATTAGTCTTGCTGACTGAGTCAGGATACAGAGGCGGATTCATTTTGCTTTTTCCAAAGTTCATTCACAGCTTGATATCTCTTCTGTCTCAGATTTAGTGCAGCAATTGAGATTCCCCCCTTCTACCCTACTACACTAATAAGATCTGAATGTGGTGTTCTGGCTCCTCAAAAATAGCCATGAAGCACTGTTAAAATAGAACTAATGTAAGTCCAGCATGATAAGTTGGCTAGTGATTCCGGAAATATTATTTTTCTATTTTTAGAACATGTGAATATTGTCATTCTTTCAGGTGGTTGTTAAGCTGAAACCAACTGTATTGTTTCTTTTTTAAAAACAGTGTATTGAAAAGCTTAACTGTGGTCTTGATTAATGAGGCTGTTGTAAGTCACTCACACCACTAGATGGGGTCTGGAAGCTGTGCCTTTTTTAAGAAAATCAAAAAAGGCAAGTCTGTGCATCTTAATCTGTTTACAATAAAATACGTATTGCAAATATGTATTGTTACAGGATTGCTGGGGGCAACTCAACAAATCAGTTTACATATATATTTCAAGCAATGACTGTGTAACTCCAGTTATTTTTAGGTACTCCAGTTCTCCCTTCCCCTTTTCCATGCAGCCCCATGCCCATCTTCTTCTTTTTACTGAAATCAAAAGGCTGCTTTTTTCCCTAAGAAAATATGATAATTATCCCCTTTAATTCATTCTTTTTCTATGTTCACACACACACACTCCCACCCTCCAACCCCCCATCTTACACCATTTACATCAACTAATCTGGAAGTTTTTGAGACCAAAATGATTATTGGCCTGTCCTATTAATGACTGTCACGTACTTTTAAACTGGTTTTCGTACTACAAAAAAGCTGTTTACAGAAGTGTTTTCTGCTTATGATGGGAGTGTGGAGCCTGTGTTTTTACACAGTGGGGTCCATTTGTGAGTCCAGTTCAAGGGTTAAAATGCTAAGTCTTGGGTCAGTATCAGAAATGGGTATCTCAGGGCATTTTTGTGAGCCTGGGAGAGCTTATCTAAAAGCTCCCAGGCCCTCATTCCTGCTATGTCCATTGCACTAATTCTGTGGTTGACCTGTTTCTTGAGCCAAGTCATGCTCAGAATTTAGAAAACTAACCTGGAAAAGCTTTGTAGCTTTCTTATGGCCTAGCAAGTTGAACTGGGTTCAGGGAGGGCCCAGTGAATAGCACAGATGATGGAGAAGAGAGAGGGAGGCTTGTAAGGCTGAGAATAGGAGATAAGAAGGAAGCAAGATCTTCCTCATTTGAGGGGCAGTGAACTATTAGATATCAGCTGTTTGGTATTACTGTTTTTATGTGCTTCAGTTTCTTTTGCTATACTAACCTTTCCCTTTTTTGTCTCATCAGCATGTTCCTTACAAGCATTCCTGGTGGCTTTTTACAAAGTAGAAGAGGTGAAACATAACCAAAGTTGGGGGTGATTTACCTTTCAAGGCTGCCTGTTTCATGAGAATAAACTATAAGCAGAGAGTGTTTCTGCTTGACACTTGACTTTTTATGTTCCTGCAGTACAACGTAGTGTTCCAGGACACCAGTCTTGAGTGTTGAGTTCTGGGAACACTTTTGTCCCCAGATCTCAAGTACTGGATTCAAGCTCTGAGTGAGGTAGAAATGTTTATGTGCTATAGACCTTTTTAACATTCTTTTGAAAGTTCAGGAGGCCTGTGCTGTCTGTACTCAGTACAGTCAATGTACTCAAAAAGCCCAATGATGAATTAAAAAAATCCTTGACCACCAGGGTGAACCTGATATCCCTTGGTGACTGTAAACGTTATGGCATATTTTAAAAGCTAACTTGATGGTACAAGTCATAATAAGCCCAAGTTAAAGGGGTGTCAATTTCAGTGTTTTCCATCAATGCTTTACAGAAAAAGCCAAACAGGAACATGAATTCAACTTTGATTTCTTTCTTTGTCTTGGCTGAGAAGTAACTGCAGTTCAGAGCCTTTTTAAGCAAACTTTTTTTCGCTTATGTTAAATGAATATTTGTGTCTCAAAAAACACCAATCAAGAAGGCTCTCTTAATGGACTTCAAACTAACATCAAATTTGCTTCCTGCACTAAGAATTCAGAGGAAGCAAACTCCCAAGCTATGGATAAGGAACACTTGTTATTAGATATTAACGAATCACCTGGTGATTAGCTCATTAAATACTAAGCAAAATATAGACATGGAAATTTCTTCCTTGTAATAGACTAATTAGATTCAGGGGGATCTTGAGGGAGGACTCTTCTTAGCGTGTTTATGAATGTCAGGGTATGTTGATCTTGCCAGTGTGTGGAGGACTTTGAAGGATGTGGCTGCACTGTGTTGCTGATATCCAGCTGACAGTGTGTTCTCTGAACTCTTTGTCTTCAACAAAGCTTCTTCTGCCAAGTGCTATTTATGGAACATATGTAGAATACGTGTTCCTTTTCCAGGTTAAGTGAAGGTAGCCCATCCACCTAGTCATAGCTGGTAATAGGTGATTATTGGTGTGTGATGCGTCATGATTAATAATCATTATGAGTCCCATGTCCCTATTTCATGCTTAGTTTATTAACAGTCACAATCAGGTTATTGCAGTATTGGTTACAACGGTAAGACCTGCGCACAATTCTAGGTACAAAACATAGAATTACTGCCTTTAGATGTTCTGGCTCCTCCAACAGTCCTCATGTCCAGCTCCTGTAGGATAGACATCCAGGATCTTCTCCATCAGAGCCCAACAGCTGGAGGATCTCTTCTGTTCACCAGGATCGGCGTTGGCAGCGATTGTGGCTCTTGATGGGGGGCCACCCCCTTATATCAACGAGCCCATAACGTCACAGTCCATGTGAGGGTAATCATATAAGTCAGGCAGCCCACCTTCAAGAGCTAACCCAACTGTGCCCATCTTTCCACCTGTGGGCTGAAGGCCAAGGCAATGATACATGAATCCTATTGCCAAATTTGTTTCACCTTTGGAATACTATCAATAGGTTGGTGAGGCCTATTGATAGGGAGGAAGTAACCGTAATTCCCACTGGGGCAGAGGTCAACTTGGTTACTCCATACTAGGTGTTCAGCTTAGTCTTTGTGCTGCAGAAAAACACAATCCAACTCTTACAACAATGTATTGAATGCATAACTTCTGGTCCAAATCTATTGGCAATCACAGGTATTCAGTACTTCTGAAAATCCAATTCTTGGCTCCCGATTGCTTTGCCTTATAATTTCACTTGTTTCATTTAGTTCACAGCCTTTTAAAGGCCTGATGAGTGTTACCGTCTTGTTTCTGGATCAGCGTAATGGTCTCTGATGGCAAAAGGAAAACACTCCATGTACTACATGACTTCTTTCTACAGATGGGTATGGAATATCTCTGTACTCATAACAATCTAAGGATGTAGAAGTCTTGCTGGTGGTTTATGTTAGATTGACGTGCTGACATGTAGTTGGGAAAAGCTAGGTTTCGGGTTCACAAGTCCTTTGTCGGTTTTGAAATAGAAGTGGTAGCTACCAGAACTACAGGCAATTTGAGAACAGTTCTTCAGAGTTTAGTTAGATGCATGTCTAACTAGACCATCTAGACTATCTTTGCAAGACAGGGCAAAGTATTACCTCTGAATAGAGGCATGGTTTAGTTTGTTGGAGTTTTTTTGTTGATGGGCGGTGGTGCAAGGAAAAGGGAGGAAAGGGAGATTGATGAATGTTTGCAGCTCTGCCTGTACCACAGGTAATATTTATAGCCTGTTGCATAGAGAGGACTTTAGAAAAACCTGTGTGGTGATGCAGAAGGTATTCTAAGGTCATAAAACCAGCATCATAACCGAGGCCAAGTCCTTAGATTTAGGTCTCCAGCGGTTGCCAATTTTAGTTTCCAGGCTCATACCTTCAAGGTATTTAATTCTTAAAGATCATACCAGAAGAACAGCAGTTATTTTCTGAGAAACGCTCATGCACATGCTGAGTTTTATCCCTTCTAGATTATCTTCCTGGGCTCACTCTAAAAAGTAGCTGTTGCCTAGTTTTATCTCTGTGTTACCAAGATTTCTGGTATGTTGGCTGAAGTACCGAGCTTCTGGAAGTGCAAGTGTGGGATCCAGTATTGTTGATGGTTGTGTTGCAGGGGATATTAATCTGGGGGGTAAGCACATGGTTTGCTTTTGACAGTTGAGTTTAGTGAGGTTCGGGGCTCTTTAGAGGCTAATACTGGTGGATTGGCAATTTTCTCAAAGTAACATCTTTGGTTGTAATGGTGTTCTCCTCACAGGCTTTTAATAAGATATTACGTGATGGCTACAGGAGTGGGATGGCAGGAGTAGTATGTGGAGATTTAAGGTTTTTCTTTGACTGTTTTGCACTTTGACCCTGCATGTAAAGGAAAGAAGCTTGTGATTCTAATAACTTCTGAAGTGTGTGCTTTGGGATTGCCAAAGCCCCTTTACATCACTGAGTCAGCAACTACCTGTTTAAATTATTTCAGTGCAATAGAAGTGTGCTGTATGTTTGTTTGGGGACCTTTGTCAGTCCTACTCTGAGCAGAGCACTGTATTAACGAGTGAAAGAAAAATGTATATATCTTGGTAACCACTTTTTTCATTGTCAAACTTACCAGCTCATTTTTTTCCCTTCCCAGTTGAACCATTTGTTGTGACCTTTGAATAACTTTACTGCTGCTTAAAGTAATTAATTTAGCTAGGTTATAGTCTAACAAATTTTAAGTGCTATTTAGGCACTCACCAGTATGGGACAACCACACCACCTCAAATAGTTCAAATAACTATTTCTCAAATAACTGTCTTCTCTAGTAGTTCAGGCGATACAAGTCATCCCACACATGTACCATCCTTGTCTGTTTGCTTCTGTGCTACTGAGGCAGCGCAACTGATCTGTGTCTCAGCCTAGAATTTGAAACTCGCCTGACCTGGTCTATCTTGGCATATTTGCCCCAAATAACACAGAACCTGAACTTGGATATTTTTTTCCCCTACTTCTTTTCCATTATGTCTTAAAAGTTCCTTTTAATGTCACAGAAAGTGAGCTGATTGTTACTTAAGTTCATGGGGATTGAATTATTCTTTTCTGGAAATCTTTGGGATGGGTTGAAGTAACTTTTGAATGCTAATGGCATCGGGGTGGGGGTGGTATTTTGGGATGGTTTTTGGCTTTGTTTTCCTCATTGTAACCATAAATAAATATCCAAACTGCTTGCCACAGGTTTAGCCAAAATCAAATGACTTCTTCAATGTCAAAAATATCTAAGGTAGTCTCCTCTGCCTTTCTAGTGGGGGGCCAATGAATTAAAAAAGGGAACACTTGCAAATAAGCCTTTTTGACTTTGGGCAAAGAGAGATGGTGACAATCATTACGGCTTCAGTCATGCTGATGGCTTAAGTGATATTTCTACTGGGAAGAGCACTTTCCTACATATGGACTCCTTTTTTGTGGTTGCTACTTTCAGCCATGAAAGGCTTTTTTTGCTTTTTTTCCTTTCTTTTCTTTTTCTCAGAAGTGCTGCGCTAAAGTTGCAAAAGAAGTAAATCAGTGAATTTATAGCTAGATACTTTTTACTCTGAAGCAAGTGATCTTTTCTGTTGCTGGTGTGAGCACCAACTAATAGATAGTCTAGAAATACTTAAGTGTGCAAGTCTGCCGAATACTGCCTGGTATTCAAGTGTGTGAAGCAGGTGCTGTAGTCTCTTGTTCCTACCTTTATGTCTTGTCCTTACAGCAGAATTTACTAGGATGGTACTGTAGGAAGGGCCCTCTTACTTAGCTTCTGTTTTAGATGTACACATTCCTTATTTCAGTCCTGCTTTATTTATTCCTGACCTTGTCAGCCCCTCTTTGGATAGAGGGTTTAGCTTAGCTTTTTCTATGTTTAGGCTGTTATCGTGCCTGTAATGGAGTGTATTCAGGTTAGTCCACTGATGTGCAAACTGAAGATCTTTGAAGGTTTTTTTTCAGTGACAGAATGAAAGATTTTTGACTTTCCTCTAACATCCCAAATTTGTTCATCAGAGACACAACTGAGTTTTGGAGTACTGAGGTTCAAATTGTATAATAAAAATGTATATTCTTAGTACTTCAGCTTTTAATTCTTTGTTGTTCTCAGAGAGGGCTATGGTGACTCTTTTTCTGTTTGGATTTTCCTGTCTTGATTTAGTAGTTTTCTCAAACTTTCATTAGTTAAAATCATACTATCCATTGCAGGTAGTTAGCCCTCCATCATATGCCTGGGGATTTTCTGATTCAAAGATTAAACTTTTTCACACCTGCCAGCATCCCCACAGTAGCCCTGGTTTCGTTCTGGCCAGGCACTTTAAGCTAGGTACTGTCTATTTGCTCTGTGGGATCCAGCTTGCTCCCAGAAGCAGCAGTGGTATTCAGGTTTATAATTTTCAAGAATATAAGTAGCTTCATGCAGTAAACAAGAAGTCAGGAAACCTGGTTTTGTTTCACAGTGTTGGGTAGGTCTGTTGATTGACCTCTCTTGCCCTCAGTTTTTCCTGTATCAAGGAATGGGAATACTGCGTACTTCAAAAGCCTCGTGATGCTTAATCTTTTTGTTAGCTTTGAAATTGTCTAACACACGGGCTTTCTAAAGCAAGAATTTAAAGTGCAAAGTATTGTCCTTGAAATGCAAATTTAAAAAATATAAAATAGTAATCTGTTGTTCAAAAGAAGCTCTGATTTAATGTGTTTTTGTAGCCTGCTTCTTTAAGGAAATAGGTCTGTGATTGTATAAGCCTTGTCCTAATCACCTTTATGCCTTGTTTCAATGAGGAGGGAATTAAAGTGGGGAAAGGAATTAAAAGATACACCATTTTTTGTTTAAAAAAAGAAAATAAAAAAAAAATATTGGTGACTGAAAACAAGGCAGAGATCCTCTTAGTGCGTTAACTGGGGGAACATCTGAAATGTTAAACTCTATTGCAAGACAAGGGAATTAGTCTTTGAAACACCAGTCCGTGGGAAACTGTGGTGGAACTAACTTGATGAGACCAAAGTTGTGTGAGCAGTTGCATTCAGTTAACTTTACATGATAATTTCTATTCATCTTGTACTTATTAGAGGCAAAAGCTTCACTGATTCAAGACTGGACTGTGCTTCTGCAGGAGTATCTTGGATCTTGCCTCTTTTCCTGTCAAAAGAAAAGCCTGCTTTCTTGTTGCTGCTCTTTTCTTTAATTTCAGCTTTTGTAGCTTTGGTAAATTAAAAATTCATGCAGCTTTGCAAGAGAAGAGAAGAGAAGGGGGGTGAGTGTATATATATGATGGATGAGAAAACAAATCTGTGGCTGATGTTACTCAGCTTTTCTAATGCAATACAAGAATTGAGGCACAGAAATGTGTATAGGAAAAAATGTTTCGTTGGACTGCAGTATTGATACATGACTGCTTTTGCATAGACACTAAGGTGTGAAAATGGATTTACTCTTCAGGAGGAATTGCCAACTTTTACACTCAGATTATTTTTCTGAGGTAACATTCTCTGGTATCTGTATTCTTTGTGTTATACTGACTTCGGTGTGTGCTTCGTTTTGGAAACAGCTCCTGTTCTTTCATTTGGCTCAAAGGTCATCTTCCCATGGCACAGTCTCGCTGTATTTGCATATTCTCTGTCTGGTTATCTGATGGAAGCTACTCCTTTGTGTTTTGCTGGATTCAGCTGAGCAGTGTTCTCTCTCAGTCTGTACTCCATCCTACAAGGTACTATTTCTGAACAGGCTGAATAATGGACCCTGACTGTAGAATTTAGGGATTAGAAAAAAAGGAAAATGATCAGGTGATTTTGCTAGTTTAGCTTGTGGTTGTTGGACAGTTGCTCTTTACTTTGTATTCTCTACTTTCTTTTCTTTTTTAGTCTGGCTTAATGCTTTTTTCTTTTCCTGCAAAACTACTTCACTAGATCTCATTTATTACTTACTTTACAGTAACACCTAGATGATTCAAGCAGAGAGTGAGAATGGGACACTTGTGCCTGCTGACTCTCAGATCTGTAGCGAGGGCAAGCCGAGGACAGTGAGAATGTTTGGGAACAGGTCTGTAATAAGACCAAAACAAACCTTGGGTTGAGCTGTAGGAGGATGTGAAACATTCAAACAAATAGGGTTTTTGTTGTTGTTGTAATTTGCTACTGTTTAATCACTGCAATGGCATAGGTAAGCCTTAAGTCCTAAAAGGATAAAAGTAATACAGATGAGGGGGAGAGTTTAATAGACTTGATGCCTCTGCTCTTGTCATCTTCCTCAAAATACTGAAATCCTGTAGTTGTTTTTTTTCTTTCCTGTGAATGGAAGCAGAGTAAAGGAAAACATAATGCTTTCTGGAGAACTGCCTGAGATGACTGGGTTGAAGCAACATTAGCATTCAGTGATTCAATTAGATCATAAGGGCCAAACCACGCAAGCCTTTGTTGTTACAAGGTCTGGGTGCTCTGCGTATGTAAATCTGGTGATGTTTGACGTTCTTAAGGCTCCAGATTCTGAAGTCAGTTATCAGATAAGAATCTCTCTTATTAAAAAAAATTAATAAATTATTGTCTTCCTGGTTTGGAAGGAGACGTGAAGCTTCTGTTCACCTTAGAGTTACCATGCATGAAAGTTTATTAATGGTGGGGGATTCTTTTTTATACTAATGTACATGTTCCTGACCCTAACAGTAAAGAGCAGAAGGAATAACACGTTCTTGAACATGCAGAATTTTTATCCTAAATTCCCAACTTTTCCAGTCTTGGCGAATGCAGTTGATTTTAGTTGTATGTTCTTTTTGAAGGAAAGCAAAGGTGTTTAGTTTTGCTAACAATACACAGCCTTTCTTTTATTTTGTTATTCTTTAAAGTCCGAGCAAGTACCCCTTACTTCCTGTTAAGGATTCTGGGGGATGTAGTTCTTGAAGAGAATTCTTGAAAGGGTAGTGAGATCTCAGAAATAGCAATGACAGAATTTAGAAAAATGAGCATGTTACTGAGAAATAATAAAATCCTGAATATGGCTTGTGTACCTTTTTAATCTTAAGACACTGATGGACTTCCTTCACATTTGTTAACACTTCTGAATACATACAGAGAAACTCCATACACTTTGACACTACTTATCTGCTTTTCAAATAAACGATCTTGAGATTTCTGAGATGTGTAATCTACTTAAAAAAAAAAATATATATGCATGTTAATTGATCTTGTGCTTGCTTTTCTATTATTGGTTAATTTGGCTCTTTCTAAGTGTTTGCTCCAGACTAAGTAAGACTTGTGTGTGTGTTTACACCCACAGAATAACTTTCTTTCAAATAAAACCCCAAAACTTTCTGCAGTTTTCCAGGCCAAGATTCTGTTTGCCAGTTTCATTCCAGTTCTTTTGCACAGTTAGAAGTTCCTCAATTTTGTGGTTACAGAAATGCTGACAAACACAGTTATATGCAATGGTGTGTATTAGTTTCAAGCATTCAATTCATTTTTTCCTTTTAAGGTCATTCTTTCATTAAGTTAGTTTCACACACTGCTGTTTATGATATCAACACTTTCTCCCTTCCTTCCTTCCTTCTCCCTCTTAAATGACACTCATTTCCCAAGGATGGTGTCTGTACTGCACTTCATTGTCAGATTTGTAGCTTATCAAGAGAAGCTATTCAATGGTTTTATTTAATGGTTCTATTTAATGCAGTCATGCATCCTGTTTTTATTTTATTTCTACCAAGACACTGATCTTCTCTCAGTTTTTATGGCCACTGTCTGTTGCCAAGCTAACTTTTGAATAGCCTGAGTTAAGCTTATGTTACCACTCAGGCAGTTGACTATTCAAAAAAGGATGAAACAACTTCTTTGTTTAGAAAAGGGAAGAGGGGAGGAGAGGGAAACGCTTGTTTCAGGTAGAGACTTTTCCTGCAAATTCTGAGTGCAGCGAGACTACTTCTTCCCTCACCCCACTAGCTGCCAGTAGAAAGGGATTTATTTACTTTAGTGGTGCTACTCTTGGATTGAAAGCCTTCCATTGTTTAGCTGAGCTGGTATTTAGTTAACACTTGAGTGCTGCCTGTGTGCAGCATATCCAACTACGGAAATGACCATACTGCACATAACTGTCCATTCTCTCCCTCCTCAGCCTCCCTGTAGCTGCAGCATGTGTGTTTGGATTGCGATGTTCCATCTGTGGACTAAATATTTCCCTTAATCATACAAGATGACTCTTTCAAAAACTCAGAAGTAGTGCACGTTTCTCTCTGTTGCTTCCAGAGCCAGTAGGCAACATCAGGATTCCACAGCTGGCTGGGTGAGGCAAATTTGGAAGCAGACTAAATCCCAGAGTAGTCTGGGTCTGGATTCATAAAGATAATGCCTCTGGCTGAAGGGGCACGCATCTTGTTCAGAGATGCCCTTTTAGGATTGTCTTCAGATTTCTCACTAGCTGTCATAGTCTGTGTCTTTGAGAGGGGAGTATTGCTGTTAGCCTGATGCATCAGTAAACTTTTACTAACTGCAAGAATGTTTTGCCTCTGAAATTCCTTTGCTGGAGGATATAATAAGGAGCAGGCAGAAGTGGCAGTTTAACATGAGCAACTTATCCAAGCCTGTCTATGCTGCCCCACATAATCCTGTGTGAAAAAGTGGAAATAGTCATTTGAACATGGAACATGCTTAAACACAGCTCTCTCCTTCTTCCCTCCCCACCTCAATAAAAGAAAAAGAGCAAAAGCTCTGGTTCTGATTAGTTTGATCTTTAGAGCTTCTTGATTGAGACATCTTTAATACTAATGAATATTAGTACTGGTTTAATATTGTAAAAAATAACATAACTTCCCCCAGCTTCTTTCTTGGAGATGGCTGACTGCCTTTTTCCTACAATTTTGATGGAGATGGAATACTGTAGAAGACATCTTGGGCAATTACTATTTGGGGTTTTTTTTTTCCTAAAACTAGCATGGTGGTTCTATAATCAACTAAATTTTATATTGGAAATTACTGAAGTCTTGGGGTTCCTTAGTTCTGAGATTTCTCAAATCCTTTATCTCCTCTATTTGTGAGCTAGGTTCCTAGCTTTTCCACCAAGATGGAGCCATGAGCTGCACCCCATCCATACCCCTCCCCCCCATCATATTTCAGACCATAATCTCGTAGACATTCTCTCATAGGAGTAGAGAGAGCGCAAATATTTCTCCTGTTTGGTTTAGAACATGGATGCTTGGGGGTTTTGGTGTCAGTTTGTCTCTCTTCATCCCCACCTAATTACCTGCTGCCTCTTCTCATAGCTTGTTAAAGGAAAACACTGTGCAGTTAATTTAACAAGCCCTTTCAAAGAGGCAGAAAGGAAGCAAGCAGGACACAGCAGGGAGGGGAAAACAGTCTTGTGACTCGTGCAGCAAAATGCTGCACTTGGAGCTATAGAGTGTTTTTTGGGGACAGGATTGAGGCAAGCGGGGAAAGTCATTGGCGTGTTGCTCTTCTATATTAATAGCAAATGGCTATTTTAGAATTTCTTTCTCTATCAGCTAAACTTAGCCCACTGCCTTTTTTATTAGTTTTGGGGTTGGGGGGGGCTATTTATTTTTTTTCTTTTTCCTTTGAGCCAATCGTTCAAGGAACTGCAGCACAAACTGTATTTCCATTACATGCATGGCTGAATTGTGTGGAGTGAGGCTATGAGGTAGGCAAAGCTGTGGATCTTTTGAGGGGTCTTAATTGTGTAGCTCCTTAATTCTAGACTTCTTATGTGTGTATATGATCATAATTTCTGAAGTTCTAGCCTTTCTTACTTAATTTAATTCCTGAAATAAAATATTCTTTCAGAGCTCTGTTACACTAAGGTTACTGAAACACAATACAGAATTCAACTCCGAGAGATGTTTTCTTTGATAGCTTTGACTGCTATAGGAGCTTAATGAAAACATCTGTAAGCAGAATGGAAGCTAGTTTAATACTACACTACTATTACTATAAAATATAATCTCAAAATATTTCAGACAGGGCATAATAATAGTAACCATGGAAACTTTGCTTGAAGATTTGAAAGGATGGGGCAGCCGGTAGGCTCACTCACTTGTAGGCAGGAGAGAATTCTGGATTACGGTTTAGATTGAGGAGGAGAAGGGCTTAGTCTTGGTGCAGTGGTGACAGCACCTTAACATTAAGTCCGGTTAGTGCATATATGTTATGGTGTTCTTATCCATGGTGAAGAATTTGTATATTTTTGTAGAAAAATCAACCTTTCTTAGCCAAAAAAATCTGGGTTTATTTCTTCAGCATGTTTTTGGGTTGGGGTTTTGGTTGGTTTTTGGTTTGGGTTTTTTGTTTGTTTGTTTAATTTTTGTGGTGTGGTTTTGGTTGTGGTTTGTTTTGTTTTTTAAGGAAGTGGAAACTTCCATAGAAAAAATTTTTGCCTTACACAAACATATTGGGAAAGTGTGTGTGTNGGGGGGGGGGGGGGGGGGAAGATCTGTGCATTTTGGGTTTGGGATTTTTTTTTAATGCCTGATAGAGTATTTTGAGCTGGCTGAATACTTTATTGATTTTGATGAACAGAAACTAGGGCTGATAAGGGGGATCCTAAATCCTCGTCTCCTTGTCTCTAAGGTTACAGTTTCTAGTATTAAATTTTCTCATGTTTTTATTGAAAAGCATAAATGCTATTATGAGAAGCACAGAGGCTCTGCCTAGGAGGAGGAGAATGCACCCACATGTGAGAGCGCAGGACTCTTCATGATGATACAAGTGTTCAGAAGTTTTGGTGCCCAGCTTGAAGCTCTTACTAATTGGCTTTGAAAATGTGACTTCTGGTTCCTTTGTGGCACCCTGGCTTTGACTATTCAGTTTGCAAAGTGCATGTGTGTGAGAGCAGTGTATTTCTGGTGCATTCATTATGTGGAGTTTTCTATTTTGTTCTTGGTTTTGTTTACCTGTGGCTTAGGAACCATAGTTTTTTAACTTTACAGTATCTCGTGTAACGATGCGTGCTTCAGCCTGCATGGAATGTGGCTTCTCATCCATGTGGAGTGACTCCTTTTTCACAAATGTTGAGGCAGAAGGCTACATCAGAAAGTAAAATGCATTATAATCTATGAATAAACTTCCCCCTAGAATCTGCAAATTCTGTGCTTGCATGGCTTGTCTGGTCCAGAAGGTGCATAGAAGTCATGCCTCTTAACAAGATTTGATGGGGATTGCTCAAAACCTGTTACCAAAAGGTCGAGCTCTGGTACTGCTTAAGGAGGTTTCAGTGATCACTGAACAAAAAAGGGTTAAAATGTCTTCCTTCTTTGTCTCTCTTTCCATACACGAAATCTTTTCAAGTGCAGGGATTGAATTAAGTCTTTAAAAAAAACCAGAAAGCCCATACAATGCAAGTTGAATTTCAGGTATGCTTGATTATCTTTAGGTTCCTGGATGGAACAAATTCCATGTGCTGTTACTGTTTTAAAGAGAGAGCCTGGAAACTTGTTACCCTTCGTTTTGTTTTGTATATGTCAATAAGAACTGATACAAATACTCCAGCTGTGATCATATAGCCTTATATGGAACAAGGAAACTAGCTAATTCAACCATGTGAGAGTTTTAGGTAATAGTGTCATGTGGTAGCATAATTGTTTTGCTTATTTGGCAATATTTTTAGATGAAGCAAGTTTGAGATTAGCTAAGTGGCTTATTTTAGCATTTCTTGCAATAACTTGTTAGTAAGATGGCCTTTTATTTAGGACAGCTGGAACTGATTGTAGAGTTCAAACATCCTTTGATGCCCTGTAGAAATGTAAATAGAAGCAAAAGTGAGATAATTGTCAGAGTGTCTACAGTCGGAGAAAATGCCATACAGTGCCAGAGCAGAGGAAAAATAAAAGTTTTGCTGGCTGGATTCAGGCATCAGCTGAAGAAAAAGAGCTGAGTGCTGGTAGGGTCAGCCTCAAATGCAGACATTCCAGAAGTACAAGAACAGCCTTTTTAAGGCTAAGGCTACTCTGTGAGACTTTGCTTCTGTGCAGGAAATGTACTTGTTATTAACAAAACTCCTCGTAGTCTTTAACTTTACTCTTCTGAAGACTTTATAGACTTAACATTTTGATAGTTTGTCATTCAGGTTTTGAATCAAGCTTGTTCAGGAATTGATGCTTTGAAGCAGAAACTAAATAAGACCATAGTTTTACTGGGCTTGTTTGTTTGAAATGATTCAGTAGGGTTAAAGAGAGTTCTATCTTTAAGTAGCTCAGGTCATCTGTGCGGCCCATCTCACTTGTTTCCTCTGTCTTTTCCCAGTTCACTGCTCCGCTATGGTGGAAACCTTTCCCTTCAGAGTGCCATGAGTGTCCGGTTCAACAGCAATGGAACCCAGCTGCTGGCACTGCGTCGGCGCCTTCCTCCAGTCCTCTATGACATCCACTGCCGGCTGCCTGTCTTCCAGTTTGACAACCAAGGGTACTTCAACTCATGTACCATGAAGAGCTGCTGTTTTGCAGGTGATCGTGATCAGGTAATAAGCAAGCAATGGTGTCCCGAGTCTCCAGAGTTTCCATGAGTGTTTGAAAACACCTCTGCAAAGGTTTTTTGTTTTTCTTCCTGATTCAGGCATTAAAACAGGAGGCAGAGGACATGTGTAGGCTTACCTCGAAACTGTTTTGCAACATAGGCTCTGAAAGAAGAAAAACATATACCAAAGCACGTGATAAATTTTACCTCTTGTTTGATGTGGTCTAATACTTACTTGGAAGGTGATATTCACAAAAAAAAAATATGTTTGCAGAGGCTTTTTAGGTCCAATTAATATGATTTTGGAACCATGAGTAGACAATATTTACATATGATAAGGAAGCATCTTCCTTTCATTTCAATATTGGTACTGAGTCCAGTAGAGGCAATCTCACAAAACATAAATAGTGTGGATTTATAGAATTATTAACTCTTATTTCAAATTATAATGTTTCTCCTTTAATACTATACTATTGGATCAGATTATAGGTCCTTATTGTTCAGTGTTCTGGAAGTGGTGATGGCAGGTGGTTAGGAAGGAATAGTTTGTTACTTCACTGAGGCAGGACTCTGTCCCTACTATTAATCACAAAGAGATAGGTCACACATAAAGTGACTAACAGCAGTTTGTATAATTCTAGAGCTGGATATTGTCTTTGGACAGCTGTATTTAATAAACATCAAAGGACAAAAAGTGTACTTTCAAGCCATGATAGTATAGAACTAAGATCTGAAAATTCTCTGCTGTCATCAATAAGATTCCTGCAGTCAGAATTCAGTCATTAATTCTGTTGCTGCTGCTGCAGGAGGCAGAGTTGAGCTTCTTTCAGATTGCAAGTAGGAAATAAATTTATGTCACTGAACCTGAGCAGTGTCTGAGTTTTACATAGTTTTTGGCAGAAGGAGGGTGAAAATGCAATAATGAAACTGTCTTTAAAAAAACAGCAGTTTTACTATAAAGAATGGGCAAACACATGAATCGTTTAAGAAGAAAACTGCTGATGCTTTGTGGTCCGTTATTTAGTCAGCCTAAAGATGACATTCATTTCTCCTTTGGAAGTCAGAGTAGACCTGTATACAATCTGACATATAGTTTAGCTTCTCATCTGTTACTGAAAATCCAGATAAAAGCCTTAGTGTCTGTTGTGCTTTCTAAGCCATTTTCTTATGGGTATGGTGCTATTTTAATGGGAAGAATATGGCTGTTCTGTGTCAGGTTGATATGGTACTTCAGAAACCTGCATTTTTTAAAAACTTGATATTCTTCTGGCTTGACGGACTTTCTGTTCAGATAATTAGCAGCACATAATGCTACTAACCAGTTGGAAATCAGAGAAAGACATTTATATTCCCTTGTAAATGCCATAAGAAGCTATTAGGGAAGATGAAGTTAAATACACAATATTAGAGATGTGGAATTTGACACTTAGATACCTGATTGTACCCATCCTCTTAACTGGAAGGAAAAAAGATAATGAAGTTGCAGAAAATGCCAACATGTGGTCCAACTGTATATGTCTGAAACTGTCCAGTAATGCTCAAATTCAGCTGACTAAGATTGTCAACACCATGAATAGTCCTTAGGGACTTCCTTTTACAGACAACCCAATTCCAGGTGCAGCTAGAAAAGAAGGTTAGAGGAACCTACTGTAAGATACACAAGATGAATAAAAAAAAAAAATTAAGATTTTTTTTGAGTTTTGCCCTTCTGCACAACTAGTATTTTTGGTGAGTTTTGTAAGTATGAAATAACGTATACAAGACTCCCCTCGCAAATGAGAATTCACCAAAAAAAGAAATAAGTCTGTTTCCAATTTAATCTGTTTCCAGCCCCCTCCCCATTTAACATTGCTGTCCTTTGTATTAATAAAAAATGTCTTTCATCCGGGGTCCATGCAAAGTGAGCTTCATAGAATTCCTTGCTTGTATTTCCTTGTAGGATCAAAACTTTGTGTGGGCTATGGCTCATTTGAAGGGATCTAAGGATAAGAAACTCGTGTTCAAATTATGAGTGGCACTTGTGGTAGGAAGGCTTCTTCAGAAATTTTCTCTCATTGCACCTCTGATTTTCTCTGTCTTCAGTTTTTCTTTTCATCTTTATTAAACTGATGACTCAATCTTTTTCTCTCCTTTAAGCTGTCTTAAATAGTTAGGTTTTAATACTTCATGCAGAGCCTAGTAATTTAAAAATGTGACTCTCCTGTGTTCAAAAACTATTATGTGTTGTCTGCGCAGTTAGTTCATCTGATAAAGTTACATTTCAATTCTGTATTTTAACCCTAACAAGAAAGGGATATCCTTAAGTCTTCAATGCTTAGAATGCAGTTGCATTGGAAAAAAGGTGAGCTGCTGAAAGGGGGAGGCCTTTCTTATCCAGCAGAGGCGATACACAACCTTTCACTGATTCAACTTCCCAACCTGGCAGCAGCACTTCTTTTTCTGGGTTAATGACTTGTATCGACACTCGGAGGACTCAGGCAAGTGTTTGAATGCAATATAAGGAAGGGATCAGTGGGTGGGTAAGAGATGGCCATTCGGCACTGTGAGACTCGGCTCCTCACAGAACTACAGCCTTTGCTAATCTTTCTATGAAGTTTGTACATGGAAAATGGTTTACGCACAGGAAGTTTTCCTTTAAATCATGACCATCAGGGTTTAAAAACCCACAACTGGTAGTACTTGCCTTTGGAAGTTTGCTGTAACACAGTGGTGAAAATCTACAGAGAAAGCAAATCACACCTTGTTCTGTATGGAGCCATTGGATTTTAGGATGGCAAAAATGAACAGATTCTGAGCTGCAAGCACGCAACTTGGGAGTTCACTTAGAGATCACCCTTATATTTTAAGAAATTAAATACTTAGGTTGCCATAATGATCAGATGTGTTATTTTTACTTTGACAAGGTATGTGTGTTAAATTAATATAATTTCTTTGCACAAATAAAATGCAGACTACTGGTTGGGGAACAGTTGGATTGGTTTGTCTGTTGATGGCAGTTAGGCTCTGTATACTAATCTTTTCTCAGTATTGTCTTTTTAGTGCCAACAAATTGTGACAGGTACTCAACAGGACTGGGATCCAGAACTCCTGACTTGTTACTCTAGAGGGGAGCCTGCTACCAGCAGGTGTGCAGTGATCTGCATACAAGTTTGTTTTATCAGAGCATCTGTGATGCAAGTAGATTGAAACCTCTTAACAAAGAATGAAATACCATTAGTGCTTTAAGGAACAAAACTCAGAAAGATTCACCTGTTAACCCTAATGATTTTTTTTTTTAATTTTAAGTTTAAGAGAACGCATTCTGAAGTGCTTAGATGGTTTTGAGTTGTTGCAGGTATTTTGGATGTGTGGGTTGTAGCACAAGCTAAGTGACAGGGATCTTGGAGGATGAACAGCTTTGCTTCTTTTTGTGTCCTTGCAAACTGTTGTTTTCCTCCAAAAGCATTATTGCCGTAGTCCTTGTGAATCCGATTTGAAAATCGGTGAGCAGTATATGCAGGTATTTTTCCTAGAAATGCCATAATCAGACTTCTCTTGTTTCTTAGAACTACCAAAGCTTGAGAGGCAATATTTAGCTGGTGTTTTATTTGCACTCATTTATCATTGCCTTCGTTTGCTCCTCTCAGAACTCTGTCTTTTGTCCATCTCATGAGTGTAATGACCTCATTCACATGCCACCGATTCTTCTTTTCTTTGTAGGAGAGCTCTGATGTTGGTAGATAAACATGTTCGAAATTGTATACCATTTGCGTTATCCAGGAGCTCGCTTGAGTCATACAGCTGTGGAAGGGAGGAAGGATAAGATAGGCTGGATGGATCAAGCATGACTCTCGGCTGCCACTCCCTCTGTTGGCTAGAGAGATTTATGTGAGAGCATCATCTATGCATCTTTCCAGTACAGGCATCCAGGCCCAGAATTTTAAAGGCAGTTTGTTTATGCACCTAACTCCCACTGGCTTTACCGTAGTGTGCACAAGTGTTTGTTTACATACAAATCATAAAATGTGTGAGAATCTCACGTTGTGTAAGGGTACTGGGGGAGTTTCCATTCTTCTTATCAGCATTAGAATTTGGGAAATGCTGTTTAAATACTAAGGATCTTTAGTTGCTAGACTAGTTTGGAAAGTATCTTCTTGGATCTCAGGATATGGGAAGTATTAAAGGGCTTCAGGTTTAATGCGTTTTTAAATGTCGGAGCCTCAGAGGCCATGGTGATGGGCAGCAGTAAAAAAACCCCTCTAAATACAAAACCCCCTCCAAACGAAAATAGACCAAAAGCTTTTCTTGCTCAAGAATTGTTGCCTGTGTCACAGTGATGAATGCTATCAGCTCATTCCTTTTTTCACTGTGCAGATAATGTGAGGCTCTATAAGGCTTGTAGCTGTAAAATCAACTGCTTATTGCCCGATTTAAAAAAGGCGGGGGTGGGGAGAAATAACTTGTACCCTGTGAATCAAACAAAAAGCGTCTTGACTCTGGCATGCCCTCAGACATTACATCACCACTCAGCCTTTTCTGTTGACATTATACAGTATAGGAGAGTTTCAGGAATGCACCACTCACGGAACTGCAGACTGCTTCAACTCCCTATAAAGTTACAGCTTTCATTATGTTGAATTCTGTGTGCTAAATAGCCCTGGTTAGGTACAATCTAGTTTTTAGCAGGACAGAATTATTACATGAACATAAACCTTCCAAGAACAGCATTAGCTGTATAGGTGCCAGGGGTTGTGCATTGCCTTGGTAAAGAAATAGGACTTTTCTTCTGTGTTCTTCTGTGTCATCTAACTTAGAAGGCCAGTTATCTTAGGAAAGAGTACTTATCAATGTCTAGCTTTAAAAACTGAAAAGAAGAAAGGGCATTATTCTTCTAAAGAATATATTGTGAGTTTCCTATGCATAGAAGACTTAATGAATAGTAGCTTACTGCAGTCAGTATCTCTTAATACATAAAAAGCACTCAGTGTGCAAATATGTTGTTGTGGTTGGATGAAAGGAAAAATCAATGTCTTACTCTGTCTTCAATTGGCTTCTTCCAAGAATTACTAATGAGGTTGTATTTTGTTTTTTACTTTATTTAAATGGCATTTTAAATCCCAGCTATATGCATAACATTACATACATACAAAATACATAAGTAATTTGTCTGGGTATGAAATTACTTATTTGTTTCTTTCCCATTGCTTTTTCCCCATTGCTTCCCCAGTTGACATGGGAGGGTCGTACTGAAAATGGCTCTTCAGAGTCGGGCCCTTGACAGAAGGGGCTGGGAGTCATCTTTAGCCCTTCTTATGCTGTTCACCTCATCCCAGTTCCAGGCATCCTGCCTGCTCTGTTTCCTGTTTCCCTTCTGCGTTCTGTAAGCCCTTGGGGAAGGTTTTTAGACCTCTGGACAGTGGCGCATTATCCCAAAGGGACCCATACTGAAGCTACGTTCTGATGGAATGGAACCCTGACTCAGGAGACTTTGAGGTTTTTAGGCTTCATGTTCCTCATAGGTGTATCACAGGAGATCTGCAGTTTAGTACTGTACCTTGCCAGACTGGTGAGAGGGAAGGGAGCGTGAGCAGGAATGCACTGCTAAATGTGACACACAACAGGTGCTGCACTGAGAGTTTCTTGTAGAGTTGTTAAAACTAGGCCTTGTCTAGATACTGCAAGAGTGACTATGAATTCTGGAGGATTTTGACTAATAGAATATTTGATTTAATGTGTATTTGAAAAAGTAAAGTTAACAGGTGGCTGAAGAAAACGGGAGAGCAATTGGGGTACATGCAGCTTCAGCCATGTGTAGAAGAGTCCCCTTCATATGCTTAGATAAATTTGTTGTTGCTTTCTTTGCAATGTAATGGGAATATTTTCCCTGCCATACAAATCTACAATAAGGGTTTGTAAGTTACTTTTGTTCATGAATAAAATTACTGTTATGGCCTTTCTGCATGGCAAAAAGGCAGCTGTAAAAATGTTGATGGATTGTTCCTGATGATGCTTCTGTAAGCGTTTAAAACTGCCGCACACGGAGTTGGCTGCTTATAAGATTAGGGATTTAGGGAGTGGGAATACAAATTTTTGGCTTTGAATTTTATGTACTAGGAGCAGTTTGTGTTTCTCCAGTCTGCTGTGTCACAGCTTTTATTTTTCCACTTCGTGAGATAGGCATGCTACTTAATGAAGAACAAAGTTTCTGTTGTAAAAAGCCTTTGGACATACCTGCTTGATTCTCAGGCTGAGATGGAAAACTTTTAAGCTCTTTTTTGTGCCAATTTCAACCTTCCTGAAAACCAGTCTTAAACAGTACAGGTTGCAAGCTTCTGTTCTGGCTAGTATGAAAAAAGACAGCCGTTTTCAAAGCAAATGGGTTTTAGTGCTGTGAGCCCTAGTTATAGATTACTCTTAAAATTGGTTAAGTATTACTCAAAAGGTATGATTTTTGCCCCAGAACTTATTACAAAGCAGAAGATAAAAGAATGTATAGGTATCCTTTCTTGTGGGTAAATTATTTTCTTCACCATAAGTTTCCCAAAACACATTTCAGAAATAACTTTCCCAGTTAAGTCTCTTCTTACTTTAGACTTTGTCATTGAGAGGCAGCAACAAGAGGTTAATAGCCTGCACAGGTGACTGCTCTTACCCTACACCCTCATTAACTGCCTTAGAGGGAGGAACTTCTAAGATGGTGACAGTGAGAGCTTCTAAAAGGAGGAGAAGAGGCAGCCACTCTGACTGGGGTTGCAGTCTGAGGGTAGAAAAAAGCAGCATGCCGTTGAGAGGGGAGGTTCTGTGCTTTACTTGGGCTGTACGGGAACCCACCTGACCCTTATAGAAACTGTTTGAAATACATAAATGAGGAGAAATATGTTGAATGATTGACAAACTTGGTGGCCTTCTACAACAGCGTTACAGCGTTGGTGGATAAGGGGAGAGCAACAGTGTCATCTACCTGGACTTGTGCAAAGCATTTGACACTGTTCCTCACGACATCCTGGTCTCTAAATTGGAGAGGCATGGATTTGACCAATGGACCACTTGGTGGATAAGGAACTGGCTGGACAGTTGCACTCGAAGACTTGTGGTCAATGGCTCCATGTCCAAGTGGCAAGCAGTGACCAGTGGTGTTCCTCAGGGGTCAGTACTGGGACCAGTGCTGTTTAACATCTTTGTTGGTGACATGGATGTTGGGATGGAGTGCACCTTCAGCAAGTTTGCCAACGACACCAAACTGTGTGGAGTGGTCGACGCACTGGAGGGGAGGGATTGCCATCCAGAGGGACCTGGACAGGCTTGAAAGGTGGGCCTGTGCAAACCTCATGAAGTTCAACAAGGCCAAGTGCAAGGTCCTTCACGTGGGCTGGGGCAATCCCAAGCACAAATACAGGCTGGGAGGAGAATGGATTGAGAGCAGTCCTGAGGAGAAGGACGTGGGGGTGCTGATTGATGAGAAGCTCAACGTGAGCTGGCAACGTGCGCTCGCAGCCCAGCAGGCCAACCATATCCTGGGCTGCATCAAAAGAAACGTGGCCAGCAGGTTGAGGGAGGTGATTCTACCCCTCTACTCTGCTCTTGTGTGACCCCACCTAGAATATTGCATCCAGCTCTGGAGCCCTCAACATAAGAAGGACGTGGACCTGTTGGAGCGGGTCCAGAGGGGGGGCATGAAGATGACCAGAGGGCTGGAGCCCCTCTCCTATGAGGAGAGGCTGAGAGATTTGGGGCTGTTCAGCCTGGAGAAGAGAAGGCTCTGGGGAGACGTTATAGCGGCCTTCCAGTACCTAAAGGGGGCCTACAAGAAGGCTGGAGAGGGACTTTTTGCAAGGGCATGTAGTGATAGGACAAGAGGTAATGGCTTCAAACTGGAAGAAGGGAGATTTAGAATATGTATTAGGAAAAAAAATTTCACTGAGGGTGGTGAGGAACTGGAACAAATTGCCTAGGGAATTTGAGGCCCTATCCTGGAGGTGTTCAAGACCAGGTTGGATGGGGCTTTGAGCAACCTGGTTTAGTGGGAGGTGCCCCTGCCCATAGCAGGGGGGTTGGAACTAGATGATCTTCAAGGTCCCTTCCAACCTAAATCATTCTATGATTTTATAATTGTGATTTCTATGGGATTCTGCTGTTCTAGCTACTGAACCAGACCACTGCTGTGTTATGAGTGCTGATGCTGGCATAAGGGATGTAGGTGGGAACATACCTACTGAGGAGGTCAGCAGATGATTATTAGTGCAGCTTTTCAAGCTGTACTCAGTGGGAACTCTATACTAAAAGCCTAGATTCATCAGTGTAAAGGTAACAGCCTGACAGAAAGATCTCAAACTGCAGAGAGATGGAAATACTTGACCAATATACTGTTGTTTATTTCTTAATTACTTAAGAAAAAGAAAGGAGTGCTCTGCTCTGTGGGAGATTCTGTTTTTTTCTTTTATTCCTTTGGTATTGACCATCTCAAACAAGCTGTATTATCTTGCTGATTCCTTGTTTGTTTGCTTCTTTTTGCTTCATTTGATTAGGAAAAAGTCTTTTCCTCCTCCATGGATGTGTCTTTACCTTGTTTCCTCTCTGGTCAGTGGGTACTCTAACAATAGAGATTTGAAAACAAATCTGTGAGTTTTCTACCTGCAGGAAATGCAGACTTAACACTAAATTCTGATCAAATGGTAAATTAAGTATCGGTCATTTTTTTAAAATGGAGAAAATAGCAGGGGAAGTCGCATTTATAAGGAAGATGTGTAGAGCAGTCTTGGCATCACAAAAGGCCCAGAAGCAGCTATATATAAAAAAAAAAAATTGGTTATCTTCTGTCAAACATTTTTGATGCAAAATATATAATGTATAGCAAGACCTGTGTTCATGGTTGCGATGTTTTATGTACATATATATAAGCACACACACAAATATATGTGTATATGAGGTGATCTTTCTTAATTTTTGCTTTTTTTTATTTATAGCTTGCTTTCTAATCCCCTTTGAAATAGCTCATGAGAAGCAGATCGTGGTGATATCATTGGGATTTTGTTGGGCTCAAGGATGAGGTCCCATTTGGGTTTCCTGGCATTTAGTAGAGGATCGTAGTTATGCTACTACTTTTCTCTCAGTGGCTACTTACAGGGTGGCTGTCTGTCTCTCCCTCTCTCTCTGTGGCTCCCTGTTTGTAAAAAAACTTATTTCTAGGCAGTCCATAGTTCTGGACCCCTCAGGTCCTCTATCAAATTTGAAATTGACCATTAGGCTTAAAATTTCTTGGAGATGGAGAGATGCCCCAAAGAACAAAATAACATAAGCCCTGTTTCCTTAGGAAACCTTTCCTCCTTGGAAAAATACACAGGTTTCATGTTCTTCATGTAAATGGATTCTTTCTCCAAAGTGCTGATTGCTATGAATTTCAGTATCTTTTGGACAAGTAATATTTTTCAGACTTCATTGATGCTCCATGTCAAACTGTGGTTTCCTTAGTGCATATCCCACCACAGAGAAGATGTCCAAGGCAGGTCTTCTCATATGCTCAAGAGAAGTTAAGACTTCAGCCTAGCAGGCTGCCACCAATCCAGATTCTTTATCTGTTGTCATAGGACAAAAAGCAAAAGCCTACACCCCACCCATGATTTACAGGCAATGTATGGAGGGACTGTACATCCCGCCTCTTAAGGGAGCTGTGAAAAACACTAGCAGAACTGTTTCAAATTTGGATGCCTCAGTGCTTCTTCCCCAGCATGTGGATTTTGCTTTACTTCAAGAAGCTAAGGGACAGCTTGCTAAAAGCCCGAGAAAAATTCTGTCTACTCTAATCTTTTCTGCCCCGAGTTTCATTGGCCCCTCTGAGGAAAGGACAGACATGCTCAACTGAGTGGGAATTGAGATATAAGAAGTTTAGTCTCTTTCAGGGCTGACTTGTTAGTAAAGCTTTAAGTAGCAGCACAGAATCTGAGTCTCTCTAACAAGCATTTTTCTGTTAGTAACTTAGCAGCAATCTGTACCATTACCCATGTTGCATTCATCCATTTATAGTTATATGGTGATGGTGCTTTTTGGTTTGTGTTTTTAAGATAAATTCTCCTACATTCTTCTTGTTCTCCTCTGCATTAGTAGAGCTATTCAAAAGACTTGCTGGTACTTTTGGAAAAATGATCCATGTCAGCTGGTCCCTTTTCTAGGGCCAAAAGCTTAAAAATGTCTCTGATATAAGTCATAAGTAAGAGGAAATTTTATGGAAACAGGAAACGCGGATGTTGGAAACTGTAAAATAAGGTTTGATTTAGATACAATTTTATTTAAATACTCCATATCCAGTAGCACCTGAGGAAACGTAGCTTGTGGGATTTTGAAAGCTTTTAAACTGGCAGTGGTAAAAACAACAAAACAATTCCCCAGAGTGGTAGTACTCTGCAAAATGCAATGGTAACGCTACTGTTACGAGACTATAGCAGCATCAGATTAGATCTCCATTTATTTATATCAACTGCTGTAATTTCCTTGGGGAGAGAGAAAATGAGAAGAGTTACAGTGGAATGAGTGGGGAGCACTAGTCCGAAGTAGTTCTGCCAGATTCCTGATGATAGTTCATTTTAAGCATTTTATGCGTACTTGAAGCTCAGTCTGAATTTGTGTTTTCTCCAGCAGCAGACTCTAACCACGCCTGAGAGTTTTCTTCCTTCTAAGGCAAACTTCTGAATCAGCAGCTTGTAGTCATCTGGAAACCTTTTCCTGTCATTGTTGCTAACAGCTAGACATAGAAACTAATTCTTCCCTTCTAAAAAAACCTCCAATATTAATTATTAGCAACTGTTTTTCTGTCTAATCTCATGTTCATGTGAATATTGTGAATGTTGATTTCCGAAGTCCTGGTCAGATACAGCAGCAAAAATGCAGACAATGAAACAGGTGGTTTTAATATTGGTCTCTTCCCCCAGACATCTCAGCATCTGAGCTCCTCGTGCAGTGTCTGGTCTGATTCAGAATTCAGCACTGGTTCTTGAGGTTATATTCTGCTTGGAGTTTGCCTTTTGGAGGGTAGGGGGAGGAGGGAGAGTGCACACTGTCTTAGCCATTTACTTGTCTCTGTGAATGTGAATGTTTTTGCCTCTCACTGGCTTACCTCTGTGATTTGATTATCTCGGCTTTTGTTCTAAAAGTGAGTGAGTAGAAGGTACTCTACTAGGAATTACGTTTTGCACATCCCCTCAGGACCAAAAATCCTTGGCCACAATTAAAATGGAGTCTAAGCATATGCAGCATGACATTATTTCATCTACCCAACCCCTTCCTTTCCTTTCCTTTCTGTTCCTTCCTTTTTACGAGTCTACTCCATTCCCTCAGGATTTCGGCCTTATTAACTATGGCTTGGTGCACTTCGTAGCAATTATTACTTTGAATTTTCTAGTAGTATGGACTGACTTGCGTTTTCTCAATCCTTATTCTCCAGCTTTCAACTAGTGTGGAAAAGTATTGGCTTATTGTTGTACTAATAATGAATACATCAAAGAAAAATTTTCACAGATGATCATGTAAATGTGCTAGTAACGTCAGTCCAGCTGTGCTCTCCAGAGGCCTTGGGTTCCCATTGTCTTGGGCAGAGAGTACTAATTGGAACTGGGTTTCTTTTTCAAATGTCATGGAAGAGGCGTGTTTCTGGCTCTAGCAGCTTGGGTGTCTGTTCTTGAAGCTTCAGCTGGCACATCTTTCTTGCAATTGCTGCAGTCATGAAGTTGTGCTTCTGACTGTCCTTGGTCTCTGTCTGAAAAAACACTTTCTACTTCTCAGACCTGGTCTTACAGAAAAGGATGAAAGGAATGCATTTGGGGATTCAGTTCTATGTTGTGAGAACGGCAGGAAAACACCTACCCGAGAGATATCCGAACAGGGGAAGGAGAGTGGAAAACAGTGCTGGCTGCTACAGTGGTAACAGTGGAATGACAGAGATACCAAATAGTTGAATATTTTGTGAAATATGATCTGTTTCTGATAACTTTGGCAGAGCTAACTATTGAAATAAAATTTAAATTTATATAAAAAGTTTGCAAGTCCCAGCCCATTGCTTACAAGATCAAACTTGTGTAGATGACTTTATCAATTAACGCTTTTGGCATTTACTGATGGCTGTCTCAGTTGCAAGATTAAACCTGTAAGCACTTCCTCAGAACAGCTCAGATCCTGAGCTGAGCTGTGTGCTGTGACTAGACATAAATTGCAATGCAGATGCTCTATTCATTCCTACTTATTTTCTCTAATTCACTCCAGAATACTTTGGCCAAGTGTATTTGATTGGTGCAAATGTCATTAGGCTAAGAAATGGTAAAGCATCGAACGGCTTCATGGTGCTTTTAAGTAAGTAGGAACTATCTCAGTTGGAGATAGTTGGATTGGCTATCCTCTGCCATTGGAGATATTCAAAAGCCATCTGGATGTGGTCGTGGGCTCTAAGTGACCCTGCTTGAGCAGGGTGGTTGGACCAGATGACCTCTGGAGGTCCCTTCCAACCTCAGCTGTTCTATGATTCTCTGAACTGCTTTAAGATACTTTGGGGAATTTAAAGAAAGAAATTGGCAAATTGTGACCACCTGAATTTATGCAAGTCCATGTGCTGAACTGCAGCTTCTGCCTCTGTGTGGCCTAAGTTTGTCTTCTCATTGGAGTTTTCATGAAGCTGTGATGTGTGATGGAGTGTAAAGTTTTCAGGTGGGCATTTTCCTGACACTGCACACCTCTCCCGCCATCTCCCCTTCCCACCCCCCAACCCAAAACCCAACCCAAATCTATCAAAACTATTTTTTCCCTTTTTAGTTTGGTAATCTTTGAAAAAACGCATCAGAAGAGAGCTCTGGAGCTCATCTGATTGAAGCTGCTTCTCAGAGCAGAGCATCTTCAAAGTCAGATCTGGTTGCTCAGGGAATTGTTGAGATAAATTTCAGATTTGCAATGGTGGAGATCGCACTGCCTTTCTGGGGCCGAGTTGCAGTGTTTGTTACGCTCCTCCTGAACATGCTGTTCCTTTGTGCTCAGCTGGAATTTCCCTTGCTGTGACTTGTGATTGTTGCTTCCTGACCATCCGCTGCATGCCTCTGAGAAGAGTCTGTCCCCTGTAGCTCTGTATTCCTTCAGAAAGTGGGAGACTATTGCGGCCCACTCTGTCCCTTCGTTTTCTCTTCTTCTGGCTAAATAAGGCCAGTTTCCTTAGCTTTTCCTCACAGGACATGTGCCTTCAGCCCTAGCTGCCCTCCTCCACTCTCTGTTCAAGTCATTAGTGTTGCTTTTGTATCAGGGGACCCAAATTGGACACCATATTTGAGGTATGGCCACAAAAGTGCCGTGTAAGGGGAATAATCACTTATCTTGACCTCCTGATTACACTCTTGATAGTGCAGTCAAATTGCAATGAGTCCACAAGGGCACTCCAAATTTTGCTGTTTCCAAAGCAACACGGAGTATACTTGGATCGGTGGTCTCTGCAAGTACGATGTTCTTGTTTGGTGGGCAATGATATGCCAGATTTCCTGGACAATTGGCCACTGAGTCTTAAAGGATACACAGTGAGTTCCTCTGCAAATCAGTTTGGAAGCCGATTTGAAGAGTCTTACAGACGCTTCATTCCCTGCACGTGTGTAACGTTTTTTCTGTGTTGTGTGCCTGGTGCAGGATATCTGAAATCTGTCACTTTGGGGCCTGTCGTTGTTGGTAGCTTTGTTTGATTTATGACGTAAACTGCTAAATGACTCTCCTATTAAATTGTTCGAATTTGTTTGGTTTAGGAAAAAAAAAAAAGGGTGTTATGGTTATGAATTCAAGATACTGATTTTCTAGCTGTTTTAGAAGTCTCCATTTTTCCCCACGTGTCCTAGGCAAACCAGTTGCTGCTTCAACCACACAATTTGGTAATAAATACTAACAATTGGCAACATCTTTATCACTTAAAACAAGACTTTTTTTTTTCCACATAGCATTTCTTGTGTAACAAAACATGTTAGGGGTGCTTTCTGATTGCCGGGAGGTTGCCTATATTAGCCCTAATCTCTGTAGTTCTGGCACAGTGGCTCATCCTGCTGTGGGCTAACGTTTATGACCAGTCAAATGAAAGGGAAGCACATATTCCTGGCACCGTCAGGTCAGTTTGGCAGAGGTAAGCTGCTTAAGCGCTTGAACACGTTGGCTTGTAGAAATAACTTTCTGGCTTGGAAAGGATGGGTCTGAGTGATGCAGAACTAGTGTGCACAAGTTTTTAAAGGAACTTTTGTTTGATCAGTGTTTCTTATCTGCCAGAAAAGGAGTAGAATTGCATTCATAAGTGCTTACTCACATCCTACATCCTTAAAAATAAGAGAAAAAAGAATGGTTGGATTGTGATAGTTGGAAACCAGTGAAGGGATTTTAGTGGTTGGTTATTGCATTTTTGTGGCTGGAAACATCCAAACACTGCACGAACATAATTACCATTGCAAACATAATATATGCAAATTTATAGTAGTTTTCTCTGTGTTATTGTATGTTTTTTGTTTATTTGCTTCTCAGTCCTGCGTTATTGCAGGACTTTTCTCCTCACTGCTTGGTGTTACTTTGCCTGATGAGTTTATTTATCCCTGGAGGATGAAAGACAGAAACCAGTTAGATTTGAGCCAAACAAAACAGAATTTGTTTCCTATCAAAGGTTAGAAAAGGGACAAACTTGCTTCATGTATTTTTTTTCTCCCTTCTCTCTACTCTAGTAATAACTATAAAATCAAAGCCCCAACTTTTGGACTGTATTGATTAAGCAGAAGCCTTAAGTCTGTTGAGGGCTAGAGATTTACACTGTCTGCATCAGTATAACTGGAGATGGAATCTGCTGTTGGTTCCACTACATGTCATCTCGTCTCTAATTTGTGAGAGTAATAAAAGACAGGGAGTACAGTTTATTGGAGAAGAGATATTTGGAGACAAGGCACCATTTGTGGCCTCTCGTAACTGAGAGGCGTAAGCTTTTTACCATGTCAAATGTCACCTGTCATTCCAGTGCATGTTTGTAGTATATTAAGCTACTTCAAATTGCATATTGCATAAACTTCTGTACAATAAAGAGATTGCTTATCATTCATGCACTGTTGAAAAAGGGTAGCCTTCCATCTCTTCAGAGTAACTATAACCAGGAAAAAAGTGAACAGTATGATAAATGTGGTTTTCTAAACCGCTTGAGACTTGCTGACAGTGAACGTTTAGCTCTGGTTTTGTTCAGTGTTCGAAATTATCCTCAGTGACTGGCTTTTGATGGTCTTAGTAGACTGATGAGCCAGACACATTGTGCTTGTGTGTAGTGGACATATTAGCTCTCTTTTAGGTATGTGTTTGATGGTGTTTTCCTCAGTAGTTCAGGAGATGAGGAAAAAAAAAGGATGAAAGCCTTTGACATTAAAAAAAGACCAGAGTTGCAGGCTGCAAGATATGAGAGTTAGATCTAGACACGATTGTATTAAAGCCAACGAAACTCCGTAGCCTTATTTAGCAAAGAAGACATACGCTTTGGGCAGTATGCATTAGATACGTGAAGCATGCTTTTGAATTTTCCTCTGTTTATATGTATGCAACATTTTTTGCCAGTACCTCACCCCCATTTAAGGGTAAGTTGATCAGCAAGGTGCAATAAATGACACAATTTTTTTTTTTCCTCATTTTTGGTTTGGAGAAACTAGATCAACAATAAAATATCATCATTCAGGTGATACTTTGTGGTAAACTGCTTTTATTTTTATTCCTAACAGTACATCCTTTCGGGGTCTGATGACTTCAATTTATATATGTGGAGGATTCCTCCAGATCCAGAAGCTGGTAAGTTTTGTTCTTTTGGAATTTGGGAGAGGGAGCAGGTGTCTGAGAAATAATAGTTTCGGTTTTTGAAAAATTGCTGTTCTCACTCAGCCACTGAATCTAGAGTAATACTGATGAAAGCTGGATGGGGGGAGTTTATAAATGCCTAATCCGATCTCTGGATAACAGTGGCCAATGCCATTTGAATCTTTTATCATACTGATTTTCTTTTTATTTCTCTTCTCATATAACAATCATTTAAATCTTCTAGAGGAGCTGATGGAGAGAAAGAGCTGTGGCTGGAGCGGGGTGTGTCTTTCCCCCCCTCTTGTCTACCAACTCTCCTGCTTCTAAGCTGATCTGAGTTCAGTGAAGAACTTCACGTCTGTTACTAAGAAATTTCATCTCATAATGAAGCTTGCAGCATAAAATGGTGCTGGGTTCACAGGCTGCTTCTCCTTACAGCTCCAGCACATTTGCCTCTCTTCCCCTCTTTCACTTGTCTTACACCAAAACCCTCCCACTGATTTCTAATGCAGAGCAGTGTCGCTCTTTTACTTTCTGGGTGGAGGAGCGCTATCAGCTTGTGGAAATGACCACTTTTGACTCACTTCTGATCCTTCCCCATGCTGGGGCAGACATGCTAAGCAAGTAGCGCTGCCTCAACTCAGTGTGAAAGTGTAGGAGAGAGGTGTTAGAGTAAAGAAAAGCAGCAGTGTGTGTGGGCTGGAACAGCAGTGTTGTAGATGCCACAGTTGGTCAGTGCCTAATTTGATATTGTCTAGTATTGTGTAGGGTTTGGCAATACGACATCCTCCACTGCGATCTCTAAGCCATACAACATCAGCATGTCTCTTCTGCTGAGACAAATCACTGTGCTCTTTTAGGAGGGTGTTGAATCTTGACTGAAAAACTCAAGACTTTAGGAAAATGTACTGCTGTTTCTATTTTTAATAGCTTTGACAGTTTAAACTGTACATTTTAGTGATCTTAAGTACAGTTGAGTGCTATCCTGTGTCTCAGGTGCTTTAGCAATAGTGAGAGCAAATTACAAGCTGCGTTAGAGGTAAAATTAAAATATTTTGTTTCATTTTCAAAGGCTGTTAATCACAGCTGAGAGGATGGCTAGCCTCTAAAAGGTTTGGTTAACGGCAGGCTTTTGAGGAAAATGGCATTCCAATTTTGGATTGCTTATTTAACCAACATTTAATGTTGCAGTCCAGAAGTCCTGAAGATGGTCCTGCTGAATACACCGGTACCTTGGCCTTCTATCTTTGTGTAGGGTTTATAGAGACTTCTCCCTGCTTTCCTTTTGACTTGTGTGATTTCTTTTTACATTTAACACTGGTTTCCTACCACTTATGGAATTTCCTCTTAGTTAAAACAAAGGTTACATACATTTAAATTAGTTATTTATCTGTAAGTTTTTATGTGTGGACATACATTTTATGCATGTTACTATACTTGTCCTGACTCCATTTGTAAATTCCGGATTTGGGATTTTGTGTTTATCTGGCTGTGATGCTCTTGAAAACCTTTTTCCCCAGGCAGCTGCAGATGACACTTCCTATCTGGGACCTTTGCACAAGGAGTGAATTACCACAAAACAATGTCATATGTGTTTTGGTCTGGCTCTTGTAACTTGAGGAAGGGTGTCAGTAAACTTGCAACATTTCAGTTACAAAATTTATTACTTAATGTCAATTGCCCCCAGTGGTTGCTCAACGACATCAGGAGATCCTGTAGTGGGAGCTGTATGTCTTAGTCTCTTGTAACTTGGGCAATTCTCTTACTGAAACATTTTAGCGAAACTCATAAGCTTTGTTTTGTTAGACCTAAAGATTCAGCTTCTGTGGCAAATAATTCATTGGCCACCCAAATCACCTGTGATAGGCTTATTGAAGCTGCTCTTTTCTTCATTCAGCTCTTCTTGAAGGGTTGTGCCCGTTTTGAATATGATGAAACATCCTTTCTTAAATCTCATCCTGTGGTTCAGAATAATTGCTCAGCTAGAGAGGTTGCTGTGCTTCCTTCTTGGAGAAAGTCTTGCTGTAGGGATGTGGAGACCTTGGAAAGCTGCTGCTTCAATGGAAAACTCCTTGTTCTCATGTTGTAGCTTAAAATAGGCGTGTCTTTGGGTCTGTGATCTGAGGGGGTGGAATGTGGTCTTTCATTTAAAATATTGTGCAAACTAGACAGGATGATGTAATGTCCTGTACTGTTGGTTGGTTGGTATTTTAAATAAAAATATCTCTCTAACTGATTTGTACCTTCCGGCTGAATTCAGACATTGTGTTGCTATAAATATTTATGATACAACTCCCTTAAATTATATCAGCTATTTGTAAATAGCAACTTTTTTGCAAGCACGAATATTATACAGCACTGCATCCTTAAGGACAACTCTGAAATAGATTATTTTGCGAAAGCACAGGTGTGGCAAGTACTAGCTATCTAATGGTTAGCAACATTACTACACAAGAGGGGAAGAAAATCGGGGAGGAACATAACAGTCAGACAATTGCAAACATATTTCAAGTTGGAGGATTGGGGTTACCTGTGTTGGTATTTTGTCAGGAAAATGGAATAAATTCTGCTGGTTTCTGCAAGCAGTCATAATTTAGAGGTGTCTTCACAGTAGGTTGCATTGAGTCATTCCCCCTCAGCTGGAAACTCCGCTAGCGGTTGTGTTCGGTCCAGTTATTAGGATTTAGTTTGGGCCGGGAAGGTCTGTGAAAAAAGGTATTTTCTAAATTGCTTAGGAAGCTATTCTCTTGAAGAGTTTTATTGGCTGTCTTCCTCCACAGTCTTAGATTATTCTGAATAGGCCAGGATTTCCTATGCCAGAAGGTTGGTTGCTTTTTTACCACCTTTTGTCCTTTCTTGAAGATGGAATAGTTTGCTCATTTTTCCACTTTCTTCTCCATCCAAGTACTACCCAGCTTCTCACTGTGCTTCAGAAGTAATTGCCGATTATTTGGTGGATTTGTCAGCCAATTTCCTTTTTAAAGTATATATCCCGGTTTTCTTCAGAGGCAGTTTCTAGCAAAATTAATACATTAGTCTGGCAGAAAAAGAGCAGTCCTGAGCTTCCACAGCTTTTACTTGACTCCAAGGCAAGCTAGAAGTGAGAAGAGACGTCAGCCCTATATGACCTGCCCAGCAAGACTGTTAACATATAAGATCTTCAGGCAGTATTTAAACCTAACTGCTATAAACATGGTCTCTTAGCTGGTAAAGAATCTGCGTTCAAGACAGAACCTGACATGTCTTGTGGGCTAATAGAGGGCTTAGTAGACCAAATGTTTTGCAAAATTGAATTTACATTCCTCACCCACTACTCTGAATCATCTTTGCAACTCAGAGCTTGTCTCTTGCTTTTGAAATACCGCTCAAAGATGCTATGGGAGGGATATGATATTTATTTGCGATTGAGAAGGGGATCCTTCAGTTTACGTGAGCAGGCTGCCACCAGACTTCTGAAAAACTTCACTAAATCAGAACAGTGAACTGCATTTCAAAACCTCTTTTTAATTCTGTCTTTGACTGTAACTGCTAGCAAGAAAGGGCCTGTCATTGTGGTCCAGTTACTAAACTAATTGCACCAATTTTCAGCAGTACTGATGCAATTTTTCTTCCCTTTTTTTCTCCTCGTTGGTCATTGTAAATGCAGACACCTCTTTAGGCTTGAAGAATTCAGCAACAGATATTTTCACAATGTTTGAACAGGGTTATCTCATTGGAGACAGCTTGTGGTTTAAGTTCTCAAAGTTCCAGGCTGATAAGTGAAGATGAATAATAGATGATTAAGTGTTTCTTAATGTCTGTAGCTATTTTTGAGATTTCTATATATGTGTGCATATGGATATATACATACCAGTTGGGTTGGGGCGGGGGGAGGCTGCCTGGCCCAATGGGGACCATGCTCTGGAAGGTTTGTGTTTTTTAAAAATTGGGTTTTCTGAGGTGTGGATTTGGGATCTAAACTGTTTTACTTTTAAGACTGTGGTTTGTCTCTATCTTCAGGTCAGTGTTGACCACAGCGTGCTATGGAACAGTTGTTTGATTATCAAAGCAAGTAAGTGGTGGGGCAGTGTAGAAAAGATTCTTGTATTCAGTGGAATTTGGGTTGGTTTCCATGTCATGTGGATTGTAATACCAGAAACCTGTGGAAATGTCCTGGCTAGATGGCATCTATGAGAAAACAAGGCACTGTTGGGTGCTTTGTAGTGCTGTAGCCAAGTAGAAAAAGATTCAGCATCTGAGTGTTTCTCCCACGGGCCTTAGCATGTTTAATACCTAATTTAGCACTAGAAAGCTGAAGATGACACTGAGCACTGGGAGAGGCTGGAGAAGCCTTAGTCCCCAGCAGCTAGCTCTCTGGCTGTACCAAACCTCCTTCCTCTTTGTTATATTGAACGTGTTTGCAGCTACCAATACAAAGTAAATGCACAAGCAAGCAGTTTTCACACCTCCATCTTAAAAAAACAAAAACCCTACGAACAGCTATCAGTTGTGCGATAATTTCACTTATTTTATTCCCTTTATGTTCAGAAAACATAGTTGGTGGTGGTAATTTGCATAGTTCTAATAACATGTAAAAACCATTGCGACCTATGCAGTTAAACACACCGAAAGAGCAATCTCTCTTAGATGAAGAGAGGGGACAGAATGGAAAGGGTGTGCCAAAGTTTATTTCTATAGTAATTTTGTCTTGGCTTTCATATTGTTGTTCAGCTCTACTGGTGATAACAACGGTGGGAAGGCTGGTATAGATAAGGTGTAGATAGACATGGCAGATATTTAGCAGCAACAAAAGAAGGGAGAAAATACATGTCTGAAAATAGCCACTACCATTTCAGCTTTCTGCATATTCTTTAGATGTTTAAATACAGATATTTTTTTTTCTTTGGCTTTTGGAATCTCTGCAGAGGTACAAGACCACCATGGGGCTGGTTCTAGGTGTAGGCTGGGCAAAGCGGGTGATTGCCTGGAAGAGCAGGTTGCCTGAGGCAGGTGCTGATGTAGCCCACTACTCCATGTGTTTATGCTAAAGCTCTGCAAGGCCATGCTGATCCTTTCACCTGGCCTGGGAGGTGGAGGGTGGGTTCGAAGGTGACAAAGGAAGCAGTCTGCAGATGGAGCTGGAGCTGCTTTCTTATGGGGAGATGCTCCCTTTTGCTTTCTCTTGTAGTAGCAGAAGTACTAAGCCAGAGTTCCCTGGTGCCTCCTCCAAACTGTCTCCTCTTACAGTGCTGGGAGGAGCAGCCCTCTTTGTCCAGCCCATGCTGTTCTCACTCCATATTTGATATGACCCAAGTCAGTTTTGCCTGTGAGAAACCTTGAAGTTGCTCTGGCTGCTGCCAGAGCTGGAGTCAGATTCCTGATCCCACTAGTAGGGATGCTGCAGGGCACTGCGCTCTCAGGGCAAGAGTGCTTGTGTTTAAATCTAGCTTCTCTACAGATGGGTCTCTGAGGAGCAAAGCCATCTGCTGGCATGCATTGTCCGCAACAAATACAGGTGTGTGAGTGACCAGAGAGAGACTTTTTAAGGAATCTAAACGTAATCAGCTGCACTGCAGGCAGAGGCCCTGTATGCTATGTGTATTTGCTTGCATTGTGCTGTGCATTTGCTTTGCAAACTATGGTATGTCTCTTCCGTTAGCACACCATGACCTCATAGGATTCAAATGCAGGGCTGTGGCCTATGGTCTAAATGTGTCCCGGATTATTATTAATGAAAACTAAATTAATTTTAAATGAGCTTTCTACTGTAGTGCCAAGTACTACAGTGGAATGGTATGCTATGGCACCCTGGCAGCAGCTGCAAATATCTGGTTCTTCTCAGGAGTTTTCAGCACTTTGAATAATTCACAAGGCTTGTATGAAGTTATGCTTTAGTCCATGGAACGTCTTTCTACCTTATATGAACAACCAGTGGGGCTTCTTTTTCAGTGTCCTAGATAGAAAGGACTTCTTCTTAATGAGGTCATTTAATTCCTCTGCTACAGAGCCAGTGGAGGATTGTTCCTTATCCCAGCAAGTTCTCTGGCTGGAGACATTTTTTTAAATATTTGGAACAATGCAGCTTCCATTAGTTTAGACACTGTTCTACATTCTTACAGGATTTCTGTACTAGAGCACTTTTCCTGATAATCTATCACTTCCTTTTTTTTTACATACCCTTCAAATAATTCATTCTTCTGGTTTGTTTAAACACTGCTACATGTTGTGGAACTTGTGCATGGGAAGTCAGATTGCTCTCCAAATATCTCGCTCTTCTTCATTATGATTTACTAGTGTTTTTTAAAATACGTTGGTACGTAACATCCAAAGTGTTCTCAACATGTGAAATGTCAACTCATTTGCATAAGTAGTTACAAAATGGCATAATTAACAAGGATTTAGTTAGCATAGTATATAAAGCAAACCAAGAAGTAATCAATTTGGCAACTTAGTAGACATCTACTACTTCAAAGTATTGTATTATTCCTTCCATCTGTATCGGAGCCTGTAGATATGCCTTCTGTATTCATGGTATTCTTGTCAAATACGTGTAGGGGAAATCTGTTTTAAAATGTACACTTCAGATTTAGACTTTTATAAGTTATTTCTTCCAGCTGGTCAGATATCATAGTAGGATATTATTTAAATAATTTTTTAAGACTTTGTATTGCTCCTCTTTGGAGCACTTACTTGCAGGGTATAGAGGAAGAGAGTTTTTCATGACATTTCACTTTGTGTATTGAATAAAAGCAGACCAAAAAAACATCAACCAGCACAGCTAGAACACTAAACCACTACTCAGAACTGTCTTTAAGCATAGCAATTTTTGGAAAGTATTGCAAAACCAGCTAGTTTATCTCCATCCCTTCTCTCCAGTATTTAGAGGTTAGCAAGTTAGAAACCTTCTAAAGTCAGCATAATCAGCCTCTGAAGACTTTAAGACTTTTTTTTTCCTGTAATATTATTAACAACATATATATAAGTTATTCGCTTCCGTATAAACACTGCTTATGCACATGGTAACTATCTAAGAATATAAAAGCTGCCATGCTAAACCAGTTGCAGGACCTGTGCATACCACTAAATTCAAAAGCAAACAAACACCACCCCCATCCCCTAAAAAAAACCTCAAGCCTCAAAAGCAAAATTTGAGTGTTGTTGGGATAGCAGAGGTCAATTCTGCTGAAACAATGCAAATAAAAATACAAGTTCAAGTGAAGACAGCAAAAAGAAATAGAAATTATTACATGCAAAAAAGGAAGATGGCCTCAGGAATTTGAGCAGTTTATGGCCAACCTCCACTTAATGTACAGATACGCTTTATTTTTGCCAGCAGACATGAGCAAACTTAACTCACACTGTGAGATGGCTGGAAGCTGTATGGCTGCAGCTAAGCCTCTGCTGAGAGACCAGGGGGATTCCAGACAAGTCTGGACACAGGCGTATGTCTGCCACGCAGATACTCATGTAATACGATACCAACTTTGCTGGACTACTATAAGATGAAGGGACCGCAGTCAGGATAAGGATGTAGAAGGCTCTGCGTTTAGCACTAACTTAGAGATGTCGCTTAAGCACATAGGAGTTGGTAGACTAGAATTGCATCAGGCAAAGGCTTGTTCAGAAATGATGTTCTGGGGCAGTCTATTATATTTGACACAAAGATTATCAGAGTATTGCTGGAGTCAATACTTTTTGGTTTAAATTATTAAAACCTCTTGTACTACTAGAAGAAGCTGACTGCTAAGATTTGTGATTGCAGTGATCTTCTCCTAGGGGAGTTTTCCTGTAATTGGGTAGTTAGTTGTTTTAAGGGGCTTTGTAGGGAAGTTCACCTTCACTCTAAGAGGAGTGAAGTATGTTCTAGTACTGTGCTTCCTCTGATTGTACTGTTAGCTTAAAAGGAATTTAGGGAACTTCAGTATTAAAACAGAAGCTTTGGAGTTCCTTCATAGAATCACAGCATGGTTTAGGTTGGAAGGGACCTTTGTTAAGGGCGAGGACATCTTTCACTAGATCAGGTTGCTCAAAGCCCCATCCATCGTGACCCTGAGCACTTCCAGGGATGGGGCATCCACAACTTCACTGGGCAACCTGTTCCAGTGTCTCACCACCCTCATCGTAAAAGATTTCTTCCTTATATCCAATATAAATCTACATTCTTTCAGCTTAAAGCCGTTGCCCCTTCTGTCACTACAGGCCTTGGTAAAAAGTCTCTCTGTCTTTCTTATAAGCACCCTTTATTGAAAAGCTGCTATAAGGTCTCCCCAGAGCCTTCTCTTCTCCAGGCTGAACAGCCCCAACTCTCTCAGCCTGTCCTCATAGGAGAGGTGCTCCAGCCCTCTGATCATCTTTGTGGCCCTCCTCTGGACCCACCATAGCAGGTCCATGTCTTTCTTGTGCTGAGGACCTCAGAGCTGGACGCAGTACTCCAGGTGGGGGTTTCACCTACCTTGACCTGCTGGGCACGCTTCTTTTGATGAAGCCCAGCATTCGGATGGCTTTCTGGGCTTCAGACACTGTCTGAATTTGACTACCGCCTAGGGGCAGCTGTGTTCTAGACAAGGTATGCTCTGCACTTTTCATCCAGTGCTCTTAGTGCATTGATAAACATTTAAATTTTAATGCCAGAAGACAGTTCTGGCATTAAATAACTGTTTTCACTGTTTTACTAGGAAAATAACCATGGGTTAATTCACACTGCTGACAGTACCACAAAAGGCCAATGACTGACTTGGAAATGCAGCCCAAGATATTGGTGCCTTAAATTTGTATTTAATCTTCGTTATAATTCTTTCTTTACTCATTGTCTCTCTAACTTCTGACTCTTTTGTAAGTGTTTCATAGGGCGTATTTCTTGTTTTGTGCAATTCAGGCAGCTAGAGTCCATGGATAGTTAAAACTTGGTTTTAGGCATTACTTACAGACTTGGAAATGTTTCCTAAGCAAATTACCTCTTCGTTCCCGAAGCCCTCTTTCCTGGAACATTTGTCTGCTAGGTCAAGATAAATGCATTGAGAACTGGACTTGATGTAACCATCTACTGTTGGCTTGATGGATGCAATTGGATTGACAACTGTGATTTGGCTGGAAGGAATGCTGTGGGAGTAGGGCAACTTGCCATCAGCCATAAATGTGGTCATGAATGTCTAACAGGGTGAGCAGAATGAAAGGACATGAGGAATCTCATAAAATGGAAAAGAGAATCAGAAGAGCCCAATTTGGCATATAATGAACTTGCTCTCCAATCAGTTACTTCTCAGTCAACTTTGCTTACAGTGGTGAAATCTTGTTCCAGTGGCTGAAGGCAGAACTTATAGAACCATTCCAGGTAACTCATTCTCAAGGCAGTTTCGATGAACATTTTTAGGACTTAACTGGAGTGATAGTCTCCCTTTCAAGTTTTCTTAATTTTAAATGAGCCTTCATTCTATATACAAAGTCTTTAAAATGGCCATGCGTTTTGGTCCTTGGAATTAGTCACTGTCTCTTTTCCCTTCTTCAGGCACATTATCTTTCTATCCCAAAGTGCCATGAGACTGCAGTTTGGTCTGCAAAAATTGATTTGTGCAAACGGAACACTTTCCAAAAGCAGTAAAAAGATCTGTCTGCAGATTTTTAGGAGTTGGATGACTCCTTTCTCAATCCTTATCATGGTTTGCACAGCATGTACACATCAGTCTGGTCTTCAGAGCGTAGTTATAATGAGTGGAAGGGATAGAGCATGTTTTCTAAGAGGAGACGGGCTGAACACAATCTCACTAGCTGCAGTTCTTTATCATTTATGTAACCTAACAAATGAAAGGTGATATAGGCATGCCTTTTTTTTTTTCTTGACCCTTCTATCTTGCTACTCTTTAGTGTTAATGCAAGTTTTTCTTTAGGAAATGTGCACTGCATGAAAACTCCAACTCTGTTTTAGAAGACAAGTTGTTCAACATTAGGCTTATGGCTTAAATCAGCAGCTATTTCAGCTGAAAGAGCTCTTGTTGAGGACAAAGGAGGATAGCAAACATCTTCATCAAGAAGAACATGAAGTTTACTTGTTTAGTGTTGAGATGACTATAAGTAGCACAGAAGCTAATGAGATTATTTTAACTTTCTGTAAAGTGTGCGTATGACCTTCAAAGTTGTAAATAGCAAGATTGTTTTCCTCTGAAGTGGTTTTTAGTCTGTACTTCTCCTCTTTTAAAAGTTTTGGTTTCTTTCACTGAAGCTGTTAATCTTAGCACGTTGATTGACACTTGTTTATTCAGATACACAGGTGTGCTTTCTAACAAACTCAGGGGTTTAATTGTGTCAATCTACAAATATAAAAAATTACTGTGTGACAGTTTCTTGCTTTGGTGTATAGACCTAGTAAGAGTCAATGACCAAGCAGAAAAGTTGTCTGGCTTCTGTTTTGAGTATTGCCATTAGCACAAAAGCATTCCACTTCAGCTAATTCTCTGCCTTGTGACAAAAATGATATAACCCACTGGTCAGATATGTTATTTCAGGTCCCTCTCTGAGCTTGATTCACAGAAATATGAGCTGTTGCAGATCCCAGTCTAGGAAAGGCTATACTAAGTCCAGCTGTAATGTAGTAACTCAGGTTAGTAGCCTTGAAGATTGCCTCCTTTAGATTCCTACCCATTAGACTAGAGTCAACTGTGACAGTAATGAATTGCTGATTTAAAAAATAAATTAAAAAAAACCCCAGAGTTTAGTTTAGTCAACCTCTTCATTTGCCTCTGCTTCAAATTTACAAACTGTGAGTAGTGTCGTGCCTTAGGCACAATGGTTTCACTGGTGATTTCATTAAGTACGTATGTTGTTCTTATTCACATACTTGTCATATTAGGTCAAAAACCTTCATTGTTTGTTTAGATAGTTGAACTAAAGCTGGCCTCCAAGTCCTAATTTGCAAGAAGGATGCTTTTCATCAAACTCGCAGCTTTTCATAGGGGCATTGCTCATAAAATTGGAATTCTGCAGCCAACACGGGCCTTAAAATGTTGCAAAATAGAGCTGAAGCTCATTGTCAAATATAATACAACTTTAAATGATTATGAATGAAAGCAATATGAAGATTTAATTATTCATTTCAGTGTGTGCTTGTTTTTCCCCTAGGTGGCATTGGCAGGGTCGTCAATGGTGCTTTTATGGTATTGAAAGGTCATCGGTCAATTGTAAACCAAGTCCGGTTTAATCCTCACACTTACATGATCTGTTCTTCTGGTGTTGAAAAGATTATAAAGGTAAGATTATCAGAAAATGTGTTTTTTCAGTATTTCAGGAAGAAATGCTTTGTTTTGCTCAACGTTGTTCTTTTCCGTGCCCATCTGTCTTCTCATCTTTTTCATTTGAAAAGTGGTATGTCTCATTTGCTGGCTAAACTGATGCAAATGTTTAATTGGGCATTTCAACTTTAAACTCTGTTTCAATTTTAAATGTTTTAGAGATAAGGGATAAGATCAGAATTTCCTGGATTTGTACCTTGAAAAAGGAATTTTTTTCCAGTTTCATTTTGTACGTAACTGAAGTATCATGCAAACAGTTCTCGGGAGAGTTTGGTCACAGCTGTAACACGTGATCTCCTAAGACTTTGGGCTAAAACTTAATAAAAATCTCTCTAAAGGGTATCATTGAGCCTCAGCCTAGCCTGAACTAGCTGAATTTGGCCCAAATACTGCCTCAGGAGCCCTTCTATAATTTTTGTGCACACTTCTGCATTGAATCAATTCAACATATCTTTCTGTGGCTTCCAGAGGAAACGGGACTCTTAATACCTTCCACAATATGTCTTTTCTGAATCTGCTATCAATGTAGAGTATTTTTAGGAAGTTTGTGCTCTTTTTTTTATGTGGAATGTAAAGAGATAACTAAGTTAGGTTCTGACACTCCTTTCCTTAAGGAAAGACAGTCAATATTGTGGGAGCAAGGCAGAAACTTTTTTGTCATTTCTAATAGCAGAGGTTGAGGGTGGGGAGGCGGAGGATTACCCTACACTAATGCACTTTATGTTCTGCAGCCATAGAAATTTTGCTATAATTTAGGTCTATCAACAAAATGAAAGAAAGCAGGACAATTTAATTTTTAAGTAGGATAATGAGAACTGATGCTGCTTCTAACTATTTGTTGAATGACGTAATAAAAGTCTTACCTGCATGTGGCTATAAATGAAGTCAGTTGAGTATTAGTAAATGCTTTAGTCGGCCACAGGTTGACTGAATGAACTTGTCCTGCAAAGGAATGTTTTAGTGGTCTGCAACTCAGGAACCAGAACTGGCCCTAAACCCTGGGAGCGTGGCCCAATGCCCAGCTGCATCACTTGTGTTACAGCTACTATCGGCATTTGGGTTCTGATTGTAGTTCAGCTTTCCTTCTCTTCTATCTTCCACTGGTACTTTAGTTTGCTTTTCTACTTTTTTCTTCATCTGTGTCCCTCTGACAGGTTTGATCACAAATCTATCAAATACAGGCTTTGAACAAAAGTGCGTGGAACAGTCTTAGAAGCTCACTGATTTTTTTTATTTTTTTGTCAATTTCCAAGCAGTCAGACTGCCACTGTTTAACAACAGCTTTGCCAGAGGCATTTTTTTTTGCTTTGGGAACTTGATTCACACAGCCTTTTGGATTTTAGATCTGCTGACCCTTCACCCTATGAATCCTTCCTGCATGAGTGTTCTTAGACTGTTGGATTAGCATTGGTATAAACATCCCCTGTGTTGCTTTTGTGTACTTCTGCTGGGCTTTTGGTGTTTTGTTTTTTTTTTTTTGCCTAGTGATTAAAAGGTTAGTTCGATTAAGGCTCCAGTCACAGGTTGTGTAACTCTTTCAAAGACACCTCTGCTTGAATGCTTCCTTAGAAGAGAACGCCTGTTGTGTCACAGTATGTGCAATGGAACTCGTGTAGCTGCTTTGAAGGAACTGAATTCCCCAAACATTGCAAGCTAGAAACTAATTAAGGGAAAGGTGTTTAATGTTTTAAGTTTATTAACAAGCCAGAACTTCTTACCCTTTTGGTGCATGTCATTTTGTCTCAGCTTGTAGTGTGCCTTGTTTGGGGATCAGGTTGTTTTAAGGCTCGTATCTTGTCTGATCTGCATGACGTTGCTCTTTAAAGGTACTATCTTAGTGAAGAGAGGTTTGCAGGTGACCATGCAATGCTGGTTTCTTCTTCATTCCAGCTACTTCTACAGCTAGGCTGGAGGCTAGTAACTGCCACTCGCAGAAGGGCAAAACAGGAAAAACAACACCAGCGGTTCTGAGGGGCTGTTTACTGCATTAAAAACAGCTGGGAACACAAGTCCTTCCCGTGCATGTCTATCTTTCTTTCCCCCATATAAATGCTTGATGTGCTTGCTCAGAGAAGTTGAGATGACAAGAGGAAGGAGCCATAAATAAAAATGGTAGTTAGGGGTTTTTTATGTTTTCTTGTTTTGTTGGGGTTTATTTGTTTGTTGTTTTAATCAGTTCCTTAAAAAGTGTCCTTCCTTTTATTGTCCTTCAAGTGTCTTCTAAAAATCTTTCTGGAATTAAATCACAGAAGATAACTTCACTGTGGTTGTCTGGTATGCCATTCCCTCAATTGTAGAAACTCTGTGATGAATTAAAAGTGTGGATGCAAGTAGTTGTTTGTCTGAGCCCTTAATTTTTAGACTAGCTGGCCTAAATTTAGTACTTCTAGAAGCGAGGAACTGATAGCACCAGCATCAAGGCGTGATACAGACAAGCCATTCAATAATTCCACGTGCTTCTGCCAACACACTTGCTATTTTAATGCTGATTGCAAATTAGATACAAATTCATCTCAGGCCTAGCCCTGCTGAAATGAATAGTATTCACAAGAATGATTTTGACCTTTGTGGTTGTGGGTTTTTTTGCTTCAGTTTTATTTTGTTGTAAAGCACCTGCAAGAACATAATTCAGTAACTCAGTGGTTTAAGGTTTGATTTCTGCTAGGACTGAGAATACAGTGGATAAGATGGGGGAGTGTGGTGTGAATATTCAAGTGAGGAGGTTTCAGAAACCTAAAATAAAACTCAACAAAGCTCATTAATAAAGGATACTAGAAGCGTTGACTCTAGACAGTGTGGTGCTGGACGTGTCAGCCCAAATGAATTGCTCATTGCCCTCCATTTCAGAAACCTGAACCTCAGTAAAATTGCATGCAAAAAGAACAGCTGTGAACTAAAATTATTATTTGCAGCAAGCGTTAGCCATGAGGTCTAAAGCAATACGAAATAGAAAAATACCACTTTCCCCTCAGTTAAGTGTGTGAGACATTGGGATGTACTGGCAGGAAAATGAATTACATTGCAGGAGAAATAAATGAGGCATTCCCTCTGATGTGTGGGGCTTAGAGGAGGGCCATGGAGAATTATGCAGTTAGAAGACAGTTCCAGAAAAGATAAAATAGATAAAGTACGTAAGGATTTTCAGAAATAAATACTGTTTTGTATTGGAAATGGAATACCGTGTAACTGAGCACAACTGTTGTAGGTCCCATTTGTTTAAAAATCATCAGTATATCAAAGATAGCAAAGTCTATTTGCCCACGTTGCTATGGTGACAGATTAATGTCATTGTGGCTAGCTGCCTTTGCCTAATCAGATAATCTAATATAGCTGTTTTTAATTATTCTCACGCTACGGGCATAACTACTTTTTTGTTTTAAAATTTGGGGGTTTGCCACCATGGAATACAAGCAACTCAAAGACCCTCTCTGAAGCATCTCTGCTGAAGTAGAGAACCAGTTTTGTACTCCCCTTTTCTGTTATTGTTCCTATTTTTATATCCATACTTGGGGCATCAGTGAGTAATATTCAGCTCCTTAATCCTCTCACAGAGAAAGAACTTCATGATAGATTGTTGCTTCAGTGGGATGATTTGCCAACTTATTTTCTCCAATTTGCTCACATTCTTCCTTGACATGGCATCAGTCAGAGGATGAGAAAAAGGCAAAGGCATTCCATTTACAAAGAAGCCCATTTCGGATGCCACAGAGAGCACTTGGACCAGTTGCTGCCAGTTTAAAGACTTCCTGCTTCTGCCAAGGATAGATTATTAGCCTGATTTCTTTCTGGGACTCTGGCAGGCCCTTGCACTCCCTCATGGCAAAACGTCTAAGAAGTAGGAGTATCAATCTCCAGAGACATCTGATCCTGTACAAACAGGTTTTCATCCTGAATTCCCTTGACTTCTCTTTATTATTTGCTCCTTCTCTCTGAACAAATCTGTCTTGGAAGGGAAAAGACTCACTATGGACTCTTTGTAGCTATCTTTTCAATATTTAACTCTGCTGTATTTTCTCTGATGCTTGCAGAGTGAGCAGAAAGATCTGGTAGCACTAATGAGGATGTGGAATCTCTCTGTGCACACTTCATGTACCTTTTTAGATAACTTTTCATTATAAAACAGACCTTTCCCAAAGAGACTTCAGAACAGACTACCTTTCCTCCATTTATATTGGTTCATGCAGAATCTAAGAGCTTTCTAATTCTCTTGCTGAAAAAAAAGATAATTTTATAAAACCTAGTGATCAATCTAACACTGCTAAGACTATTTGAGGAAGGGGCATGCCAGCCTGCTTGTCCAGGCATACAGTATGAAGCATTTACAAGAAGGTATATGCTTCTAAAATACAAAACGATCTGATAAATCTGATCTGCTTAAATGCAGACCAAGAGGGGATAAATTGTGAGAGAAGGTACTGAACATGTGCTAGTTAAATCATCAAGAAGGTAGCAACTCAGAATAGTCCTTTGAGTAAGTAGAGTTCTATTTTTCTATTAAAAAACTTGGTGTATCCCCAAATCAACAATCTCTCTCATGTATCCATGGAGAGAAGACTCTTTCCTATGTTGTCTTTAGGAAGTGAAGCATGGGAAATAATTAGAGGATGAAGAGAGATTCTTTCTGTTCTCTTGAGTAATTCAAAAAGGTTAGGTATGGTTGATGGAAGTCTATACACAGTGGGCTCACATTGGGTTTTGTTATCTTTATCCAAACCTGATGCTTGTCCCTTGAGCTAGGTGTCTAGTAAGTGCAGTGCTTGAACCAAGCAATGGAGACTGTCTTCATTCTGGTTTCAAGTATTATATTAATGAACTGTACTGGAAGAGAATTTGCTTAAGTTCAGTGAGTAATAAAAATAACAATTAAGTACAAATAGTGAATACACCTTGATATTGAGGTATGTTCCTAGGAACAAGCTAATGTAATGCAATGTAAAACGCCTTTGCCTTTGCTCTGAAAGGCAGCTTGATGATTGCCATACAGAAAAAGGTGTATCTGCAGCCCACTTTAATTTTGAAATAGTGTCTCTTTTATCTACATAGCCAGATCATATGTGGAAGCTCTGTTAACCATAAATTACAGAGGATGCAAAGTAAAAGCATTCAAGTTTGGGAGAATTCCAGAATAAAGATTACCTGTACGTCTTGAATTTGGCTGTGCTGAATGAGGAGCTGCAAGATAATTTATTTTGTTTTGCTTCCAATGTTAAAGGTGTAAGGGTTTACTGAACACTGTTGAAAATCTCTGTGAATACAGAATTACTAGCGTTCTCGTGGGCTTTTTTTATAGTGCTTGTCATGGTAGTATCAGATTGTGTTACATGTGATAACTACGCATCTGTGAGATGAGTGCTGATTATCTCATTTATACAGGCAAAATACTCTTTTTGTTAGCGGTGTTGTCTCCTTGGAACAAAACTTGACTAATTTCTGTTGGAAGAAGAGATAGATATTTTTGCAAAAGTCTGTCTCAAAAGGCCAACCTGGTATAGAGAGCTGGCATAGGATTTTTTTCCCTGAGCTTGGTAGCATGGTAAAACCAAAGCATGACTGAAATCAGATATTTTATAAGCAGCACATTAAGGCAGTATTGTGGATAAGCTACATGTTAGCTCTGCTTACCATAAGTGTTGTGCATCACATTAACAATTGATTTAGAATAAAGTGATAGTGGTTGTCCAATGAGCGCCTTAATCATAGTGCCCCTGAATCTGTGACTAAAACTGAGAAAGCTAAGGAGATCCAACTACTATGTTTGCTATGGATTAGCAGTTTCTTGGGGATATTGGTGGATCTTCTTTCTTGGTTTTTGGGTTTTTTTTAATTTTTCTTTCCCCACCCCCCCCTACCCCCCCCCCAGGAAAACTGAGGGAAGGCTAGATGGACAGCCCAGTCAAGGCTGTTGCTATTGGTGAAATCATTACACTTCACAATGTTAATTACCTCTCTCCACTTCAAAAGTAGCTTTCAGTAAAACTCTTCTCCTTCACCTTTCCCCAAGGATGTTGGATGCTTTCTTTCCTTCACGACTGTTCCCTAAAGGGAGTACTGCAGCTCTGCTTTTCACCTCCATACATTCAGCTCCCTGCCTGCTGATCAGGTGTGACTGACTATGCAGCTGGGTGAAATGTTACTCTACATCACTGGCACAAGCAACTCTAGTTTCCTGGGAAACAACTGCCTTCATTAGTGCTAAGACTGTATTATAGGCAACAAACTATTCTTACCGTTAGTGAGTAAGCATCCCCTATTACATAAAAATAGAGCCCTGCAATTTGAGAGAAATTATTATACAATGAAATATTGAAATGATGGATCATCTGCAGTGTGAGAGCTTTTAAGTTCTGGATGGGTGAAGTAGATGCAGGAAAAACACATTTGTAAAAGGGGAGAAAAAAATTCACATCTCTGGAGTACTTATAAGTGTGGGTCTGAGGGGTAAAAATTAATTAGAACAATCTGCTACTTGCAGCTGTTCTGGGTATTTGCACTACTGTTCTATTTCAAATGCTTATAATAATTTATGAATTCAAAGACTTACGGTTTTTTGTTTGTTTGTTTTTATTTTATTTTTGTTGCAGATCTGGAGTCCTTACAAGCAGCCTGACTGCACAGGGGATCTGGATGGTAGAATTGAGGATGATTCACGTTGCCTCTACACTCATGAAGAGTACATCAGTCTTGTGTTGAACAGTGGTAGTGGTTTGTCCCATGATTATGCCAACCAGTCAGTCCAGGAAGATCCACGGATGATGGCCTTTTTTGACTCCCTGGTGCGCCGGGAGATCGAGGGCTGGAGTTCTGACTCAGACAGCGACCTCAGTGAGAGCACAATCCTGCAGCTCCATGCAGGAGTAAGTGAACGCTCCGCTTACAGCGAGTCGGAGTCCTCTGCCTCTTTGCATCACTCCCCACCACATGTGGCTGAAGAGTCTGATGAAACTGCCTATAACTTAAGGGCCTTAAGATCAACTGAATCCCCCTCAGCCAGAGAAGATGTGGCTTCCCGTCAGCAGAGGCTCTCTGCACTGAGAAAGTATCAGGATAAACGTCTCCTGGCTCTTTCCAATGAGTCTGACTCTGATGACAATACCTGTGAGGCAGAACTAGATACAGATCTTTTCCCACGGCCACGGTCCCCGAGCCCTGAGGAGAATGAATCCAGCAGTTCCAGCAGCAGCAGCAGTACAGAAGATGAAGAGGAACTGAATGAACGACGTACATCTATGAGGCAACGCAATGCGCTGAGGCGCCGACAGAAGGTGCAAAAGGAGGAAAGGACTAGCACTAACACAGAGAATGTGACTCCCTACATAGGTGAGGACATCTATGATTACCCCCAGATCAAAGTAGATGATCTTTCTTCTTCTCCAGCTTCTTCGCCTGAAAGGAGTTCAGCCAACAAAGAAATTCTCAAAGAAAGGACGTCTCCTTGTTCAGACAGTGAATCAGTGGAGAGAAAGATTTACAAAGCGTACAAATGGCTTCATTATTCTTACATATCATATTCAGCTAGTAAAGATGGTGAATCCTCCAGAGGAGATGGAGAGAATGACGAAGGGAAACCAGGAACTAGTGGAAGGCACAGTACAGCACACTCACTAAATAAGGAAGATTCTCGGAACTTGAGTTCAGTAGTTCCTCAAGGTTCCCCAGCTCTTTCTACTGAAAGCCGCAACAAAGAAACTTTAAAAGAATGTGGCTTGATAGAAAATTCTAGTAATGGTCAAGCTCACGAATGTGACAATCAGCGGCGGATGGAGAGCCAAGAAAACACATCTGAAGACACTAGCAGTGGAGGTATAGAGCATTCTTTTGAGACTAAAAAGCTCAATGGAAAAGCTAACTGCAAAGGGCTAAATAGTTGTACTGAAGAATCTTGCATTCAGATGGCAGGACTTGTGGAACAGAAAAATAGTCAGAACTGTCAACCAGCATCAAGCCATCACTCACTGGTCCCTCCGTTCTCCGCTGTTGCCATCTGTAGCATGTCAGGTCACTGCTCCAGAAACCAGACTGATGACAGTGAGGAGAGGAGCCTCGACACCTCCTGTGTTAACCACAATAACGGCCACTTGCATCTTCGCCCTTCATGCTTCAACAACGGACAGAGTTTTGGAGAGCAGGAGACTGTGACGCAAGGACTACAGGTGCACTCAAATGCTGACAATGGCAACCTTGTACAGATGGGTGTGCCCTTGCACAAAGACTGCTGCCTGTCTGAAGTGGACTCCAACAGCTACAATGTGAGCACAAGAGAGGATACTGCTGACTTGCATCCTGCGGGCAGTGAGAGCACTCAGTCTCTCGGAGGACTGAAAAGACACAGAGCGGAGTTGGAAGATGCAGATTCAGAGAGTTCATCCTTAGAAAAGAAGTTAAAAANAAAAAAAAAAAAAAGAAAAGGAAAAAGAAAGTATTAAAGGCACATAGAGCTTGGGTCTGAAACATTGAGTTTGATTCTCCATTCCATTCTTCAGTGGGTCTGTTTTAGATTGCCAATGGTTCATGCTGTATAAAAATCCAACTTACTCCTTAATGAGACTGAGTCTAGTGTACCCATACAAGGTTCTGTTTAAAGTAAATCCTTATTAAGACGGTTGACTGAATTATTCTTGTGTGAACATGTGTCGTTTGTTCAGCCAGCCAACCAGGATGACTGCTTTAAGTTTTAATTGTTCTTCTAAGCAGGAATTTTTCCGTGCTGACACTTATTACACATTACAGGCTGAAGAATGATTGAATTAGATCACACTGGTGGTAGCTTGGGGTGTGTTTCGTGTTGAGGAAAACAGGGAAGAAACCTTTCTGGGCCCTTTATTCTGCTTCGGAAACTAAAGAAATGCAACCATTAGGGAGGATATTTTCAGAACTGACTGGTATCTTTAGAGATGATACTTCATAAAGCACTTACTTCTGATACAGTTCAGTGACATTATTTTTATGCCAACAGAAAAGCTATAGGAAATGAGCCTCTTTCCAAAATCAACTTTAGACTGTTCCCATGGTGACTTTCAATCTTGTGGGTTTTTTTTTTTAAAGAAAAGAACTGAATAACACAGTGTCATCACTATACTAAAATGTGATTGTTTGCCAAGAGGAAGGTATTATGCTGTAGGCCTCGCTCTAACCAAGGGCTGTTAAAAATCAGGCATTGAAACATGCCCTTCTCTGAGCTTAACACATAGAGATTCATTGTTACTGTTATTATTAAGAATATGGCTCTGAGTGCTGGGATGTATCTTGACTGTGCCCTCCCCTTCCCCCATGTGCTTACTTTTGGGAGGCAGTGGGCCAAAGAGAAAATAGCAGAAGAATGGATAATGTAACCGATGCCTGTTAACAGCAACACTTGGTAAAGTCTGAAAACTGCTTTTTTAGCAATTTTCTTAGCCCAAAGCTCAAAATAGGTTGGCTTTGGAGATCAGGGTTGGTTTTCCACCACTGTGCTGCAAATATGTAAAACTGCAGATTGGTGGGTGGATTCAACAGAGCTCAGTGTGTGTAAGGGAGAGCTTCAGAGAAACCTCCCCACGTGTGAGGACACCCAGACTCCAACTCTGGCAAGCAGAACTTGAGCAAGAGCGTAGCTCTGGCTGCCGGCTGCCATGAACTGTTCAGGTGGACAGAGTTCTTTCTTGCCTGGGCTCTGTTTTAAATGGAGAATCTAGTGAGTCGTCTCAGTTCTGGCATACTGGAATTGGTGGAATTGCACTTGCTTTCCCTAGCAACAAGGTAAGAGGAGTCAGGGTGTGAAGGGAAAAGAAATCACCTATAAAGGACACGAAAAGTACGTGTTTGTGCCCTGCAGTGCTGACAACAGAAAAAGAGGCTTCTTTTGACCCCAGTAATTGTCATGGGCTTTCAAGCCCAGTACTGAGGAAGGGCTAGATTATTTTAAGAAATAGGAGATTTCTGCTTTCAAAATTACTCTAGCAGTACACTGCTGTAGAGCACTGGTCTCAGAAGAATTGTTTCATATGCACAGCTACCTTGTACCTGGGGAAGGAAGGAAGGAAGATGCCCTGTTAAAACATGGTGAAAGTAAAGGAGCGCTTTGGAAGGGATGCGGGGGGGGGAAAGGGTATGGGGAGAAGAGTGAAGAACACGAGCTGAAAAATTTTCTTACTACTACTGTGTGCCATAGGCTGTTTGCCCACAGTTGGTCAGCTTTACTGAGAACTTGGAATAAGATACGATGTCGTATTTAAGAAGCATGTAAGATGGCTGAAAGAGAAAGGGATGTTTTCAAACACCAGTGAAAGTGGCAAATAAGGACAAGCTGATAGATTGTTACCTTATTGAAAAAAAAAAATTGTTCTGTACTGATATTTTAGATCACAGCAATCAAGATTACTATAGGAGCATTCTCCTTGGTTGTATGAACACCTTATTGTACATGCTGTTTTTTAGCCAAAATCTTGAGGTTGCTGAGTCAAAAAGTTTTTTATTATTATTTTATTTTTTAAAAGTTCTTTACATTAGAAAATTTTCTCAGCTGTCACTGCTTCTGCCCTCCTCTGAAGAATGCCCAGATTGCTGGTGAATGAGCATCTCCATGGTCATCTTTTCTCAGTGTTTTCTCAAATGCCTTGCGGTCTCGCTTTCTGGTTCTTTTGTTTGTTTTCAAAAGCAGAATAAAAGCTCCTGGGTTTGGTGTTAATGCTCCTCTACGGGCTCTGGGCATAAAGGTGTGCTTCGGTTTCCCCAAAGAAAGCCTCCCATGCTGTCTGCATGCTTGTTATTTCTAGTTTCTGTCAAGCAGGAGGAGGAAAGTAGGCTGCAATCTTAACCTTTTGTTCACAGGAAATTTCAGTGCACACAAGAACTGTAACTTCCGAATCAGTGGGTTCACCTTCTGACATAAATAAATGTTATCGGCGCTAGGCAGCTGCAGTATTGGGAAAAGACCAAAAAAAAAAAAAAGCAAGCAAGAAGCAGCATGCGTGCCACAGGTATCCAGCAATGGAAAGAGCTGCTCTTTGTAGGTCGCTTTGCTTTGTCGTTGATCCCGGGCATCCGCTCCCTCTCCCCGACGCTGGGTTGCTCACGGTGCTCTGCGCCGGTGGTTCCTGGGCTGCCAGATGTGAGTGTTGCTGTATGTTTGGCATTGCCACTCCCCCTTTCTGGGGAAAGAGAGTAAGCTGTTCAGTGGAAAATCTTATAAATTTATCTGAAGAGATTTCACCTTTTCTAGTAATCTGTGGGTGTACTTCGAAACCAAAAGGTTGTGTAAATATTGACCTACCTTGCTAGTTAGCCGCTGTTTACTCACCATGTAACTTGTTATGGCAGGAAATTTGCTAGGCCAGGTTGTACCGTTCTCCAGAAAACCTTACCAGTGGGAAAGAAAAACTCCCTTACGTCTCTTCATAGCGCTTTGGACAGAGAAAGATTGATCTTTAAAGAAACTCTTTTTTTTTTTCTTTTATATATTCCTACAAGTTTATTTCAGCTTTATCTGTTTAAAGCGTTAATGTCAAACCAACCTGTTTGTGTGAGAGTCAAAGCTGACTCTTCCTCTGAAGCAGGCAAGCACGAGGCTTTTCTGGGCTGGGGTGTTCACCGCCTGCAAAGATGCAGGAGGGTATGAGGTCTATCAACCAAAGTTCTACTGGGTTTTTTCCAGCTCTGAAGTGATCCTCTTGCCAAAGGTGGCGAGTCTTCTCCAAGGTGAGTGGCTCAAAGGAGACCACACTTTGCTGTTAAGGAGCAGCTCGCTCTCACAAGCAAAGCACATGTAGAAAGGTACAGCTGCCTTGAGAGGGGAAGAGCACAGGGTTTTGACCATGGACATACTGGCTGATTGCAGCATGTTCTGAAATCCAGCCTGGCTCAGCTGGAGTAACAATTGGGAAGGACAACTTATTTCAGAACCTTTTCTTCTCCAAAAATTTCAGTGGATTTTTTTTTTCCCCCTAAGTTTCATAATAGAATAAGTGATTGAAACCTGGTCCTTATCTCCGTTTTAAGCCATGTCACTTGGTAGCTAGAATATCACTCTTCCTCAAATAATTAAGGATAAATGCAGTTAGGTCTACTTCTGAGTTCTTGTACTTGCCTGCATTGTCACGTCCTCGAGAACAGATAGGGGTCTCTCGCTCACTGTGGCCATCAGAAGCTGATGTGGCTCAATATTACTCAGTTCTTGGGATGCTTTCAGTTGCAGTTATGATTTATTTTGGTGTTTGCGGACAACAGCAAGGCAGGTTTTTTGTTGTGTCTTCATTGAGTTAAAATGCTCCGTGTTAGTGCGTTTTCATCTCTTCTTTTTACAGGCAGTACTATGGAGAGAGGTACCCTTTACATCTGATGCTTTCTCTCATTTTCACCCACTCAGATTCTCCGAATGTTTTTGCCTGACCTGGGAAGGTCAGTGCTCTGCTGCAGGGTCTGCGGAGTGCCAGAGAGTAATGCAAATAGCTGCAACAACTGAATTGCTATGTGCGTATGCACCTAGTTCTTCGGGAATTCTTTAATAAGCTAATTCTAGCACATACATCATTTATGAAACACATCAGTGTGCGCTCCTGCAGCTGTGTCGGGGCGCACTACTTAACCCAGCTAATGCTGTACTAATATGAACAAGAACTGTGTTTCAAACGCCTGCTGAGAAAATGGCAGTTCTTTAGGGAAAAGCAAAGCAAACCAAAAACTTCAACGAAAAACCCCACTGGCTATGGCAGGTGCTAGCTTTGCCGTGGTTTTCTTCAGTGGTTGTGCAGGTCAAAAGCAGTGAAATCTCAAAAGAGGCGTCAGCGTGTTGTGTTGTCGTAGGAAATAAGTGATCTGAATTTGATGCTTGTACTCTGCCTGGTGCAAGTTGAGGACTTGAACTTGGGTTTCTTGCCTTTCACTTGAGTGTCCTAAGCATCAGCCTATTGCATTATTCAGGAGTGGGCTTTGGTCTTCTTTTGTGTGAAATGTGAAGGGGAAAGGAAATGGAAACAGTTCCCCAAATACTGGAGCGGGGGGGGGCCTTGAGCCCACCTCTGCCGGTTTATAGTTTGCTGAGAAAATGCCGGATGATTCTCATTCTCCCTTCTCCACCTCGTGTGATCTTCTTTGGCACAGAGAGCCAGAGGGAGATGCTGACCCAGCCCGGTATGCACCCCGTTTGTCTTGAACCTGGGAGAATTGTCCTTTCCAAATTGGCTAGAGTGTGTATGGTTTAGGTTTTTTTATTACTATTATTTTCCTGTAAGCACATAATACCAACCTCCTAAACGAGCGCCCAAGCCAGGGAGCTGTTTGTTCGGGGATGTGGCTGGCAGGCTCAGCTTTTCTGTCTCGTGAATATTTTTCTGTTCGTTTCTAGTCTCGCTCATCGGCCAGCACCTCTGGAGCTGCTGCACACATGTGGGTCGGCATTGTCACTGCTCTTAGAGCCTATCGGAGTTGCCCCTTTGCTAAAACTGCCGTTTGCACACTGGCTATTTGGAACTAGGTGGTGTGAGTGAGCAAAAACGTTTTTTATGTTCCTATAAATAGGCAAAAAAACCTGCCTGAATTTGAACTTTTGGTGGGGGACCAGCTCCTTCGCAGCCAGACGATGCCTCTGGCTATACGCCAAGCACTTTCATGATCAGATGCTACGGGAGTTGCTCGTTTCTAGGTTCAGTCTACCCTGGGGACCACATTACTGTGAGCGAGTGGTCTGCAGCATTTTACTTCGCAAACCACGGCTGCTTATAGCAGTATTAACAGCTGAAACCACCAGCTCCTACGTACTTCCAAGGTTTGCATTCTGGTCATTTCAAAATGGTCAAACCATACGCTCTTTGGGAAAGTCTTGGGTGTAAGTATCCTGCTTCCAGAGCAAGGACTAAAATGGTCGAGTTCTGCTTCCCTGGAGCAAAACGTGCTTCAAGGAAATCCTGATGCATCTTTTCAAAGAGCTTTGGCTTTACCTCAGCATTTAAGGTTAAACACTCATGAGATACCTTTTGAACTCCGTAAAATGTGGATGTATGGCAGAAAGAGAAACAGCGTGAGCTTCAGAACTGAATTCTGTTAGGGAAGGGGAAAGGACTTGAAATACATTTAAAAACAAGCAAACAAAAGAAAAAATGCCTTCATACCCTAAATACCCATTAGGTTCTGCGTGAAAGTTCATCACCTGCTTCTAAATCTGGTTCCTAAAAGCCTAAGCAATATGTTAACAGCAGTGACTTATCACACTTGAGCTTGGGCAACTGGAGATCGGTGATCGGTAGCAGCCAAGAAGCCACAGCCATGCCTGGCAGCGTGCTGCTGACCGGCCGGCCGGGGCTGTGTGACCCCGCGGGGATCACTTCTGTCTGCAGCCTGCAGGGAATGAAACAGGGGGCTCTGAGCAGCAAAGCCTCTCCCGGATTTTGACCGGCTGATTCTGTCTCTCTTGTTGTCCAGCTGTCTGGTTTAGCTTCATATCGCCTGGGACTTTGCTGAATGAAGATCCCTGGAGGAAAGCACTTCATTCTTCGTTGATGTTTGCCTTTGGACCTTGGGAGGAAGTTTTGGGGCTTCATTTCAGGGTGATATTTATGCAGCCTGTTAAAATGAGGAAAGAAAACTAATGCGTCCTTGCAGGAGGAACAGAGAACTCCAAGGCAAGAGCCTCCTCTAACTCGCTCTTCCCCTTCCTGAGGTTTCTACATCTCCTCAAGGAGCCATGTACCTTTTTCTTCCCTCTAGGATCTAGAGACACTTGCAGTGTTGGGTGCCTAGAAAGCAAAAATGAAACTGTCCCCAGTTCAGGATGTCGCAATGCTCTTTGCTTCAGTGACATTTCCAGTATAGTACAGCCAGATCTGGCATTTCCTGGCTTGGATTGTATCCTTGAATACAATTTCACAGAATGGTCAGGGTTGGAAGGGACCTCTGGAGATCAGCTGGTCCAACCCCCCTGCCAGAGCAGGGTCACCTACAGCAGGTTGCACAGGACGGCGTCCAGGTGGGTTTTGAATGTCTCCGGTGTGGGAGACTCCACAACCTCTCTGGGCAGCCTGTTCCAGTGCTCTGCCAGTCCCAAAGTAAAGAAGTTCCTCCTCATGTTTAGACAGGACTTCCTATGTTCAAGTTTGTGCCTGTTACCTCTCGTTCTATCACTGGGCACGACTGAAAAAAGACCGTTCCCATCCACCTGGCACCCTCCCTTTAAATATTTATAAGTATTGATAAGATGCCCTCTCAGTCTTCTTTCCTCCAGACTGAAAAGCCCCAAGTCCCTCAGCCTTTCTCCCAAGCATGAGAAAAGTCCACTTCCCACCTATCTAAGCTTTGGAGGGAGAGAACGGAAAGATGATGTAGGCTTTGACAGTCTTGGAATGAAAGGAAGTAATGTGCTTCAAGCTGCTTACAAGCCCTCCCTAAACTCTCAGTATTCCCAAGGTTTGCCTTTCCCACACGCCGGCTCTGCTGCGCGGTGCGCTTACCTGCACGCAGGGAGGACGGCAGCAGCAGCCCTGAACTGCCTTTTAATGCAGCGTGAGAACTGAGAATTGATTCAGCGTGTCCTACGGGGCAGATCTCCAGTCTTTCCGTAAAGGAGCTTTTTTTAGCTCGTACATGTTTCTGGTGATGTGGAAGACTTATTTTTAAGCTGGGAAAGTCTGTAGCGATGTTTTGAATTCCTAAATGGCTGACCGAGTAGGATAATCTGTCTGAGCAACGATGGAAGCGATTTACAGCCTTAGATGGAGATTTTTATTTACTTGCGCATACTTTCAAAGTCAAAACTTTTGCAGTTTGTCACCCAACACGAGCGCTCTTCACCTTTCGTCTCCTGTGTATTTGGCCAGGAAAGGCGTATTTTCTCATTCCCTCCGCTAACGATATAGATGTAAAAGATACAGCTCTTTTGTGGCCCAACTTCCCAGCAGTTAATGAACGTGTTGGGACAGTAGATCACCTTGCTGGAGACGCGCAAATTGCAGCAGACAGCAGGAGTAATGGCTCATTAATCACTCCGCTATGCTCTGAAGTTGAAAATCTGCACAAACATCGGAAGGTTTCAGTCTGAGTGACACATCTTGAGGTCTCCCGCTGCCGGGCCTGAAATACCTTTGGTGGTTCTACAATTTTATCCTGTAGTTTCCCGAGTCAGTGTTTGTTTCCAGCCGAAGGGCACGTCTACTTTAGGCTTACTCTTGCCAGATGAATATTAATACAGAACTTAAAGTGAGTGTTTTGCTTATCTGATTACACTTGTGAAGTTGAAACTACATGAAATCCTCAGCTGATCATACAGTACAACAGTTACACTGCCTAAAAGAAAGGATTTCACCTGTGTACAGCTGGGGGAAAAAACCCATTTGATCTGCAAACTCTGAGCGAGAAGGAAGCTGATGGTTTCATGAGCAGCTGAGATCTGCTAGCATGAAACCGCTGCAGAAGGGAATCCTCTTCTCCGGGACGGAGGCACGCAGTCCTGCGCTCCTGGGCTTCCCACGGGAAACGGTGCACCTCCGGAAGCTGGTGGAAAGCTGAGAGGTTTCTCCTGGGTTAGCGTGCCTGTTCACCCGCAAGGAAGAACCCCAGAAGGAGCAGCGGGAGTGTTTGGTGGGAGCCAGGCTGGAAGGGGGGATGCTCTGCCATGATTTCCTGGGGAGAGAGGGGAGCGGAGTCACTAAGGGCTCCGTTTTCCTCCCTTACTGATACCGCTTGACGCGACACCCTTGCTTTTCATTTCAGGACGCAAAACCCCCCATTTCCCTGCAGCCGGTAGCAGGATATAACGTAGCTGTAACTTCTTTCCCTCCAGCCCTGACTTAAAACGGTTTTAGGATGTTTTCCTAGAAAGTCCAAAAGCCACACCAAGAGAGCTGGGTGCTGGTGGTTTGCAAATGAGCTTGGGTTCAGGAGCAGTAAATACAGTAATGAAATATACATTTATAATTAGCAAACAGTGAAAAAGGGAAGGAAAATGAGGAAATGTGGGTAAGTAATGAAGGAAACAAAGGTCCTAAGGGGGAAAAAAAAAATGGAATAAAGGGCAAGAAGGACTGTTCAGTTAAATCCAGATCAGAAGGAACGTATTGTTTGTGCAGGATTAGCTAAAAGTGTGGTTTCTCCACAGTAACGCAGCGCGGGCAGCAGTGCACAGTGGGTGCGCGTCATCCCCAGGTGAGATGCCCCCACTGCAGGAGAGCCGGGAAGCAGCTGCAGCTCTTGCTGTGTGTCTGCAAACCACCAGGAGAGGACAATTTGCACTCGGGAGTTTTCAGCTACCCACACGGGGAGGTCTCTGAAGCGCTAATGTAGCAGGGGATTTTATTTATGAGCCTTGGAGTTTAGGAAAGCTCTGGCGGACTGGGAAGCAGCCGTGGGAATGGGACAACCTGATTCCAGTCCCATCAGCTTGCTTTCAGCACCGGCAGAACGATGGAAGGTTTGATATGGGACAAGAGCTAAAAAAGCAGCAAGAAAATATCATGGTGGCTAATTAATAATGCAAACTGATAGGGAATGGCACATAAAATGGACTGTGTTGAGCTAAGCATATTTTATGAGATTTCAAGTTCAGGTGATAAATGTAGAAGTTGCAATAATGCTGGGGCTCCTGGAGAGGTGTTTCCAGTGTTGGAAGGTCCGAGCGCTGTCTATTAAACCACAGCAACATACATTCAGTGTGTTCAGCATTAACCCCACACAGGGAATCATTAGAGACACTTTTAGTGGACCACAGAGCCTGAAATGGGTACTGATATATCTATTAATATCTTTATTAGTAGTTGGGTAACGCACACAAGCGTACCTATGTCCTTTGCAGCCTGTATTACACCCAGGAAAGGTCGGCAGTGGGAAGGATGGGGCTTTGCAGCCCGTGGTGCCGAGCAGCCAGCCCCGGATCAGGCTCTGTTGCCCGGGGCACCCCAGACCATCTCGGCACCCGTGGGTCCATATGAGAAGTGAGTTGGAAGTTTCTACGTACCACTTAGATATAGATGCTTAACAGCCCAAGAGCATCACCTGAGAAAACAGCATCGGGGCGGTGAATCAGTGCCGAAGGCCCAGAGGTGCCATCAGCAGCCAGGCTCAGCCTCGCAAAGGTTTGGTCTCATTAATCTTGACCCTCAAGTGATGGCCACCACCGCACGTAGGTCCCATGGTATCTCACGAGGCTGCCGGATGCCGAGAGCGGGGTGAAGGGACTGACCACGCGTGAGGCGTTGCGCCGGGGGTTGTGTTGTTGCCGTGGCCCCCCGAGGCTGTGCCTAACGCGGGGGAACTGAACGGGTCACAGGCTTCAGCCCTCCAGAGAGAAGGCGAAAGTGGAAAAAATATTTTACATATTCAACTGACTCGGGTTGTTTTCACTTGCCTGTATATGTTTATATTCTATGAAAATGTATAGCTACACACAAGCGCACGCTGCGCTGTCGGAGCACACCCGCTGTGGCAGCATTGGTTAAAGCCCGAAGCCACCGATGGCTTACAGGGAGGAGAGCAGAGCCATCATCACGTGCTGAACCAGAGCGTGTGGAAAAGCTTTACTCTACTGCACTTTACAGGCTACCTCGCAGGCTGCAGGAGCCCTGGTACCTTTTCCATCCTACACCTGATAAAAGTATCTGGTATTTGGGAGGTTTGGCCTGCCGGAGATTAAATAGCTGATTTGTACAACATGGCGGTGACTCGTGAGGCAGCTCGACTGGGAGCAGCTTCTGGGTGGGTCGGGCAGGACCGGCGAAGGGAAAATAGAGCTAATGCCGACACAAGAAAGCCTCTTTGATGCTAAAGAACCTGGATGTTGCTTGTTACCAGGGACCAAATAAGTGCTCGGTTAAGCCAAACCAGAGCCCATTTCTTGAGAAAAAGAATAGCTGTTAGACAATCACGAGGCTTTTTCTCTCTTTTTCTCTTTTACTGCTTGTGCTGGTTTCTTAACAGGCTTCTGCAAGAGAAAAGGTGTAAGTCCTGAGATGGCCTTGGCTGCTGGGAGCTGGTTAGGGGAACGCTACGCCTCACTTCACCCCATCTTCCCACTCTGGGGGCCAAGGTGTGCCCACCTGGCCATGCAGAGGGGCCACAGGGACCTCCTCCCCTTAGCGAAGTGGTGCGGGGCTGGGGATGAGCCGCTGCGGGAAGCTGGCAAGTAAGAGGAGACCTAAAATGTGACTCTCGTGTCATGGCTGGAGTAAGCGTGGGAAAGGGAAAGAGAGCTGTGCCACTTGGGTGTGGGAGGGACGCAGCCAGAAAAAGAGGGAATTTCTGTGGTTGAGGGGTATAAAACAGGTGACTCGATGCTACCTTTTCCTAACATCTTTTAGGAAAACTAAATGAAAGCAGACTCCGAGCAGTTTCAAGGATGCCTGCGTTTAGGCTGCCGTGCTGTCGGTCGCCTTGGCTGCTGCAGCACAAGTCAACCCTGGGGGATTCTCGCGAAGAGAAAAGTTTGCTTGCAGCGCTGCGGCTGGGTGCCTGCGTGATGCTGACTCTTCTGCACCTTCTGCGGCTGTACCACGGAGACGTCAGCAGTACGGACGTTTGTCCCTGTAAATCTTGTATTAAAACGGCCCAATTTCCTGCTGGAACTTAATGGTGCGATGGATAATGCTCTGCGGAGGTGAACCTGCTCCTGCCTGATGTACTGGAGAGGGAAGCAGAGAGAGGAACTCCTGAAAAAGCATTTTGAATGTCATTTCAGGTAACGAGGCTGCGTGCATCCATCAGAAGCTACGTTAAGCCCACGTGAGCCGTTCCTAAGGTCCTGCAGCTGGCTGGTCCAGTTGCCTGCTTTTTCTAGGTGAATGTGAAAGCCACGTTTGCCTTGAGTTGCGAAGACAAAAGCCCCTTTCAGCCCAGTTTCTTACTAAGGCAGGTTGTGATTCTTCTCTTCTGCATTTTCTTTCCACTGTTCCCCCGCCCCATGTGCTGCTGCTCAGCCCGCGCTCTGCCAAGCGGGCAGCTGGAGCCAGCCACGCTGGCAGCACCCTGCCAGGCGGCAACAGGAGTTTCACCGGTGCTAAATGATGACCAGATGAGGAGATGGGAAAGAGACCGATAATAGGGCAAATTTGATCATAACTTCACTGAATGCTGTCTGTGAGGGGCCCCTCGGGGCACTGCGCTGAGGCCACGCCATTTCTGGTTACTCCAGTCTCGAACCGATGTTTTCAAATCTATGAATGCAGACAGCTCTCTGGAGAATAACCCATGGGGCATCCGGTTCTATATGGCCACAGACTGAGGAGAGACGGGACATACAGATATTCTGACTACAGAATCTCTTCTGTGTTATGCTTGCATGGGCAGTATCCAAACTCTTTGAGACATAGTAAACTAATTCACTAAAGAGCTGTGGTGATGTTCAACAAGTTTATTATACACTTTGTTACTGGTTCATCTCTGAAAAGTGGCAGCTTGAGGATCATTCTCTAAAAACTTGGATTTTGTTTAAGGTCGTACTTAACTACCTTCAACAAACAGAACTGATTTAAGTTCTCTTCTCATGAAAACTATTATGGCGGAGATGATTTAATCGGTCAGAGAATGCATCGTTGCATAAACAGAGGAAGAGGCTGAATTAGCATTAGTGAGAGATCTATGAATGTTCCTGGAGAAATTTTATTACTTAAAACTCAAAGAGCTGACTCTGGGGCCTGGCTTTTTCTCCTTAGCTCTGTAACGTTTCCCAGTGGAGCGCTCCATGATGAATAATAACTCAGTTGTTCTTCTTTTCTTAAATAAATCTAATTTATTTTTTTTTTCCTCTGTGCAGGAAATGGAATCAAATTATATATACTCATCCTTTTATAACTCATGTAATATTAACAAGACAATGTCCTGCTGGTGAAGAAAGCAGCGTGCTTGGCCCTGCGCAGTCAGTAGAAGAAGATGGAAGTATCTGATCAAATTACACAGCTTCCCAAAGAAATAATTTTTAGATGATGATGATGATGATTACCCACTCCTTGCCTTGTTCGGTCCAGGTTGTTCTTAGCCATGGAAAATCACAGTGGCGGAGGAGCGATGCTGAACCGGAGAAAGTGGCTGGTGCTGAGCATGGGGACGCCACCGAGGCAGTGGCTGCAATAACCCGTCAAAGCAAGTACTCGGTAATCTCATACATATCTTGGATTCTTCTATAGGGCTTAAAGCATGTCACCACATACAACTTGAATTATATATGAATAGCTGATTGGACATAGCGTATCTGTGTAACCACAGTGTTATCCATCTGCCTAAGAGCTGTCGGCTCCGCCAGATGGGAAACGTCTGCTCCTGCACAGCCCATCTGCGGTCTGTGTCTTCCTCCTGTGTCAGAGATCCCGGTTTCTGCCAAACTGGTGAGGCCTCCGAAGGAAAAGCTCAGGTATGAGCAGCCCACAGGGGTGAAAGGGCTCCTGTCCCTCCCTCCTGCGCTGGCCAGCCTCCCCTGGCACCCCCAGAGCTGCAGGCACCTGTGGCATGGTGGGTCTTGGACCACTGCGGTCACAGGTAGCTGGGGAAGATGGCTCCTGGCTCTCTCCATCGCTGGGGCCGGCCAAGAGGCGGCTGCTTGTGCTTTTACACAGCTCCGGTAGTTAAAGGCGGGAGAGATGCGGACCAGCAGCATGGCAGATGGTGGCAGGGTGGGTAGAGCCAGCACGTGTCATGCCAGCCCATGGGCAATGCTGGGTGAATGGTGTCAGTCCTCTCCTTCCCTTGGATGGATGGGGAGTGGACGGGGGCTCTTGTCATCCGACAACTGCGTTGGCGTTTGGGCAGGTGCTGCCCTGTGTGCAGGCAGCCCCCTTCACCCCAGGCACGTTGCGGCCCCCATCCCATGGCACCGTCCGCCATGAAACATGAGGGGTGGGGGGCTCTGCGCTCAGGATGGAGCGCACAGACTCTCCTGGGAAATAAAAACATCACTGGCCAAGGGTTGAGCCTGGGCACTTTAAAAGTGGGTTTGTGGTGAAGCAAGGCAGGGGTGGCCCTCATCTCATGGAGGCAGACTCTGGGCAACGAACATGGGCGCAGTCCAAGCCCCTCTCCTCACCCACCTGCAGTGGACGCAGTCAAAAAACACGAAATAGAGATCTCCTCTGCCTTTATTCCTTGTGAAAAGCTGCTAGCAGGTCTGTAAAGAGCACGCGCAGGACCAGAGCTGCCTGATCTACCTGCAGGGCCGGTGCCCTCAGCCGTGCAGACCAACCCGACCTCCATGTGGGGTCAGGCAGAGCACGTTGCCAGCAGATGGGCTCAGCATCCCCTTCCCGAGCAGGGGGCTCTTCTTTCGTAGTCCCCAGGCCTGGGGAACTGACCCAGTCTGACCCCAGCTCTCTGTTTATTTCAAGTTTTATAGCTTTAGAAAGATTCCTATCTGATGATCTAGACCTACTTACACCCCGCTGCTGTGTAGTAACATTCCACCAGCGCTAAGCAATATTTCATGCAGGAACCAAACTTGCTGTCTGAGTGCAGAAGCTCTTCACCGTTGTGGGAGCAGATCTCTCAAAACCTCTCTCAAATATTTGTCTTTTGCATCATGTCCAGAATATTACATGATCTGGGCTTTTTTGGACGAGAGAAGTGTGAAAGCAACTGCCCGTTTCCCTGGCCCTCTTCTCCACATGGGGCTAAACCCTCTACCCATGGCCCTGGCAGCTCTGAAAAGGCTTGGTGATGGTGGTGGTGACAAAGTGTTGGGGGTTTGTGAGTGAGGACACGCAGCAGGGAAACCTGTTAAAGGCAGCTCTATAGATATAGAGCCCTATAGCCCTTCCTAAGAAAAGGAAGGGAATGGGGCTCTGGGGCTTTCAGAAGCCAGCTCCTACAGTTCTTCCCATCTCTGTCTGGTTGTGCAGGTACTTTGGTGTCTCGCCTCTGCCTCTGCTGGACAAATGTCTTCAGTTCTGGGTTAAGAAGGATCTTCCTTTCTATACGGGGGTGGGGGGGGAGGGGGGAGAAATGAAAAGCCTGGAACTGGGAGCCTTGGAAGAAGATTGAACACAACATAGGTCATGGTAGCTTGAGCTTCAGTGTTTATGAGATTCAGGAAACCTCACAAAAGACCAAGACTGACTTAAGGTATGTGACAGTCTCATGTGTGCCTGACCACACGGTTCTCCACTTCCTTCTGAACGCCCTCGCTGGGGCTGCTGCCAGACGAGGTAGACCTCAGGCTTCCATCAGCATGGCAATTCCCTTGTGCCTTCTGCTAATTGTTTCCCACAACCCTCCCACCTCCCTGGCTGTCAGCCTTATCAGAGAGGACAGGCTGGACAGGCTGCCAGGGCAGAGCACCCGTTCCCCCGCTGCTGGTCCTCCCCCACCTCTGCCATGGCAGCTCCTTGGTGAGCTGACGTGAATGAAGTCTGAACTCGGGCTGCTTCCTCGCTAAAGGGAAAATCTCTTTCTCTGCAGCCAGCTCTGACATCTCTTGTCAGCAGCAATTTCAAGTTCACCAGATAACAACAAACCCCAAACCCACGCCTGCACTGCAGCCCTGCTTCATATGCTCTGATGCAGGAGCGAGTCCCTGGGGATGGACCTGCGGCTGGAGGAGACCAGCGTGTCCCCCCCCATGGGGTGGGTGCATGGCTGCTGCAGGAGGGCAGGCGGCCACGTCCCCCCTGTGCTGCCCATGCCCTGGCTGTGGCCGAACTGCCAGCCTGTTCCTCAGTCTCCCTCTGTGGAATGGGAGAGAGGAAACCACAGAGGCTTTCTGTGACCTGCGCCTGAAAGCTCTTTCCCTATCTGACGTTGGCTCCTAATAGGATTTGGCTGGTCAATACCGGCTAGTGTGCATGGGGCGAGAGCACTTTTAAATGGGTGTTGAAAACTCTTTTATGGAGAATTTCCAGCCTGCTTATTGCTCCAGGTGGGAGAAGCCTGGAAGAAAGCCACATGCGTGCAACAGTCTAGACATGTTTGATTTCTTTTTGGAATTAAAGAACAGAAGTCCCATAATACCCTTTTTTTTTTTTTTCCCCCCCCGCTTTCGTACAAGTAGCCAATATAAACAATTCTCTCACTGCCCTGAAATTTGGAATTGCTCACAGGATGAAGCAGTGACCTACTGAACCTCTGGGAAGAGTAATATTAGCCTCCGTCTGGTTTGCTGCCTTCTTGGCTTGGGTCTGGTGACTGCAGCCCAGCTGCACTGAGGACCAGCGCAGGCGCTGCGGTGTGGCGTGTCCCCAGGGTGCTTGTGGGGCTGCTGCTCCCATAAAAGGATTCACAATGAGATTGCTGAAGCCGAGGATACCCCCCTGCATTTAGGCACCTAACAAACCAGCTGCTCCTCAGGTGCAGAAGGTTGTCCAGATCTGCTTCGATCCACCTGGAGGACTAATCTACCACCGAGGATTAATCCTGGGATCTGCAACTGGCATTAGATCCCATGAAAGTGTTGACCACAGAGAAAATTCTTCCATCACACCCAAGAGCTGCTGCTCAAGATGGGTTTCAAAGGGCCTACAGACACACGATCATGACAGCAAGCCTCCAGGCTGACTCGCAGGCAGATGACTGCTACTTAAACTGAGGTCACTGCTGAGGTCACCAGCGCCCTTGCTGCAGGCTGGCTTTCATGCAGGAGTGATGGAGTTTCTTGTCACAAAATGAAATATTAGGATAAGTGTCAAGGAGGCCAGATAAGTAATGCACTTGCTCTCAAGTGAGGACAGGGGCTGCCGGTTCCTCCCGCGTCGGTGGTGCTGCTCCTTCAGACTTCCCTGAGCCTTCTTGCCACCATATTGTTCCTGGAGTACTGCTGCTGTCATTTCTCCAGCTTGTTTTATACAACTGGATTTTTCTTTTCTGGGTTTTCTATGCCTTCAACTTTGGTTCTGCCTGCACGCTCAACCATGGTTGGAATCGCATCGACGAGGCGCCCAACAAAGAACAACACAGAGCAGCCGCCCATAGTGCTTCAAATGCAGTGGAGGAGATGACGGTTGCCTAGGTTGGACTCCTGAGCATGGAAATGGCTCAAAAAAAGGCCAAAAACATATTGAGTGAAAAGATCTACTCAGGAGTCAGCCTCCCTGATGGCACAGGGAGGAAGGCTGGATGCCGATAGGTTTGTGTAAGCCATATAAGCCACCCTATACAATTAGGAGAATTATTTTTGATAAGCAAATGCAACAGCCAAGAATGGGGTGTCCATATGTTCCCTATAGTGGTAGGATGAGTGTGGGGGACATAAGAGGCTCCTAAGTGTGGTGAAGGGATTGTTGCCTTTCAGCTAAGCTCTTGTCCTTGCCTTTTAGGACTTCAAGATAAAGAACAGGCCTCTGGATCTAATCAGGACTTAAAGAAGCAGCCAGGCTGATAACACATTTCAAGGCTTTCAAGACCTCTGGATTCATTTTGGTCTCATCCCTGTGTAGTTAATTTTACTTCCCAAAGCCCTTTTGCAGACTCTGTCAAAGGCTCTGTTCTTCCTCACGTCCCACCTCAGGTGTATGTGGCTCTGGTGGGTAACTTTGCAGAGGTGCCGCATCCCACCGATTGACTTCCCAATGCTCCGTGGGCTCAGGAAGGCAATTTGGAGTCCCCTGGCCCAAAGGCGCAACCCCAAAATGAGCAGTTACTGCTGTTATCATGGCTGAAAATTCCTCGGGTGTCTCTCACTGAACTTCATTTCCTGCCTCCCTCTGGCAAAGCTCCTCGTTTCCATGGTGATGATTTATTCCTTTAAATAGTTCCCATTCAAGAACAATATCATGGGTCCTTCTCTGTTGTTGGTTTAATTAAAAATAACCTACTCTTCTCCTGGCATCAGTCATGGCTGAAGCAACTAGCCTCCAACCTCTCCGATCTGCCCTCGCTCCCACCCAGAGACAGCCCTCCTGCCTCTCTGACACCCGGTGTCTCCCCTGAGGTCTGTCCTTGGCCCTTCCTGACCTGTCCTACACAGAAACCTCAGGCAGGTGGGTTTGGAAGGAAAACACAGAGAGGAGGAAAGGAGGAACCGGCTGAGGTCTTGCAGGACAGTACCGCGCAGCCCGACGTCCATCCAGCACTGGAAGAGGAACCTGATGCCCTCCACAGCTCTGCCCTTGAGCTTTCCTTGCTGTGAGCAGGGAGGCGTGTGAGAAATAAGCCTCGTGAGAACAGCATGGCCCGTGAGGAAATGGTCCACAGTGCATCACTCATCGTTGCAGCCCAGGTGTTCAAATAAGCTGCCAAAAGGGAGAGCCTATCCCATCCTCCCCAATCCTTGGTTTCTAAACCGGATATTTTTTTCTATGAGTGGAGCAAGGACTTCTAACCTGAAAACTGGAAACAAAACAAAAAAGAAAGAAATTAAAAGGCTGAACTGCATATTTGGTATATTTTAAAGTGTCCATTTTATTGCGTGAACTCTGAAGTCTGAACTGGCAGCTTGGTCTCTGTACAACAGGGACCATTCGGTGTTTCTTGGGACACTTACTTCTTGCTTTGCATAAAGAGGGAGACAGAGCATCTGGTTTCTCTGCTTCATTTTAAATGCCAATGCTTATTTTGTTAATACATTTACATTCCAGTTTTCGTCGCACATAGTAAAAGAAAAGGAACGCTTTAGGGTTCTTCTGGATAGAAGCACATTAGCTTGGTTGTTTTTCAGGCAGCTTTTTCAGCAGACATGCGCTCAGAGCCTGGAGTTCAACCATCGGCGAGGAGAGCAGACTTTGGGGAAAGCGAATTCCCATCTACGAAACGAATTTCTGATTGGCTGCAGAAATTTTCTGACTTGCTGCATCAACTGTAGCCAGTGCTGGCTTAGGCTGGGAGAGGGACAAAAAGCTATCTACAAAAAATAAAAGTCTACAATATAGCCTCCCGAATGCTTTTTGCTCGGGCGCACAAAACAGCATCCCAGGAACGCCAGGTTGCCAGCAAATCCAGAAGGGCAGGTACCGGGTGCATTTCCTTCTGCAATACCCGGGCTGAGAAATCTTTCAAAGCAGTTGCAGCACCTTTCGAAGGAGCAGCGAAACTCATCCTTATAAGGCGGGAAAGCTCTGTGTTCTGCTGTTAGAAGACTGGAATGTGAGCACGGCAAGGATTGCTTCACATGAGCCCCTTATCTGAGAGATTGGTGATAAAATTGAAGAAGTTCACGTGACACGAGAAGAATTTCTCCCTTATCTAAAGGAAGCTGGAGATGTGCAAGTCAGAGGTACAACACGCAGGATGAGTTATGAGGAGGAAATGATGTAAAGGGGCCAGACGGTTTGGAAATCTGCCTGCTTGCTCGAGTGTGTCCTATTTTGTGCTTTGGAGGATTGTATTGACATCAATACAACATCAATTTTAGAAACACTTGACTGGAAGCTTGAATCTGCTGACTGTAGGGCAAAGCGACAAAATCCAAAGTCTTTAGGGACCCTCAAAGTGTGCCAGCCCTATTTTTGACCTCTCTTTGACATTGAATTGGGAGAAAGCGAGGGAGGATTTTGACATAAGCCTTTCAATCTATCAGTTATTTGTCATTTCCCTCAGGCAGCTTCTCCTGAAAGTAGCAGCCTCTATGTCTCTTAAAATACAGTGAGGGAAGACACTGTGATATCAAAATGGCTCATTTGCCTCTTACCAGACACCCACAAAGTTTGCCCAGAAGAGATTTTTCAATCATTTAAACCTTTGTTTTAAGATGGCTTGTTTCCTTTACAAGCAAAGAGGAAAATGATACTTCTTGGTATAAAACATAGGCACGCCAAGTGTTAAATTCCAGCTATTTCCTCCGTACCCTTTCCAACGCCTGGCTAGAAACATCTTGCACAGTTGCAAGAAGCCTGTGTGGTCCTCAGCTTCTGTCAACACACCGCTTTAGACAGCGTCTCTCTTCATACTCCCCGGTTAATCTTCCCCTCATGCCACTCTTTCTGCGTATTTCCTGGTTTTCCCCTCCCATGGTGTGGGGCAGGGGCACTGGGCAGCCCCATCTGCCACCGGCCCCCTTCCCTGACTGATCTGCCACCAGTCTCGCACCGGCAGGAGATGTTGTCCGCCTTTTGGGTGTTCAGGGGAGAGACCCAGGTCTTACTTAGAATCATAGAATCGTTATGTTTGGAAGAGACCTTTAAGATCACCAAGTCCAACCACTAACCTAGCACTGCCAAGTTACTACTAAACCATGTCCCTCAGCACCACATCTACACGACTTTTAAATACCTCCAGGGATGGCGATTCCACCACTTCCCTGGGCAGCCTGTTCCAATGCTTGACAACCCTTTTGGTGAAGAAATTTTGCCTAATATCCAATCTAAACCTCCCCTGGTGCAACTTAAGGCTGTTTCCTCTCATCCTATCACTTGTTACTTGGGACAAGACACTGACGCCCACCTTGCCACTACAACCTCCTTTCAGGTAGTTGTAGAGAGCAATAAGGTCTCCCCTCAGCCTACTCTTCTCCAGGCTAAACAAGCCCAATTCCCTCAGCCACTCCTCATAAGACCTGTGCTCTAGACCCCTCACCAGCTTTGTTGCCCTTCTCTGAACACGCTCCAGCACCTCAATGTCTGTCTTGTAGTGAAACTTACAATATTGAGGACAGGAAACTTCCTTTCAAAGAGAGCAGAGGTTTTCCACATAGTCATAAGTTCCATGCAGGAGGTGGGACTTGATTCCTAAAACCAGACAGACCCAAACACCGCTAAGTTTCCCATTAGGAGCACAGGACCTGATGGCCCCAATATGTCCTTCCTCTTTCCCTTTCTCTGGTTCTTTACAGCCTCTCCTTCTCCACGTGTTTCCTTCTGCCTGGTCTCAGTGCTTGGCCAAAATGCTGCTTACCCTACCCAGTGCTGCATGATGGAAAGCCAGACATCACATCTTCCCTCGCCGGGTCCATGGACTCCAGCAAAAGCGGTTACAAGGCACAGGACTCCTGGTGAAACCAGAGGGCTCTGAGGGAAGGACCACAAGCTCACCTGGTCTCCAGACAGTGCAGACCCAGCACACTCTCTGTTTAGTCAGAAGATCTCCAAGACAAAACGCAGGTACCACAAAAAGAGTTCACAAGTTCTATTTTAGTTGTGGTGCTATGAAGCCATTTTATGGCAGATACTGTCTTTCAGACATGTTTTTTTTTATCAAAAGACCTTGTCCTTCATGAGGACCTCAGAGCATGTTTTTAAAGATTAGCCTTGGGTTATTTTTAGCAAAGACAATGTGGCCACTAGAAGTAGCATAAGGGGGCTCAGCGTGACTTGCTTTTTTCCAGAACAATGGCCATTGTTCTGGTGGAGCTGAGGACAGTTTAGGCTCTTACCAATTGCCGTTTTTATATAAACTGGAGGGGGAAAAATAGAACCTGACTCCTGAGCTGGGCAGAGCCACAGTGGTTTCTGCATTGCTAGTGTGACTAAAATGCGGTAAAAACACAATCCAGTCTCTCAAGCCAGCAGATAGGATGAATAAGAAGATGTTAGTGGAATCGTGCTTTTTTGGACTGAGTAACATGAACAAAACTGGCCCTGCTCTGAGCCGGCGGTTAGGCCAGATGTCCTCCGGGTGTCCTTTCCAACCTGAATTATCCGACGGTACTCAAGAATGACAGAGTCCTACTGAAAAATTTGTGCTGAACTTTCAAAGACATTAAACCAGAATGCTCTTCAAGCTCCTAATGCCTTTTTACATTATAACCCCGGGAACTGATGTGGTTTTCTGGTTTTGTTTTTAAGCAAACCACGTGGAAGCACCCAGGGCCTCCCCTGGCACAGAGCTCCCCATCCGCCAACCCTCCCGGCCTTGAGGCCCAGCCAGTTCCTCCCACCCGGCAGCCCATGCATGTGCACGTCCTCCCTGAGGGCAGCACCCTGCAGTGGCAGCTCTTTCCAAGCTGGAGGCTTTTGGAGCTGGAAGGAGCGTGAGACGGGTCTGTAGCTAGAGATTAAAATGCAAGACCTGAAGTTTTCTCAGCAGGATCGAGTGTAGAGCGAATGCTGCTTCTGCTCTTCCAGGGGAGGTTGAAGGCAGATGTTGGCCCTGTTCCTTCTTCAGGGCATCCATCCCAGGCTTATCTGAAAATAGAGACCTATGATGGGACCAGGCTGGTCTGAATGTCATCTTGTGCCTAATAAAAGGGGACGGTGCAAATGTGAGAGCATACGTAGCACGGGGCTGCGCTCAGGGGACACCACAGTCCTTGCTTTGAAACACCGGCATCAACGGTGGCCATGGAGGGCTGGGGGTTCCTGGGCTGCTTGTGCGGGCAGAGGCCAGAGGGAAACAGAGCTGCCGTCAGGAGGGACGAGTTTGCTGCAAGGAGGTTGGTACTTTTGCTGAACCAGGCTGGAGGACGGTGGCAGGAATTTTTCAGCCGTTCGTACCCGTCTCTAATTTCTCCCACCAACACTTTGGCAGAGCTGAATTCTACTGATGTTTGAGAAGCTCTTGGAGCTGGTTTCTTCTCTCGGGGTGTTCCAGATGTATGCAATACACTGTGGCTATGCTCCCAGAAACCTGTTGGATGGGCTGAATTTTGTAAATATAAATGCTAAGTCACAGATAAATGAACAAAGCAGATAAGCAGGTACAAGAGAAAATACTACTGAAAATCCAAGGTGTGCCTCTTCTGTAGCTTTATTTGGGATTCAGGAAGACGCCAGCACTCGGTCCTGTTCAAGGTAATGGTACTTTTGCTATTGGGCACACACAATTTGGACTGGGCCCAGACCCTCTTTCTCCCTCTCTTTTTTTAATTGCTCTTTTCATAATTACCACTATTGTTGTGTGTAGTTGGTTGGTTTTGTTTTTTTTTTTTCCCTTGTGAAAGTTTTCATTACTTGAGTGCAAAAGCTATGATGCAAATGGGAGTCACTCCCAGAGAGTGCCCGAGGGCTGGGGCGCAACTGCGCTGAGACGGGTCATGCTGCAAAATAAGAAGGGTCAGGGGACTCGTTCCGGACCAGCTGGTGTCGGCGAAGATGTTGTGCTGTGGCTGCGCTGCAAAAGAAGTGCAAGCGCTGTCAGCCTCGGCCATGCCCCAGAAGAACCTGCATAGTTGGGCTGGAACTCACCTCTCCTCTGTGGTGGTCATGCAGAAGGGGTTGGGCTTTCTCTCCCCAGAGCTATTTGAAAGGTCTTGGCAAGCAGGGAAACTGGCCCTGGAGAGGAAACTCAGCAATTGCACGGTGCTGACAAATGTCCAGAGACAACAAACCGCAAAAGCATGGAGAAAACCATGGAGGGCCTTGTGCCCTCCGCTTTGTTTTTCACTTGTAGGAATTCTCAGGTATCACACATAAAGAGACCAGACGTCTGCAGACAACCCCGTGATATTTACATTTTGTTTTTAGCTAAAGCAATGTAACTTCTGGCTAATTTGCTGGTTTGAGAAAACAGAATCAGAGAGGAGTGAGGTTAGTTATATGTTTCAGAGACCCACACAGCCTGTTCCAGCAGCTCTACAGCCCCAGCCTAAGCCCCTGGGTGGAGGGGATGTACAAGTAGATGCCACCATGCTGGGAGCTGTGCTCAGCTCTACTATTAGCAGACGCTAATTGAGCATGTTATAAAGTGATATTCCAATAACCTTAAGCTCATATATTCTCCGCTTTCCTCTCGCTCAAGTCAAACAATGGTGTTAAACTGAACTCAGCACAAGGGAGATCTGAGTACCTTTCAAAATCCAAAATGGAGCCTTGCTTAAGTCAAGTAAGAGAGAATTTTTTATATTTATTTTCTACCACGTCAACTGTGTACTTTTTTGTATTGCCTGTCATTCAAAGAATGGTGACTTTGGAATCCCGGGAGATGGAGGGGGATGTTTGGTTATTTTTTTGCCTTAGCAGAAAATCATCCTTGAATAAAGAGCCTGGAAACATGATTAATCCCAAAGCTGAATGTTTCAGAAATTATAAGTGGAACAGAGTCTATGCACAGCCCTATGATGGAAATTGTTTCACAAATTTGTCTTTTAAGAATCACAGGACGCCCCAACAAGGTGCTGTCAGGACAGAACTTAACCAGAACTTCAAGCAAAAACCCTTCATCAACCAAGTTCCTATTTGTGTAGCGCTGGGGCTGAATTTGGCACTGCCTTGGCAGGGGTTTGCAAATGGGTAATTTGCATGTAAGTTCCCTTGGGTTCTTAGTCAAATATTCATGCTTTTTTGTTTCCATTATTCTTCAGAGTACTAGGTACTTCAGGTGCACTTAGGTATGCTTGGATCTGAAAGAAACAGGGGTTAAAATACGCTTCATCAGCTTGGGTGGAGGTCTATCAGCAGAGAACTGGAATTGTTTCTCTGAGAGCATATTTCCGGCTCTGGACCTGAGATGGCCATGAGCATTAGGAAACACAGAACTGTGCCTATTAGTAGCTGTAATGATTTGTAGTAGAAAATAATATATTCCACTGTATTGTGCAAACAAATATAGTCAGTTAATTTCACACAAGTGGCAGCCCTCTTAATTTTTTTGCATCTTCCCCTTCAGAAACTACTTACCGTCCAAAAAGGAATGAAGCGCCTTTATAAACAGACAGGCAGACAATGCCACAAAGGTTTTAATTTTTTGTGGGTGTTGCTATAGAGAAAGACAGATTATAATCTAGGGCTGTAGCCCAGGGGGTACCTTGAGAACCACCTAAGCTCATCTATGACAGCAGAGGACCTCATAACAAATAATCAGGATATTTCACAAAATCTCAGTATCCCGGCATTTCCAATTCCTCTCTGCCAGACTGCAGCGCTGTGAACAGTGTGTCCCAGAGACAGGAGGTATCAGAGGGGTGTTGAGAAGAACAGGATAGTGCCACAAACCCACCTTTTGCCCCAGGGCTGCTGAGTCTTACAATAAGACCAGGTCACTATCTTTTTCTTTCCAGGCTTCTGTTTTCATCACTGCTTTTCAAAATCCTGGCTGATGCGGTACCTGAAAGATGCTCTTTTTAGCTCACCTTTCCAAGGGAGGGTAGAGAATGCCCGTGGCTCTTTACAACAACAGTACAAGGAACCTTTCCAAGGCTTGTGCTTCATTAGTTCAGCTTCTCCAGCCGTAACACTTTGGGTACGGTGAACATAACCTGTGCAATGATTACTGCAGGAGAAAAATCCTTGATGCCTTTTTCTACCTCAGGGTCTGTGCACTGCCATCAACCACGGGATACCTTCTGCTGGCCCCAGCTATAACTCTGCTTCCAAATACCTGCCAGCTCAGTTATCATAGGAATTACTGCTGTAAAAATACCCTGTAAGATGAGGTCTTTTTTTATTTTCTAAAGCTAGAGATGAGTGGTTAGGAGAAAGAGGCCTTGTAGCCACTGACCTTGTGGCTCATTCTTGTCATCTCTCTCTTCCCTGGATGGGGGTGTCCTCACTACTTGTCCAACGACTTCGAGGCAGTGGTGCCTCGTTGGGGTCAGCTTCTCAGAGCTGTGGGTCAAAAGCAAGACATATCAGGCTGCATATTGCCAAAATGCTAAGACAGAGGAGGACACCACAGTAAGAAGCATCTTGGCTGGAGAACTGACCTCAGCTGAGTGGAAAAATGCTGTGGTCAGCCATCAGGACACACGACAGCCACAGGGCCACCTCTGCAGGTGAGGCTGGCTCTCTTCTTCCAAACAACAGGCAGCAGCTGCCACCATGAGACTGAGGGAAAGCAAGGCCTTTTGCTCTGCCTCTCTGTCTTTTTAAGGTTCCTTCATCTGGAAGACAGGACTCCCATGAGGTAGCCTATTGCTCTTTGGGCATGGGGAGACAACAGTGGGGATATGCTTTGGAGAGCCTGGGCTTCGTACCTGTAGCCTTTCCCAGACACTCTTCATGGAAATTGATTTCAACTTGTCCCCGCAAGTGGAAGAAAAGCAGATGTTTGCCGTCCAGTGTGTTTTGGGCCAAGGCTTGTGTAGGACAGATGAGATGGGGCAAGTGATTCAGTGACAGAGGAGCCATGCTAGGCACATGCCAAGGCTGCAACAACCGCTTCCCAAGGCCCTCCCTCACCTGGAACAAGGAAAGAGTGAGTCCCACTGCGTCAGCCCCAAGGCCAGAACCCTTCTGCCTGCGATGGGGGTCCCACAACATCCCTAAGGCTGCCAAGCCCTCCTACAGCACTGCTCTCGTAAATATACGGGGTCAGAGACCTGCTGCCCTGGCCTCTGGTGCACAAGTGACAGAAACCTGAGGTGCAGCAGTTCTGATGCTTAAAAGCCTCAATTTCATGTCTGTTACAGCGTGAATGGCCAGGAGTTTGCTGATGGTCATGGCAGGGTTGTTCTCTCCCTCGAATGCCCACATGCTCTCTGCTTCCCAGAGCCTGTTGCCCCCACAGGCTGCCTCCCCATCAGTTGAAAGTGCAAGTGCTGAAACCCCATCCACTTCTGCTCTGGGAAGAGGACTGGGTAGGCACGTTCACAATATTTTTGGTCAGGAATAGTGATGGTGAGTTTGCTGTTGGCCATTACACAAGAGAAAAACCGCATCTTCCTTTATGTTAACAAGTGCCTCTCCTTTTTCAGCAGGGGAAGACCTAGGGGAGCTGTACGGGCAGCTTTCACTTTCCAGAGAGGAAAGCACCACCACTTTCCCCCTGTGTGCTGGAGGGCGATATAAAGCAGCACATCTTTACACAGACAGTTATTTAAACAGCACAGATGTCTTGGAGCAGTCATCCCACCCCCAAACTCCCCACTCAGTGTTTCTTCCTCTTGCCCCCAGCTTGAGCTTGGCACTCCATTTCTCAGCTTCGGTCCGAACAGTCTCTCACTTCGGCGCAGGAGAGAGCCCAGCGGGGGCCACGGACGAGCCGGGCACTGCAGGAGGGAAGGAGAGAGGAGCTGCCCCGGGGACCCCCCCAGCCAGCGGGACGGCATCACCCCCGCTGCTGCTCGGCCGCCGCCGTACTCCATAGAAGGCTGGAAGGTTTCCACCTTTCCTTCCCCGCGGCCGTGCTGCGGGGGGGTGAGCCGGCCCGCGGGAGCCAGCCTTACCGTAGATGGCTGTGAAAACCATCAGGCTCCCGGCCAGGCACCCTGGGGCCAGGCACAGCCCAGGGTGGGACAAACCTGGGGTGGGGGGGTGGGGTAGCATGGCCCACCAGGATGACCAGGGGCACTCGGCTCTTGTGCCCCCATACCAGGTAGTGGCCACCGCTGGAGCTGGGGAGAGACGGAGAGGGTAAGGGTGAGTCCAGCCCACAAGTGCTGCAGTGATCTGGTTCATGTGCATTGCTTATCCAGGGTGACCCATTCAGGCCACCAACTGCTGGGCTGGACAGCAATTGCGGTAAACCCCTGTTTAAAGCTTCAAATGATGCCTAAGGTTCGATTCCCAGGCATCCCTCATGGAAGCGCATCTGTCCTTCCCATGACAGAAGCACAACTGCAGGGAAGACTTCTGCTTGATGCCTGCCCTGCCAAAAACAGAAAGCCAAAGCAGCGTTTTCTAGATTTTTTGCTGATCTCCTAAAGGTTGGGAAAGAAAGATGTACCCACAGGGGTTAATTGGTTGGTCCAACAAAAGACGTAAGAGAGTGATGTCTTGACAGGCGGACTTTGGGATTAATGTGAAGTTTGCTCTACCACTTCATACTATTTATTATTTCTCAGCCCCTTCATCTCCCTCTCTGCTATTGAGGAAATAGCTAAGGCTTTCTCAGGGGGAAAAAAAATATTAAAAAGCAGAATAAATAAATGGGGAGCAGGATGCCCTGGGAGGAGCTCCTAGGAATGGGGCAAACCTGCAAACCTGCTTATGGGGCAAACTCTCTAAACAGTGAAGATGAATTCTGAGCCCTAGCCCTGACTGCTGGGCTATAACCACAGAGAGCAGAGGTGGGGCATGCATACTATCAGCAGTCCAGACTGAACGTGGTGGTGGTGGGGCTGCCCCAGGAGCGCCCTTCCCTTGGTCTGAAAGTGCCGCTGTCTGCATTTCTCATATCCCTCCTTAATTGCTGTGTTTCAAAGCTAGTTTGATGGTAGGCTTGGAGGGAAGGCATGAGCAGGCAGTCAGGGCCCAGAGAAACCATCAGAGGCAAAGCACTACAGGGGAGCCCAAGGCTTGCACTGCTGGTTTGGAGCCTCCTCCTACGAGCAAAATCACAGGTGTACATTATGTGAGAAGACAGGGAGGAGGGGGAAATCCTACTAGAGAAGAGATTAAAGGAAGCTGGGGAGAGCAGCTTACCTAGTTTGCTTACTGAGTTGCTGCCTCTGCTGCGTGGTGTTGCCCACCAGCATTTCCTCGCTTGTGATGTGTCTTCTCTAAACTCCGTTTTACAACGCTGCATGTATTGCTCCACAAGTGTCACCTTCCTGACAGTGGAGCTACTGCAAATATAAGGGTATGAGGTTTGCTGCTGCTTCCCAAATAAGAAGCTTTCTGATGTAGGAGGTAAGTTTGCGCTGCACAGTCTGATTTGAGGTAGCTGTGCACAGTTGCTCCCACTGTACAGAGAAGAAACAGCAAGGAGAATGAGCCAGTTAGGAGAAAAGCATAATAAACACAAGGCGATTTTCTGTGCAAAAGCATGCATAAGCCCTAGCCGCTGCTATGCAGCAGTTTTTGCTTGCGGAGCATGAGAGCTTAACCTGCTGCGCAGAGGCAGGCACGCTGCTGACCACTCAGGTGCTCCCTGCACCCTCCAGAGAAGTGGGATGAAGGGCCTTCTTCAAGCAAAGCCCTTAGCCATCCCTCTTTGTACAACAGACAGCTTTAGGTTCCAGCAAGCGTACTTTGGGAAGGCAAATTAATGGAGCGGTGGCTTTAGGCTCAGCATGTGGATCCTGCCCCGCTTTTGAGATGAGTCTGAATTTGGATGCCAGCCTCCCTGACTCAGCATCGTGTTCCCCACTCACTGCTGGGCCACTGTGTGCTGACAAAAAAGCTGGTGTGCCTGGAAGGCTGGTGGTGTGTTTTTTCAGCTGTACCAACTACTCTTCTGAAAGGAGTGAGCTCTTCCTCCATACCACGCTGTGCTAAGCTGTGCCACCTCTGCTGCTGGTGGAGGTGGGTGGCTTGGCATGGTACAGAGGACACCAAAAACCTGCAGCTCAAATGTTTCTCCCTGATCTCCCAGGGCAGCCTTTGGAGCACTAAATGATATTACAGGTACCTCAATTAGCATCCTGAAGACCACAGCTAACAGGTAAGAATTAACCCACCCTCTTCCCCCTAATTTTAAGAGCATTCATGTCCTTTTGGAGCACTAACGATGGGGTTGGGCCTCCCTTCAGTAATATGGAACTGCATTTTCTTAGCCCTTTATGAACCATCTGTCATTGTGGCCTCATACCCAAGCATGGGTTGTGAATATAGTTTGCAGCCCGATGTCACTGTGACATGTCTCACTACTGAAATAAACAATTGATGTTAAAAGCATGAGGAGATGGAGAGGCCATGAGAGGTGGATTTGAAAGTCAAAACTAGGAGAGAAGCACCTCCTCTCAGCATTTGGAGTACTGATGGTGAATTTTGCTGGTAGCTGTAACAGAAAAGAGAACCACCACTTCCTTTATGAGAGAGCTGCAAGTGGATTTAAAGTAGTTTTTGTCCATGTAAGTGTACATAAATGTGTGGTTATAGTTTTTTTCTCCACAGCCCCTTTTACCTTAGTCACCTCTCTCAGTTGAGTCAAGTTCCTGCTGCAGTCATGCTGCAATGTGCTTTACACATGAGCATCTGACGGGACTGTCTAGGTCAGGTTCCGTATGTCTGATTTTACATTTTTATATCCCTGCAGCTGTAAATGCTTTTCTTCCACCGTTAGTCTCTTTACAACCGTGTCATGTTGCTTCATGGTACTGTCTTACCCTCTGAACCTGATGGTTGCAGGGCTATGAAACAGAGATGGAGGTGATCCCAAAAGATGACACAGGGTTCATCCTCCAGGCTCATGGTGGGATCAGTTGTCCTTGAAGTTCAGCCGTTCTTATAGCTGTCCTACTTATTCTTTAAAGCCTCCAGCAGTGGAGATTCAGCAGCTTCCTTTGGTGGACTACTGAAGTGCTTTGCTATCCTGACCGTTCGTTGATTCTCTGGTGGCTATGGCAAATGGTTTATTGTCTTCCGCTTTGCAGTAAACTTTTACATATTTGAGGTCTGCTACTCTGTCTCACTTCAGGTTTTTTCCCCCTAGACTAAACAAGCCTGCTTCTTTCAGTCTCCCCTCAAAGGTCAGGTTTTCTGGACCTCTGAGCCTTCTTGTTACTTCTCCTTTGGACTCTCTCCAACTGATGTGTATCTTTCTTAAAAACTGGCACCCAGAGCCAGACAGAGCACTCCATCCACGGCCTTACAATGCCGAGGGGAACAGAAGGTTTCATTCTCACGTCCTACAAATGACACTGCTGTGTATGTGCACTTCTGGGCATGGATTTCCTGGGGAAGGCCTGAGAGAGCTGCAGCTCTGGAGTCACACTGGCCTGCATAGCACACATACCTTGCCATGCCGCTGCAATTGCACAGCGTTCCCTGGCCGCTCACAGCACAGCCAGCTCCAGATCTGTTGATATCTGTTCCTCTGGGCTTGCTCTGCATATATAACCAGCCTAGCCTCAAAAGCAATGCAATGCGAAGTTACACTATCTCACACCATGAACTCCTCCACCTACAATCAAACACTGCAGTAGCTGCCTGGCCTGCTTGGTTTGGATTTTGCATTGTTATCAGATTTCTACCATCCATCACTTTCCATGGTTCCCCTTGTGGGATCATCCCGGGCCTGCATCATGCAGGGTGCAAAAATTACGAGCAAATGAACTTCATGCATGATCAGGTCTTACTCCAGCTCTCTGCAGCCACTGCATAAGCAGCCTGTCAGGGATGGAGTGGCCGCGTGACCAGAGCACTGAGCTCTCCGGTAATCCGTTTCTGAGGCATTATCCCTGGCAGGCCCAGTGTACGCTGGAGCAGACCCATGGCTGCTTCGCATACCCTGCAGATCCACACCCCCCCAAGGGATTCTTGTGCAAAACTGCACCGTGGATGGATGGATGGAGCCTGGGGTCTCCAACCACCTACAGACCACTGAGACAGCACTTGAAATCTCAGGCAACGTCCCCAATGCGCTTTGCTCTAAGCATACCTGAGCGTAGCGGTGGTTTTGGTCAGGCAGGGATTGCTGACACGCTATTGCAACAACTGTCGCATGCCCTAACTGCACCAGCTGTAACTGTAATGGACCCAGCACATCCCAGAGCAGGGGTAGATGGCATAGTGATGACTATTGCTGCTCTGGCCAACGTTGAGCTTGCAGGTCAGCGGCAGAGCCACGCGGGAAGGGAGCTGGTGCAGCGTGCTGTTGCTGAAGTATGATGAAGAAGCTGCCCTCCTCAGAAGAACCGAGACATTTCTTGGCTCGCCGTCGGGAAAGTAATTCCAAGCTGTGGCCAGAAAGGGGTTCTGCTTGAAAACAGCCTGAGGATGCCACTGTACAAGTGATACTTGGAGATGGGAGAGGGCTGGTTTTTCCAAACTTTGTGCTAGAAAATCGCAGACCTGCAATTATGGAGAACATCAAAGTGAAGGAAAGGGATTCCAAGTGAAGTTTTTAAGCTGGGGCTAAATAATGATAGATCTGAGAGTTCAGTGACTCCCATAAGAAAGGATTTTCTGTGAGGGCAAGGGTGGAGCTGGAAAGAGACTAATCCCTGTGCTTGCCTTGCTGCCACCATCTTGCTGCTGTTCCCTTTCCAGAAAGACTTCACAACACTTGCTTCCAAAGCCTGTCACGCTTGCTCCACAGCCAGTTTTGGTTCCTGGGAAGCGAGAGAAGCAACAAATTCAGCCTCCTGCATCTGCAAGCCATGGGCACGTCATCTGGCAAGCTCCGCTCAGCCAGAGAGTGAGAACAATTGAGACTCAAATTTGAGTCTCCCCCTTGGCGGCACCAGGAACGAGCCAGCCAGGATTTCATCCGCAGTCTCCAGAAGTAAGCAGGCTCCCCTGCTTTTTCGCTGCCTTGCCCATGTGGAAAGCACAGGTTGGATCTGCCTTTCAGAGCTCTGCTCGTGGAGGTGGGTACCTGCTGCAGCTCCTGCTGCACCATGGCTTCTCCTGCGCCTCGTGCAACCTCTCCCCCTTCAGCTGCCTCCACCAGAAGAGACTGCTCTGAGCGTGGCCTGGATCAAACCTTTGGTTAGTACACGGATATACCAGTTGTCAGGGATTTGTGTGCTTATGGTCTCCGGTTTGAATCGTGCCCTCTTCTACACTTTAATCCATTCCCTGACTCTTGTAGGAACATGGAAAATGCTGTTGTCTTTAGCATCTCTGGTTCCTGAGTCTCCTAACCATTTGAGCCAGACAGAGGTACTGTGACAGAGCTGTGAAATGGGATGTCCTTTCAGGACTGACACAGAAAACCAAAAGAGCTGAGCAAAGAAGCCCACAAAGACTTGCCCCTCAGTACAGTCTCTGTGCCCATAACCATAGACTAAGGATGCTAACTCCACTGAGGTGGTTATTTTGCTGTACAGGGTGTTTCATGGGCATCTGACATGACTGTGTAGGTCAGGTACCATTGTCTGATTTTAGTATCTATAGCCCTCTGCACAACCAGCTCAACAGCTGCCCGAGTCGAGTCTGTTTCGCGTGCACATGATGCTCCTGGGCACTTCCGAGCAGCAAACACCTTCCTCTTCAGGGGTGAAGGGAGGAAACAAAGGGAACTATATGGGCAATGTTGGTCAAGTACTCAACTTGCCTTGCTGGATCAAAGTAGATACAGTTGGGTACATGGTAACATGAATACGGGACTGGATGTATAATTCTTGATCCTATTGTTGCTCAAGTGACACTGTGAAAGCAAAGGGTGTGTTCTAGGGTATGTTCTGCTAGAAAAGTAAAATCCATGTTCTTACAGGAGGAAAAAAATAATCATCATTTTCCAAAAACGACAGGTTTCAAACAATGTTAGCCAATTCTTAGTGTGTGAAGACAGCTCTGTAAGCCACTTTGACCTCTAAGGTCAAAGTTCTGCACAAGCACAGCTGACCCCCAGTCAGTGGGAGGAGATTGCACAAGTACCTGAAGAAGGGTTTGTCCCAGCAGCCACGTTAGCTCTGTGGTGCAGGGCTGGGGAGCTGATTTTGGAAGTTCAGGTAAATGGGAAGGAAAATAAAGGCAAAGAGGACTTAGGATGGCGAGGGCAGGGTAAAAGAGGAATAGAAGTCACATGAAGAGGCCCTGAAGGAGAGAAATGTTTTGTACTCGGGAGCTTCCTTCAGAACTCTTTTTCCTCTCCTCCAAATACGGCATCCCTGCCTTGGTTGTTCCTTTTTTTGCCTTGCTTCCAGCTACCCCTGGATGACCACGGTACTTATTCCATGACACTTCCTAAAAGCACAAGTTTTACCCAATCTCTGGGCATAAGCCCTCCCCCCCGCCCCAGTCTCCCATGAAGCATGCAATAATGGAATAGCCCACTGAACTCCACTAAATTAATGTCTGCATTTCAGAGGTGCTGAGTTTTAACTGGTAATATGTCCTGGACTAGGGAAGTGGAAATGATGAAAAAGAGTGAACTTGTTGAATTCTTTACCACAAGAGCCCAACACAGTTCAAGTTTAAGTGCAAAATCCCAGAGCTACAACGTTTTTGTGTATCTGCAGAATATAAGCGCTGAAACTTGGCTGTGAGACTTCCCAAAACAAAAGTCAAGGGCTACTTCAACACAGCCTTGTTCTTTGTTGTACAATGACCGAGCTCACCTGCCGGGCCTCATTACAGAAGCTTATGGATGTTCTTGGCAAGAAAACAGATACGTCCCCAGGGAAGCTTGTGACCTGTAGCTAATATGCTAAGCACAAAGAGAAAGAGCAGCAAACAGTAACCAGAAATACCCCAATGCCCTTGGGCTCCTTCCTCTTTTCATGTTGCAGGCTGAAGAAGTGGGATGTATGTCCAACCGTTCCCACGGTGGCTCTGCCCACTGCCCTACAGAAAACCCGCTCTCCCTTCATTGGATCGGAAAGACCTTGTTGGAGACCCCTTGGTCCAGCAAGGTTGGCATAATACCCAAGGAAATCGGCAGCAATCTTGTACAGAGGAGAAGAGAACTCTAGGAGACTAAATAAGGAAAACCAGAGGACTGCTGTGGTTATAGGTATCTCTCTCATCAGCAGGACCGGCTGCTGTAGCTCCTGTCGCTGCTGTGCCTCCCTCTCCCATTGTGAGCTCGTCTCTTCCCCTTTGTGGTGCTGGTACAATTCTTTGCAAGGGCAAGGGTCAAGTGGGTCCGGGAACTATCCCAAGTTCAGAAACAATCTTTTTCTTTTCCCTCCTCACTACTGCCCGTAAGTTCACAAAACTCTGGCCAAGAACGCTCTCTCACTTTTGTTAAGGACTCCATGAAAAGCTAAGAATTGGTATGGGGTGAGGAGTGAAAAATTAAGATATTTCCCAGAAATCCAGGCAAGAATTTTGAGAAGTGAGGATCATGAAGTTAGAAATACAAATGGGAGGGACAATTAGGAGAGAGGCTCTAATACACTAGAAACCTCACAGTTGTTCTTGATTTTATTACATTTTATTGCACTGATGTTGTACATTAAATCACTTAATCCATCCTCTGCCCTGTGCAAGAAGAGATAGGTACATGTATAGCATTGCCGATATTGGCAGTTAATAACATTTTCCTGTTTATACTACCACCAACCTCTGTAAGAGGGATCACTAGGTGTATTTTACACAGCTAAGAATAACAACATTATGACCATGGGGACAGGTGCTTTGAAAGTCAACTCCAAGGAACCAAAGAGGCAGCATTCCGAACATTCAGCCTCACAGAAACCCATCGTATGTCTTAGGGCTTGGATCTCCATGGTGCTGAGCATCTCCTGGAAAATGCTGAAAATCCTCACTCACTGATTGGCAGCTGAGAGCTCTCACCACATTTAGGGAGGTGTGAAAAGTGGCTTTCAATAACGGGCTCTTAAACTACAAGGCTGGGGAAGCAATACAATAGGACCCCCTGCCTTAAAATACAAAGCCCAGGACTTCTCTCAAGGAATGTGTTTGCTTCCCTCCTCCCTTTCTTTCCCCAGATCTTGCTAATTCCCATATTCTTCCAGATTCCTCAGGTTAGAAGTGTCCTGATAAATATGAAAACTTAGAAGGTAGGGAAATTTTCGGACATGTTTGTTGTCTTTAAACTGTCATGTGATCAGGCTGTTGGTACGTAACTTCTGTTGCCAGGTGTTCATCAAATTGTTATAAGAAATAAAAATTGGCCTTTTCTCTTCAAACCCTGATGATTTACATATTTCCCCAATGTAAATTCCTCCACTCTGCTTGTCAAAAAAACAGCCATCATCATCTGCCCTCTCT
>VUYV01000001.1:14846976-14997038 GCA_008711295.1 Anarhynchus alexandrinus | reverse complement strand
ACCCCTCCCCCGCAGCCCCCGCCGGCCGCCCCGCTGCCCGCGCCCTGGCCCCGCCGTCCCGGCGGCGGGACGGTGACTGGCTTCTGGTTTGAATGGTGTGGTTTAGGGCAGGGCTTGCGCGGAGCTCATGTCCAAAAATGGTAACATTCAGCCCTTTTTTTAAAAAAAAAAAAAAACGAAAGGGTGGCGGTGGGGAGGGGAGCTCAGGAGGAGCTCCAGCCTTGCCGCTCTCTAGTTATGGGTGGGTTTCCCCCCCCTCTTCTTCTCTAAACCAAAAGCATCCTGTATTAGATCACTCTGGAATCCTAATCCCCGAAACATTTCCGATTTAGTCACTTCATCAGGCAACAATAAAGCAGAATTGGAAACGACGCTCACGCTAACATGGCAGGGGCACCTCGGGGTGCAGCAGGCTCCCGCCGCTCCTCCCGGCCCGTCCCTCCTTCGCTCTGGGCTCGTGTTTAGGATCGCGCCTTGCTCTGCCCAAGCTGCCAGCAGGCAGGAGAATCCCCGAACCTACCGCACTAGAGGGGAGGGTATTGCTTATTTATTATTAGATGATATATTAAAATATATAATGTAGCCCGAGGTGTGGGGCTTTCTGTAAGGATCTGGGAGCGACTGGGAAGGAGGGCATGCCAGTAAGAAGACTCTTCTTCCTCTTTAGCCCCTCTCCTCCCTCCCACTCTGCTTCCAGATGAAGTATTTTCAGGTTCTCCTGTTCATAGCTGTCTGAAATGGTGCCACTGAGAAGTCTTTCCCCTGGAGTCTGACGAGTTAATTGAAGGTGATAGCTATAAAGCCGCTGTCAGCGGTTTCCTTGCTCGGAGAGACTTGGGTGGTGAGAGTAGACAGCACGAGAATTAAAGCACGCAAACAAGGGCATTTAATGGAGTTGATTGCATGTGAGCTTACATTTCAACAAAGGAGAAAGAGAGGAATGTAATCTTGGTGTGGGGTGTGAGGGTTGGATGGCTTATCTGAAGACCAGGCTCTACTCCTTTCAGGAGGGAAGTTTCTTCCTTTTCAAAAGATCTGCCTGGCTGCCATCCCTTATCTCCAGTTGTACGCCAGTATCTGGTAATACATCTAGGAGCAGTCAGTGGGGCCCAGAGCAAGATGGGCAGTATTGCTCACAGGCTGTGAGGGGAAATGATTGTCATACTGTGGGGGTTTTTGCCTTTCATGGTGTGGGGTGAGGGGAAATGTTTTCTATGTAGTGGGACACTGACTTGCTTGTCAGAAGCAGGGGTGAACCTTTGGTTTAAAAAGAAGTCCTAAAACCCAAGCTGTGGTACCTGTCCTGAAGGCCATGCTCTTCTAATATTACCTCCCTCGAGGAGTTTTGAAGTCCTCTTGGTCCTATCACAAGAGGGGGACAGAGAGCTACTCTGTTAACTTGGGTTACTTCTGTAGAGGAGGGGAGAAGCCAAGAGGGAGTTTTGAGGAGTTAACACATCTGTTTCAGAATAATCCAAGCCAATTTCTTTTGATGGTCAACCACTACCAGTTGAGTTTGATGTGCTTGGTGTTACTCTCCAGCTTGCTGAATGGGAGGGCTGTATATAGTTAGGTGTCCTCTGGTGGTGGAGTCACTGGGTTGTTTCTCTTCCTGCTGATGGACAGCTGAAGCTGTTCGCTTCTGTAGTGGGTGCAAGCTCATATTTTTATTGTGACCCACCCCTCTGTAGGTGTCTGTAGGTAGGAAGATCAGGTCTGGGAGTGATGGCTCTTCCCAATTGCAGTCCATCAGTGTAAGCCCTCCTCAGAGGGATTGATGACCAGACCCCAGGCTGTGCAGATATTGAGGGGCAGTCTTGTTCCCCACCCTGGGGTTTGAATGTGACCGAAAGCCCTGTTGGGGTCTTGGGGCTTGCTTCCTTCAGAGGTGGGGAGGTAATGGTATCCACTAAACATAAGCCTGGGATGTATGATGTAGTAACACTGTCACCCCTTCTTACCTGTGAAATTAAATAATTGCAGTAATTAAAGTTAAATGTTCATTACTGTACACGCTTGTTAATAGCTTACTGAGGTGAACAGGAGAGATTAATGCCTCCCAAATATTCCTGTAGGCTCTCTTCAGGCTCAGTCTTTCCTGGTTTACTTGCTTGTTTTAGGTTTGCCTTCACCGAAGGAATAGCTAGCGAATTTCTGACAGAGGAAATCTGGCTGATTTAAGTACTAAATCAGACAGTACTAAATCTGATTTAAGTACTACCAAATTATTGTCATTATTATTTATAGCACTGATGCCAGCCAGGGAGGCAAACTTGAAACTTTTGTGCTTGGGCCCTCTCTGGGAAGGGAGGCAGCACGTCTAAAGTGGTGGCATGGCCAGTAATCCAGTGAGCAAATGTCTGTGTGAGAAGCAGCCGTGTCTTGCTGGCTGTTTCCAACCCAGCCCCTCGTGTCCCGGCTCATTAAGGCCCTGCGGGCTGGGGATAGCTGTGCCACAGTGCTGTCCTGTGTGGCTTTGCGCAGCTGGGACTAATTGAGACTTGGGAAGCAAACAGTCTAGAGATGTTGCTCACAGATGAATTGAATCCAGCTCTCCTTCTCCCGGCTGCATGGGCTCAGCAGAGCTCGTGGCAGGCGTCAGAAGTGGGTAGATCTGCTGATTTTTAGTAACGGCCTCAACAGGCATGCTGTAAGGATGACAAGTTTGCTGAGTTTTTGGGAGCTGGTTCGTGGGTTTCCTACCTGCGCTGAGACACAGATACGACTTCACTGTCTGAGGTGGTGCTTGAGATACGATCTCATGAGCTGCTTTGAGATGGGTAAATAAATGAGCTGCAGAGTGAATTTCATGTTTGGAGGGTGAAGTTTGGCCTCTTGAACACGATACAGAGAAGAGACACTGATCTCACCTCCTCCCACCTGCCTCTTCCTGGGAAGTTACTGTTTTACAGTGTAGGGATAAAGTAACAGTTCCTGGGAGGAAAGTAGCTTTCCATGCGAAAACTATTTTTCATGTCTATCAGAAGAGACTCTAAAAGGTTTTAAAGAGCTCATCACAGCATTGATATACATAAGCGACAAAAAAATATAATGTGCAGAACAAATTCAGCTATGTCTCACTTGGTATAAGCTTCTGCACAGCCTTTTGTGCAGGAGCAGCGGGTCTCTTCTGGGGATTAAAATACGTTCCCCTTTGCACTGTTGAACTCATCCCAGTAGTTTCTTCTAATAGCTACTTCTTTCTTCTCCCTTCTCTCTCCTTTCCTGTCTGGAGTCAGGCCTCAAAGTAGCACTAACCAAGGCGTAACAAGATTGATCCTGCTGTTTCGCAGTGTTAAAAAGCAAAACTTGGCGAAAGCCAAAACTGAGGTGATTGCCTCAGTCTCACCTAGCTGTCAAGGTAGACAAGCTTGCCATGTAAAAAGTATGTATGTGGGTGTTTACTGGCCAAGAGATCATAGCTTGTGCCCACAAGGACATTTCTCCCTTTTGATGACAAATGGCCAGCTGCAGTGTTCAACCTTTTCCTGAGTCACCTGGGGGCTTTTGGTGAGGCAGCTGTATTTGGCTTGGAGGGACTGGGTGAGGCACTTGGTGCTCAGCATACCGGGCTCATCTTTGCAGGTAGGCAAAGGGTAGTGGTGAGAAGGACAACCTCCTGACACAGCCCCCTGAGTGTCCCAGGGAGGTCAGGAACAACGCTGGGGTGAAGCTGATGCTGCTTTGGGGTGCTGGTAGGGGTCAGCCCTTGGGCCCTGTGTGCAGCAGGCTCTCCTGTTGGCCACTGTCATTTCATGAACTGTTTGCTCAAGGTGAACCTCGTTCAGGTTTTGTTTTAAAATCTGACTTGAAGCAACTTGTCCAAATTGTAGAGCTGGGAGAAAACTTTAAATGCCAAATTGCTTTCTGACCCGACAGCTGCCATCTTGACAATATGAGTAGGAAGCAGTGTTCATTAGCAGCACGTAGAAGACAGCCATATACAACTTAAATGCTGTAAGAAACAACAGTAATGCTTTTCTTTAAAAAAAAAAAAAAATCAAACCGATGAAATAAATGTGCCTTGTCTTTATCCAGTGCTGCTCTGCCTCACCTTGTTGGCATTTCTGTGGCAATGTGGCAGTAAACGATATCTCTGGCTGAGACAGCTGCACTGTTCAGATTTATGGTGCTGTGGACGCAGTGGTAGCACAGACTTTGGGAGCACCTTTTCTGCCCTAAAGAAGTACTTGCCAAGTCCAGTTATTCATGAACTTACAGAAATTCCCTGTTAGAAATGGCAGTCTCCCAGAACCCCTCTTGCCACTCGGTGTTATGCACTACGTGTAAAGACACACATAAATACAAGGGTGGTCTCATAACCTAAAAAGCCATGGGTCTCGTGACCCTGCTGTGTCTGCATCCAACAGGTCTTACTGCTCTTGTTATGATTTGAATTTTGCTATGCTAATCACCTCTCTGTTTGAGATGGAGTTTTTAACGAAAGTACCTATTAAACGGAGCTCAGGTCCCTCATGGAAACATGCCACCTCCAAGCCTGCTGGTAGCAGGCTCAGATCAGGTGGTATGAGTGTGACTAATATCTCCCGACAAAATGTAAAAGTCAGAATCACAGCTTCATTTTCCCTTGGGTTGAGCGTCCTCTCATCCAGACAGGGTCTATTTTGAGAAGGTTATCTAGATTTCCAGAAAGCTACAGTTGTGGTAGCTGCTGTGGGCCCATACAGAGGTGTGATACCACACCCAATCTGTAGTTTGCTAGAATTGCTTTCAGTACCATTATAGATTCAGCAGTGAGGTAAATTAATGTGCGTTGTTGGTGAATGTACAGCACTGAGTCCCTTTGGGTCACTGTGAGTGACACTGCATAGTACTCGGTGGGCCATAGCGAGGGATGCTCCCTGCCTGGTCTTTGCAGCGTGGGTGTGCTGTAGGGAAGGTGGCCCTGATGAAATTTGTAAGGCTGCTTGCTTGGCTGCTCTTTTACAATCAAACAGGCTGGCAATATAGGTCACCAGCTATCTCTTATCTTTTCAGATCAAGCTTTTGTTGTTTAACATAGGTAGCTTATTGCCAGATACTTGCTCTTCAAAACATTAAACTCAAAAATTGCTGTAGGGGACTCTGGAAGATCTGGCTTTGTAGATCAGTTAGTTGTCCTTGAGTGTGGGAGCTGCCTCATACTTTCTGTGATCCGGTTTTGTCAGGATGTGCGCTTGTGGGTTTTTTAACAAGAACATTATTATTCATTGTAACCTCTTGGTGCATGATGAATGAGGCATGTGCTCTTTGCAGTGACTTACCCACCTATTCAGCATCCTATTTAAGGGAGAAAATGAAGGCGCAAGCAGGCATGGGTTAAAAAGGAGACTGCCTGTTCTTCGTGGGGCTGTATAACAGATCCTGAGGATCAACTCATGAGAACACAATACTCACCAAACTGGATTGAACTGTTCCTTCTCCTAATCCTCTAGGGAAGGATGAAACACCTCAAAGGCATCCAGCTACCAGCCCAGTGATGTAAAGTGTGTCTGTCTGGGGAATTTCTTGCTGACTGCTTCAGGCAACCAGTTTAAATTCTTGTGCCTGTGATTTGGTAATGACGTTTTACCCCTGCATAAGTGCAACGGCTAGAGAGGATAACATTGTTTTCCTCCCTGACCGTTTGCAGTACTCAGTGGTATAGCTTGGAGCATTTGGCACGCCTCATAGGGCATCTTTAAGCAGAAACTGTTAGGAAATTTCAGTTTTCTTGGCTGTCTGGTGAGAACTTGTCCCCTTAGAAGGAAGCGCGTGCTTTTGTATGAGGTGGTGTCCGGCTGTGAAATTCAAGTGTAACTAGATGGTAGCTGTGAGAACATGGGCTGGTAAACCTGTTAGGTAAAAGTGTTTGTGAACACTGGGATCACATTTTTAGAAGCTGTGTGTATTATGGTGGAGATCAAGCGAATGGTACCTGCTCTTCTAGCACTGAGGTGACCGCCACAAATGGTATTAATTCGTTCCCCAGCTGCTCCTGCTGGAGGCTCTTCTCATGTGTGCTGTGTGAGAGGTGCGGTTCTACAGCCTAACATGTCTCATGCATTTTTAACTGGAGGATGAGCAGGGTTCAGCTGGCCTTCCCGGCCAGGTTATGAGCCTGTGTGCTTTTTCTGTGCCGCCTCACTGGGATCCGCTTAAGACTTTGGCCTGGAGTTCTTAAGGTTGGCACAAGCAGCAGAGACAGAGATGGGGAAAACTTGCATGGCTGTGCTGGGGAAGGACTGAGAGCGTTTTCCAGCTGCCTGTGGATTATCACTGTTGTGCCTGACACTTAGGATGTTCTCTGGGGTGCGCTTACACTAGCAGAGAATGGCTGTGCTCTTTCTGACAATGAGGTGCAGAAATCAGTCACTGTAGAAAAGAGGCTGGAGAGCTGTTTGGGGAGATGTTGGGTAGCTGCTAAAATACAATATGTACAGTGGACTGGTCTCACTTTAATGTGTTGCGTCTGTCCCAGGGGCTTGCTGGATGTATTGCTGTGATTTTTCAGAGGTATTTTGTACAGTCGAAGCAATGGTGTTTGAAGAGGATGGGGGACAGAGTGCAACAGAGTTTATGCTGCTTTTTTTTAATACAAGAACGTAAAACTGACTTATTGCTGTGTGTGACTATTGGAAACATGATGGTTACCATAAGGAACACGTGTAGCATGACTTCTATAAATCTTGTATAGCAACGTAAAACCCTCTCATCCCCTCCAAGCTATAGGTGAACTGTGCTTGTAGGGGGGAAAACATGTGAGTAGTATGCTTGGCTAGGTGGGAAAGGCATGACCTTAGCAAGAAAGGCAGAGAGTCATCTTTTCTTCATAGAGGCATAAGATCTGGGGTTTTGGGGCTGAAGCATGTTAGGCAGAGCTTGGATCTGTTCGGATGAATTGGTGTAGAGTGGTGAGATAGGCTTGTCAGCAGCAGGACATTCTGTCTGGTGCTAGTCATGCCAGAAAAGTCTGTTTTATTGAAGTCTGTGGAGCCACCCACTGCTTTATTTTGACCCTGGCGTGTGAGACTGACAGATTCTCAACAGAGTTACCCAGATCCCCAGGACAGAACTGGAAACTTCTTGGGCCAACCCAAAATATGCTTAAGTGCTTAAGTGAGCAAAACCATTGGCATTAATATGATTAACAAAAAAAAAAAAAGCTCCCTTCCTGTTCCCCTCCTGCCACTGCCTTCCCTGCTCTCGTTCCCCTACTGCATGAGAGCAGAACTTGGTCATAGGATGTTTGTGGTGTGGACTGGTGCCAGTTTAACCTCTTGGCTCCCTATTAGGCAGTAAAGCAGAACCGTTTTTTCCCCATGTTGGTTTCCTGTCGTTGTGTCTTTCCTGCTCAGCTGGCAATGCGTGTATCCTATTGGTAAGGGCTGGATCAGGCCTTTGCAAGCCAACCCTCGTACCGGTACTGCAGCTGGCTGACCTCAGGCTTTTACCTGCAGTTGTACTCTCTTCTTCCAAATCTGTTGCTGCTTTGAAGTGCTACAACATGAACAAGGCTCTGCGGAGACCTTCTCCACCCTCAGTGCACTGAAACAGCTCCCATTGACAGGGTTGGGGTATGCATAAATAAACAGAGGGGATTTTGGTCTTTTGTTCAGATGAATCTTTGATTTGTCAGTCTATCTATGTAGACTGAAAGCGTCCTGGAAATGGGCTCATCCTAGTGGTGTGGGAAATGACAGCAAAACTGGCCTTTCCTTTGCATTAGAGCCAAGATGGGAAGTGCTGGCAGGTGAAAAGGCTGTGTCTTGGCTATTAACACTCACTACAGTGGGCACTGCTGATGTGAGTCTCCATATATCACCTGTCTGTCGCTCAGACTGGAGTGGTTTCAAGTAGGTCTCTGAATGCCAGCAATCCAGGGCTTCTGGGCAATCTTACAGAAACACACCAGCGTGGGTAGTTGACAGGCAGGTGAGGCTGTACGGCAGACGTCTTAAGCACCAACTTGTTCCACATCCTCTTAGATGGCTCACGTGGTCAATGAGAAGGCAGTGATGACTTGATGTGTCAGCTGGTTGCTGCTTTGGCACTCTGCTCGATTTTGCAGTGACTGTGCATTACTGCAGTGTAGGGCCTGCCCTTCAGGATGGCACAGGTGGGCTCTGCTTATGCCTCCTATCCGTGGCCCTCATTTTCAGAGGGACCCGTGTGAAATCTTGTTCTTCTGTGCTGGGCAGCACAGCCTGCTCGCTCTACTCCTTCCATGGCCTTTGGATCAGGCAGCCAGGGTGCTTTCTACTCCTTGCTGCAGCATATGATGCTAAGCACTCAAACTTTGCTGCTGTAAATGGAAGTTGTCCTGTTACATCTTCACCCCAGGAGCTAGCCCATAAAGGCCTCGGAGAGATGAGGGAGAGCGAGAGAGCCATGTATGGTCTCTGCATCCCAGCTGAGCGCTCTTTTCTTCATCATGGAAAGTGATGTGTACATCCCAGAGCGCTGTTTCCTGGCCAAATTCCTTCACTCTATAGCAGCCAAGTTTCTCTTGCTATCCAGTGTACTTACCTGTGGTCCCCCTCAGTTATTTAAATCTACCCTTCAGTAGATGGTGAGTTAGTTCTGCTACTTAGATGTATTATCCCCAATCAGACTTTAAAATTTGGCTTCACAGGTGAAAAAAAGCAAGTTAATTTCTTAACTGCTGAACAATGCCAAATAAAGGACACTTTGTTTAAAGCTGTTTAGACCATGTCTATGCCAGGGTTTATCACAATGGAAAATACTTAATTTCCTAAGGAAAACTTTGATTGCAGCCAAAAGCAGTTCCAGCTTTTTAAGTGTATTTATGCTTCCAGGTGAGTTTCCTACGTGTTGTATCTGGTTTTGGAGATGTGGAGATCTCCCACTGATGAGGGAGGGGAGAGCAGTAGCTCAGTTGCAAGGGTGTGGTGGGAAGAGGAGTGTTGGGGGTACGTTTGTTCAAGCCCTCTGCCTTCTCTTTAGCTCTGCTCACTGTGTTGCTGTACAGTAGGAGCATCTGCAGGGGAAGCATTGGTCTTGGCTGCACCTAGTTCCACACACAAAGCGAGACCTTGCGCTTCGTCAGTGCTTGCTCATCAAGCACCTTCTGGCACAGCGGTGCTTGCAGGCGGCTGCACTGCATGGAGAAGGCTGGGTGGGGGCAGCGGGGGAGTACATTCATGAACATGAACCAGTCTGTTTCAAAATGGCTAACGCGTGGAAACTTGCTGTTTCCCAAGGGTTTTGTTGGGCCGTTGGGGAACTCTGGCCAGGGATGAGACTATTTCCAGCGGTGGTGAGCCAAGTGTGAACTCACTCTGGGCAAGATGCCCAGCTCCACTGGTTTTCTCCTGCCAGAAATCCTCACCCTCCAGCCAGCGATACCAAACTTAGTTTCTGCCAGTCCTTAGCTGGAGACCTCTGAAGGGATGGGAGAACAAGGAGACCAAGCAGAGCAAGATACTTCTGAGGAGGGGGTGAGGGGAGGCACTGAAGAACTTGCGCAGGGGGCACAATGGTGGGGTGTCACCACCGAGGGGTGACTGTTGTAGGTGCGGGCTGGCGAGGGGTGTAGGGACCTGCTCTTCCTAGGGCGAGTAGAGAGGGAAAAGTGGGTGGTGGAAGTGCAAGGGATTGGCTTTCCTTGGTTAGGCAAAGCTACCCAGCCCACAGGGACATGCTGCTGGCAGTACCATCAGGGTAGCCCTCTGGGAATGAGTATTGTTCCCTTCATTGTGATTTCGACACATTGGGGATTTCTTCTGTAAAATATGATATTCCTTTCCTCTTTTGCGGAAGGTGGTGCAGGGCAGAAGGTGACCTTCAAGGGGGAGACTGTGCATCTGGGACCTCTTGCCCTCCACAGAAAAGGCATGGCCACACAAAACTTCATCTGTGAGAGCTGGCATTCTTTCTTGTTGCAGTATCTGTGCACTGAGATAGGACTTGTTGCAAGGATCCATTGGTCCGGCTGCTTTTCCTGTGAAGTCTGCTCTGCAGTCAGTTGTTGCTGAAGAAGGAGAGGTGTGAGAACCAGGTGTGCAGGGAACCTCCATGCATGTTCCTTGTACAGAGTTCTAGCAACTAGGGGGGACTAAGGGATTAACGCCTTATACTGTGGGCCTTCCAGTGCTGTCAGCAATTGCCAGTGAAAGGAAATTTCTAGCTGCTTTTTCTGGTGAGTGCTTTTGGCTCCTGATGCTGTGGGTGTTTGCATTTGGTTGTTTGGTTGGAGCTAGCAGGTCTCTCTTAAACAAAACGCCTGTAGTAACAACTCCTTGCATGCTGAAACAAAGCATCGCAAGCATGATACTGTGTCGGTAACTCAGCATGCACACACCTGCCTGCAGCGTGTCTTCTGGGCCCAGTCATGCAGAGGTGTTGGAGCTGATGGGGCCAGCGTATGAACAAGGGACCTTCTGTTCCTGCAAGCATACCTCCTCCAACACGGATAATTTTCATGTGCCAGTGTATCATTTAGTGACACATTACGCTGCTCCTTGCTGTTGCAGCCTGGTGCAAATGGTCTGACCCAGCCAGCTACTGACAGCTTCCTGCAGGGTAGACCACTGAAAGTGGTTTCCATCCTGGACCCAAAGGAGTATTTCCCTCCCCCTCCTATAATGGCTTGTTTCTTTAAAGCTGTTAACTGGCCATAATCCAATCATTACTACTGTAATTAGTGAACTGCTTACAGTAACTAAAACACTTGAAGCGTAATATCCTCTGTGTTTGCAGAGCTTGGAACAACTTTTGCCTGCAGTCCTGTGAGAGGTAATTACTGCTGATGGCCCAGGGGTGAGTGCGGGGGACACAGGGCAAGCCCTGGCACAGGTCATGCTGCCTCTCATGGGAAGCCCCAGTGGCACTGTGTGGGCTTCCTGCAGCAGGGAGAAGCTCAGGAGCCCGATGGAGGTGAGCTGGCATGCCCAGCTCATGGTGATCTCCTGCTGCCCCTTTGTCAGAAGGAGGCTTCTCTTTGCAAGCTGTGTGTCAGAGGACACTGGTGTTGGGTGGGACTGGCAGGGCAGCTGGTGGCATTGAAAGTGTGACATAGTAGTACTTAACATTTGGTTTATTACATGGTAGAAAATGCCAATGTTGCTGCAGGCTCAATGTCTCCTCTTGCTCTCAGAATACCTTCTTGCCCCTATGCATGGTGTCTGTGCTCTCCTCTCACCCACCAAATTACTAACTTCATAGGCAAGGCCAAGAGACTTCAGCTCCTGGCCGTGCAGATTCATTGTGCAGGACTTGAGGTTTGCAAACAGATGCATCCCTCTGCTACGTTCTTCAGCTACCTCTCCTTTTCAGAGCAATGAGCTGGCTTTCCTGAAGGCTTCTCCTGCCCTCCCCTTCATACCCTGACAGGGGGGGCAGTACCAGCATGCTTGTCTCCAGCCTTTGTTCTGCTTCCTCATTTTTACCTCCTGAGATTAAGCTTGTTGTAACTCAGGCTCTTCCTTCTTGAGGAGGAGAAGGACTGTAGTGAGGAACAAGTGTGGGCAGCTTTTAAAGTGGAGAGCACTGCTGGATAAGAAAGGGCGAGGGTGGGATGAGTACATGCAACTGTGGCAAGCAAAGGCCCTGCAGTGGTAAATACCTAGCTGCCCAGCTGCCAGCCATCAGTTGGCAGGCATGCTGTACTCAGCAGCTGAGTAACTTATTCATTTGCAATATTTGGCCTGTGATGGAATCAGAAAAATGAAAAGTCTTTTTGGCCTAAGGACAAAGTTTAAAAAAAAAAACCAACTACCATCCAAAAAACCCTAAAACCAGCAACAAAAAAAACCAGAACAAACAACCATCACTAGCACACCCCAGAAAAAAAGCCCACCCAAAAACCAGCCCCACCCCAAAAACTACTCCCATCACAGGGTTTTCATTTTGCTCTTGAGCAATATCCTGCTGCTTTTCCAGGCTTCATTCCTGTGTGGTGCTGGGCAATAGAGGCGCTATAAGATGAGCAGTCTGCATCATGGCCACTGGCAGGTGAAACAAATAGAGGAACAACCTCTGATGAGAATGAGTTTTTCATGTGCTCTGGATTTAGCTTAGGAGGGGGGAGATGTTCTCACCCCTTGGGACCGTGTGTGTGCTGTCAGCATCTGCCGCTGCTGTCTATGTACCTACCTTATTGCCCCAGAAATATGCTGTTGTCACTGAGTTGCATGAAAGGTTGAAAATGTACTTGTTGCTGTGTAGGTCAGAGTGGTCAGTAAGGTGAGGAGCAAGTCCTAGAGTGCCGGTGGCCAAGAGATCTGTGAGGTGGGCCGCATGATGTGCCAAGATCTCTTCTTTCTGGCCTGAGCAGTGTCTACCTGTTGCCTTGCACTCTGCCTTTGCATCTGTCTGCATCTTCCGCAGTCTCTTGCCACACTCATAACCTGTAGGGTACTTGGGGAAAGGGGCAGTGTTTCTGCCCTGTGTTTGTACAGCGCCCTGCACAGCAAAACTCTGGTCGGTGAGTGTGATTCCCAGATGCTGCGAGGCCATGAGCACTGAAGTGATGGTAACTGATTTTAAATGGACCTTTTTTTTTTAACTTTCAAGTGTTGTCTTAAGACCACTTGTGCTGATTACAGCACATAAAAGTTGCTTCCCTGTTTGCAGTACTTGCTTAGAATCCACTTGACTCAAAGAAATTATTTTCAATTCTGTATTCTTCTGCACTAGCACCATGTGTTTGACTTGCTGTTGGCTTTAGATGCTGGCGCAGCTGCTATCGGCACACCCTGCTCGAGTGCTTCCCAGTCTCCCTTCAGGATGAAGCCTAGTAATAGACTGCTTTAGAGTGGTGCTTATGTATTTCTGTCATCGCTAGCTTCAGATGATGCTTTCAGCGTGCTGCTACAAAATTATAAGTATAGATGTCCCTCTCTCCACACCCTTCCAACTCTGCTAGTGTAGTGCAGTAGTTCTTGGTAGTGAGTTTCTGCTGTGGGTGTAGCCAAAGAGAATAAAATCACCAGCATACTATTTTTTGTTAAATTTTGCTTTGAGTTTAAAGCCTCTGATGGTACTACTTGATATCTCTTTTTCTGTCTGTATTTCCCTATCCCAAATTCTCCCTCTTCCTTTTCTCCCTTTCCTTCCTTGCCCTGCCTTCATTAACTGGAGCTGGGAAGGGAAATCTGTGTTCCCATCTTACTCTGCCTTTATGTTGAGTGATCTCCTATGCTTTGGACTGAAGATTGCTATTCTGCTTAGGTGGGTTGCTGGGTTTCATGATCTGATACATTAACAAAACTATGTGGTACTGAAAAGAGCTTTTGAAACTTTTTGTTGATAAGTTTTTAATATTTTTTCACATAGACTATTTTGGTGGTGGTGCTTTTCTTCAGAGCTTACTTGGAAGTCCCCTGCTGGTGGTGGGCTCCGGCAGCCCCCGAGTAAGCCTTGCTCTGCTTCTGAGTAGGGCAGCAGCAAGCAGGCTTGAGGTAGGGGATTGTTTGTGCTGGGCACAGTCAGGCTGTGGGAGTTGAAGGTGTGGATTCGGTCTTCGTGGCCCATCCAAATGAACAGCTCTCTCTAGGCAAAGAGCAAAGCTCTTCATCAGTGCCGGGGCACAGTGTGCAGTAAGAGGTGTCCTTTGCATAAGCGTGCCTCTGGGTGTGAGGACGGCCCTGATGCTATAGCAGAGTGAGGCTTTGGCAAAACTTGCTTGGTTTCCTGTTCCCCTCTGACCCTCCTGTGTGATGGATTGTAAGTTACATTCTCCTATGACTTCTTCTCATGTGAATCCTTAACAAGGTTTTGTAAGGCTGCTTATTTGTTATGAAATTGCAGTGCACCAGAACAACCACCACCCTTCTGATCTTGGTATCACAGAATCATAGAATGGTTTGGGTTGGAGGGGACCTTGAAGATCGAGTTCCAACCCCCCTGCCATAGGCAGGGACACCTCCCACCAGACCAGGTTGCTCAAAGCCCCATCCAGCCTGGCCTTGAACACTTCCAGGGATGGAGCTTCCACAACTTCTCTGGGCAATGTGTTCCAGTGCCTCACCACCCTCAAAGTGAAAAATTTCTTTCTAATATCTAGTCTAAATCTACCCTTTTCTGGTTTAAAGCCATTCCCCCTTGTCCTATCGCTACATGCCCTAGTAAAAAGTCCCTCCCCATCTTTCCTGTAAGCCCCTTTTAGGTACTGGAAGGCCGCTGTAAGGTCTCCCCAGAGCCTTCTCTTCTCCAGGCTGAACAGCCCCAACTCTCAGCCTGTCCTCATGGAAGAGGTGCTCCAGCCCTCTGATCACCTTTGTAGTAGAAGGGAATAGAAATATTAGCTAGACATGCTTGTTTCCATCAAATTAACTTGGGCTTAATTTGCCCCCCATTTGCTCCTTGCGTTGCCTTCCCAAGAGGATATGACTGGGCAAAATATTTCACATGTGTGTAAGGGGGATAACATACTCCAGAGCTCTTAATGTAGTTTATGTAGTGCTTATCTGCTTTTTGGCTAGCGAACTTTGGTATTTCTGCAGCCTTACAAAAGGGGTGAATAAATGTATTGTGTAATTGCAGTCTGTAAAGTGTATTCTAGACAGTTTGCCAGAGGGTGACATAAGGTATATTCAAATTGACAGTCCCTGATGATTCCAAAGACCTGCCAAAATCTTATGTTTTGCACCTAATTTATTTAACTTTTGCATATGTGAGTGCTGAGTGTTCTTTTTTCATCCGTTTACTTGGGGCAAGACTCGCTCCAGATGCAGTTTCACAGTCTTCCATCCAGTCTGACTGTGCTTATATGTCACTTTTGCTCAGTTGGATGCACACACGATCAATACTTGCGTATGTGATGGAAAAGTGAGTTTTCAGCCAGGTAACAGTGTTGATCCTGTTGAGCCTAAGGTTAAGAGAAGAAGGAGGTGGCAGTGAAGTGGGAGAAGTGAAGGGTGAGTGCAGAGTGGGGCTGCCCACTTTAATGGCAGCTTGTCAATAAAGTGGTCAATGCCAGCCATGAAACCAGTCCCTCAGCAATATGGTATTTGGAACTGCAGCAAATGCGGAGGGGATCTGGCTCTAGCAGCCAAAGGAGCTTGAGGTTTGTGCTGTGTTCCAGGCTTCTGAATACCTTTCACTAGGTTGGAAAGCAAAGCAATGCTTTCTCACTTTCTTTAAGCCCTGCCCAAATTCCTTGAATTTTTGCAGCTTGGACCAGGTGATAGTTCTAGTCTGCATGTGAAAAGAATAAACTGTCCGCTAACTCTCCATAGGTAGGAATGCAGTTTAAAACCACCTCTAGCCATGCAAGATGTCTGAGATTATGGGGGAAGGGTTTTGGAGTGGGGGAATGGAAATCTGCCTGACACAAGTAAGTAATGTTGGAAGCAGTGAGACTACACTTATGGCTTGGTAGAGTAAGAGGGCTGCACTAGCAATAGCTGCCTGAGAAATATGTGTCCCTGGTTGCTCCTTCCCTCCCTTGCAAGGCACAGCCTCTGTGTTACTCCAATGTAACTGATTGTGGATGTGAACTGTGAGCCAGATGAAAAACTTAATCAGTGTTAAAATTAATTTACCCAAACAATGAGAGGAAGAAGAGTTAAACCTAGATAGGTCCCCACAGTGAGGGAGCAGCAAGAGAATGGGAGAGAGCTGGAGAGAGACGAAGAAAAAGAAAACACCTCTTAACTGTTTTTGCTGTGGAAATAAATATTGGTGGATCTGTGTTTTGAACATCACGTTGCCTGTTTCCCCAAGCACTGGCCCTGGACTGGGTTTTGGCATCTTTCTCATTTTCAAGTCCAATGCAGTCTCCCGCCTTCTGGAGGCGAGTGCTTAATAGCTGGTCAAAGAACTGCTGTGCGGCAGCTGCTGAGCTGGGAAAGAAGCTGCTTCTGCTGCCTATGCAGGAACATTAGCTGTCTCCTCTTAGGCCCTGCAGACATTGCCAGAGCCCAGAGCAGTTCACATGAACCCAGTTGCTGAAGCTTTGAGGGAACAAAGCTGCTCAGCAAGTGCAGTCTTTAGCCCTCCAAGTCTGAAAGCTCAAAGCCTGAAGACTTTGCCATGCTGCTTTGCAGGATACCAGACTTCTTCCATGAACAGGTACCAGTAGTCTGATCCCCCTCTTTAAAGAGTGGCAGGGCTGCTGTAGGGAGTTTGGGGAGCAAAGGGCTGTGTGGTGGGTTGGCTCCTCATGCCTGGGAGCTGGGGCTTCCCTGTTGGGATAATGCGGCAGGGCTGGCTACTGCTGCAGTGAGCTGAGTGGGAATCCCCTGTCAACAGGGAGATGCTCTGCTGCAACTGTTCCATTGATGGGTGTCTGGCTCTTTATTCCCTAGCAATACATAGTACTCTGATCTGCTTTTGCTGCTTGGTTGCTGTTCATGTGGACCTGTATTGCTCTGCCAACTGTTGCTTCAAGTATAGTTCAAAGTCTGCGGCATGAACATGTCAGGGCTCTGTGCTGAGCCTTCCTGGGTAGAGCTCATCCTACAGCAGTCCTAAATACAGAGAAACCACACAGAGAGCTGGAGACAGGCTCTGAATTATCAGGGTTGGGTTCTTAAGCATCAGGAAGTCAGGGGAAAAAAAACTGCTAGAGAGTAGCCTGCTAAGCAGTGCAAGAAGCTTAGCTGTTTTGGCAGCTGAGAAGGGAAGAAATAAATTCTAATTCACTTAACAATACCTTACCTGCGTGAAGAAATGGGCTGGCTAGCTCATGGCATGGGAGACAGTCTAATGTGGAAATGACTAACTTCCTCTGGCAGTTGCCAGTGCAGTGCATAGGATGTAGGAGGTAGGGTGTGAGGAGTTCCTGCACCACTAGTAAGTGTTGCTAGGCTTGCTAAGTACCAAGTTGAACTTAATGCTGTGAAAACTCCACTAGTTTTGGGTTGCCTGATTTGTGCAGGAAGAAAATATTTCTCTTCCAAGCACAATGCTCTGTGGCCATCTGACTGCGTAAGAGGAAGGAAGAGTCCCGCAAAGGTTAGATCCTGCGTGCCATGATGATAGGATATGTGATCCCATGGGAGGGAAGAGGATCCCATGGGAGAGAGGGACTGAAATTCATTACTTACCTGGTGTCCAGCCTGCTGGTTCAGGTCACTTTCTCTTCCCAAGCTGTGGTGGGTGCTGGTGTAGGGTTGCATGGTCATAACTGCACAACACGTGTGGCAGCAGTTGGAGCAGGAGCACAGTGTATGATGCACTGCACCGCATGCTTGTGCAGTAGCCGCGGTGTCCCTGGGCGATGGCCAGTACCTACTGTAGTGTCTAACAATCACGTGATTGCTTGCTGAGGAAAGTGTTGGGACAACTGTGCCCTTGCTCTTCAAGCCCTCTCGCTGGTTATTCAGCATGTTGGGAGTGGGATTATTTCTTCCTGGCCCACAGACAAGATCAGCTTGAGCCTTCCACTGTGGGATCTTAATTACCCTATACCCTTTTCCCTGTGAAGCGGCATGTAGAGCAGCATTGTTGTTGGACATGGCTGTGGCCAGTGCCCAGCCATATGCTTGGGTCAGAGCAGGGTAGATCACCAAATAAAGCAGACTTCCAGGGCACTGGCTGTGGTGGAAACCACATTCATCCTTCTGCAAACTTCCATTATGTGGACGTGGCTTTCCAGAGGAGACAGCAGCAAACACCAAGAGAAGGTCAAAAGGCTGATCAGTCTGTAGGGATGCTGTTTTCTGTTCCTACTGCAACTTTGTGCTGATGTGCAGCTGCCAGCAGGAAGAGGGTTAAGCACATATTATCACATGGCACGGTTCTGTTTACTGCATACTTCTCATAATCGGGGCTGGCATCCAAATCCGGAAGAAGATTAGCACTTAACCAGGGACCCTGAAACAATGTGTTTCATGTTGGTATTCCTGTGAAGCTATGCAGTCTGCCATCAGCTCTCTTGCTGAGACTTGCTTGTCCTTGCAGCCCTCAGGGGGAGCTATGGGGAGAGCAGAAAATGGACTGGTTTAGGAACAAAGACTGGATTGGACTGAACTGCATTTGTCATTGGTGTAAGCTTGAAGGGAGTTGAGCCAGGAGTTAACTTATTCCACAATAACTTGATCTCTACCAAAGGAGGTTCTGGATGGACCCTTATCTGAGATTAGTGCATGAAGCTATCCAAGCTCGACAGTGATCAGTCTGGGAAATGGGGCCGTGCCCCTTCGCGTAAGGATTTGGATGGGTGTCACTCAGCAGTTTGGCCAGTACTGAATACAAATAGTTGTGGTGGTGGAGAACCAAGTATAAAACTCAAATTAGTTTTTGAGGTGTGGTTTTGGACAAGAGGGAAGGTGTAATTTTGCAGTAGGGTCTATAGCTTACCCTTGTTATCAGTATGGGCATAACTGTAGCAAACTTCCATGGGGCCCAAGGCAGGGTGTGATTTACCCTTCTTCTCCTCCTCCTGCACAAGGCAGATCCCTCTGTTTCTTTCCCTTTCTTAACAAACTGATCTCTGCCCGTACACGTACACAGCATGGGGCTTTTCCCTTCTTCAGTATAGTACCAGTTCAGTTGTGAAGACCTGCCTTGTCCTCCTTAGAGCTTCCACAATTCCGACCTGCATTGCTGCTGATTTCCTAAGCTGTTTCTGAAGACTCCTGTAATCTCTCAGGAATTGCAGAAGTATGTTTTCTCCCATGCTTCCAAAGGTCTCTTTCCATCACCCTCTTTCCGTCTTATCTGAAAAATCTGATCATCATCCATGGATGAAGTTTATATGAATTAGACATGGAAAAAGAAGAATGGAGAGCTGTACTTTCCTTCCCCCACCCTGTGATGAAGCCAAAGCTAATGGAAAAGAACTTCTCCTGACCATCCTGTTTGTTATTGGAGTCTACCTGCTTTGGAATCTCTTGGGCTGAAGGGGAATAGGAGAGGTTTCCCAGTCTAAGCACAACTTTGAAATAAACCTATCCATGCATCTGTTAGTAATGTCAGAAGGACTTTTTTCTCAGCAAAGTTGACTTTTGTGTGGAAAGGACATGAGTTCCTGCTTCCTGTTCTGTTGAGTTCTAGATGTGACTGCTAACCTATGGTACAGTTTTAGTCACAAATATGAAAAATATAGCAGTTTGAGTCTGTCTTCAATTAACTTTACTACATTGGTCTCTACACTGAACTGGATTCTTGTAGGAGAAACAAAGCTACTTGAACTTCTAGAAATAATCCCAAATGCCTCTAATTAGAAGATTTATGGTGGATGTCTTAGGGTGCTAGCAAGATACCTGTTTTCAGTAGATATTGACAGACCTTGTATGGATATTGCTGGAATGAGTTTTTTAGGTCTTCTGAAACAAGTGGCAATAAACGTTCCTTGGCTGTTTGTACCAGGAGTAATTTGACTTCTGCATGGTATTTAACACTGCTATCTGTCATCTGCATGCACCTTGCCTCACTCAGATGATTCCTTAGTTGAGAAAATAGATGACAAATGTCATGGCAATGATGACTTGTAGATTGTACACAAACTGCGTGTCCTGCTGTTTGGGTTATCTATTTTTTGTCAGTGGGCTTTTTGTTGTTTGGGTTTATTTTTTTCTAATGTAATATAATCCAGGATCTGCTAGTTTTATTATTTCTACTGTATCTGTGCATGCATATATTGCAATAGGAATGATTTAGGCATTCCCTGGGTAAAGAATAAAATAATTGGAGTGTCACAGATCTGAAAAAAACCAGGGTAGGTCAGAAAAGGAACAAGACTCAACAGCCATGCGTTTTACTGTGTAACCATTAGGAACAATCACCGTGTATCAGCTGTGATAGTAAGCTGAATTGCAAATGTTTTGCTTAGCAACTGTTGCAAAGGAAAATTGTCAGGCAACAGCAAAATTAGGAATGGTGAGTACGGAAGGCACTCTTTTTTTTTTTAAGAGATGAGCTGTACTGTGACATATTATCTGTGACTAAATGATTTGGCATTTTCTTACACAAACATGTAAGAATATGAGCATTTATGAATATGCATTAAAGTAACTTCAGTCTAATCCTCTAACTTCATAAATGTTCTTGCTGGCTTTCTGTGTGTAGTAGGGATCTCTAGGTAGTTTCTCAACACAAGGCAGCAGGGTCAAAGAGCTTGACATAGTAGTGACTTCTACGACCAATCCTTGGGCAACAGTGATGAATTTGAGTGGAAAACCAGCTACGGTAACTGAAGAATGGTGGTTGGCTTAGTCACTCTCCATTGTGAAACCATTCCTTTTCCCCTAAAATAAATGATGTACATGAGAGGGCTGTGACTGATACCATGTTTGAGATTTCCCTGCTGTGGAATTCACAAGTGTGAATGAGGTACTGGTGTGTCTACTCTTAAGTATACAGCAGGACAGGGCAAAATGATGAGCAACACACCATATGCTGTCTGTAGAAGTGCTTGCTCAAGCAGTATTGGCTGTGGAGCTGCCTGAATGGAGGATGAGTCTACAGTGAAGAAGGCTTTAATTTTGTCATGTATAGGTATGCACATGTTATAGAGAACACTGTGTTTAAAAGACTCTGTGAAGAGGGCTAATCCAGTAGTCTTTAGGCCTAAAGTCTGAAATAAGAAATTGGTACTAAGCTAAATGACTGCTTTAAGCACTTGCTTTAGGCAATGTCTGCTTCCACATGTCTCCTGCTCTTGCTACTGTAATCTTAACAGGAGACTGCCTTTGGAGAGGCATTTGAGTAGCAGCTGGGTATCAGAATACAAATACTGTCAGGGTAAGAGCACTTTCATTAGGCGTTACTTATTCATGGGCCAAATGATTAAAGCAAGAGAAACCTACCTTGAACTGGTACATGAGATGTGCCTCAGAGTGTGCGGGAGCCTTTCTACTGGGTTGTCTGTGAGACAGTGCTAGACATGTCTTACAGACTCCTTTTTAGTTGATTATTCTATGCAGAAACAGATTAAAAAGTTATGTAAGGAAGCATCAGGGTACGGCTTAGTAGCCATCTGCCCAGGCTACTTGCCCAGTCTTGGGGTGAAGGTTTTGTTTTTTCCCAGTATCCCAGCATTGCAGTGAGGTTTTATAGTGCTTTCATTGCTCTTCCAGGCCAGGGCTCAGCTGGAACCAGGGCACTGTCTCCTAAATACCTGCCCTTTCTTCCTTGCCTGTCCCAAATGTATAGCATGGGGCAGGGGCAAATCAGTGTTTTGCTAGGGTGACCACAGAGCTTCCATGTTTGAACCAGAAGGGCCTGGCAGGAAAACATTTCCATCAAGGCGTTATCTTTTTCTGAAATTCTCTTCCCACCTGAGTCCGAGATATTTCTGCAAGTCCTGTCCCTTGCAGTGGAAGGACACTGGAGAGGATGTCAATCACTGTCATGGGTGTGGCAGCTCTCGTATGAGCACTGGTGCCACTTGCTGTGCTTTGGACTTGCAGTTCTATCATTCTGGCTGTCCTGTATGGATTTTGTGTTGTCCTTTAGCAGGAATCTTCTTTGTTGCAGGCCACAGTAGCTCCCAAATAAAAGTAGGGTTCCTGCTACCTCATCCTACCCTCAAGTGAAATGTCTTGTGTAAATCACTTGCCTTTCCCTTGGCAGAGACCTCATTTTATCCTTCACGTCAGGGGTGGGAACCTCTCCAACCTCATTGCTCTGCTGAACCTGTGGGGTTTCAGACACAGTAGCAAGGGCTGCGTGTTGCTCTGTTACAGCACAGACATAGTGCTGTAGCTGTTGTACTCAATCCCTCCTGCATCTCCTTCCTCGCCACGCTGATGAGCACAGTGTGAAATGGGCCCCGGAGATCCTCCATGGCTGCTGGAGGAGGCAGGTGCTGCTGGCAGGCACCGGGGAAGCCTGTGCTGTTGTTACTGACTTGCTCTTCCTTGCAATTAGTAAAAAAAAAAAAAAGTTAAAAAAAAAATGTGCTCCTTGGATGCACCTGCTTTTCCAAAGGCTGTGCAGTTGGTGGAAAGCAAGTGGTGTTTCACCAGAAGTGGATGGGAGGATGTACGCAGCCCTGTTGCTGGGCCATCCCTGGTGCTGTGCGGGTGTTGGGCCTTCACGGTGTGCGTGAGACCTGGGCTGTCTTCGTCCCCTGGACACCAGCAGTGCTATGCTGGCTTGTGCCTCTTCGGCAGCAGTTTCCTCTCTTTCTTCCAGCTCTAGCCTGTGTGCTTGGCAGAGCAGCCTGTCAGCCCAGCACAGGGTGCCCTGTCCCTAAATGAGGGTGCCCCCCTGTGCTGGTGGCCCTGCTGCCTCCCGCAGCAGTGATTCATCTCTGCCAGCCTCCTCAGGATGGTGTGTGCTGTGTGCCCATCTCAGTCCTGCCTCTCTGGTGGGGCAGCACTGGGTGCTGGTCTGTCTGGAAGACAAGGGGATTGCCATCCTGCTGCCCTCCCTGTCAGCAATAGAGTGCTCCTCCCTATGAGCAAGCTGGCTGTGCCTGCACCCTGTGAATTTATGGGCTTCCTCAGTGTAGCTTTGTCTGTGTTCACCAAGTGGGGAACTTGACAGGTGTATCTGTTAATACAAGAAATCAGCTGACTTGTGTCAGGAAGTAGGGGTGAGATTTGAGAGACCAGCTCTGGTAACGAAGAGCAGGCTGAGCAGGCATCCATCTCTGTGCTTCAGGAGTGTACTGAGTGGGCATGGCCAAAAGAGCCTGCTCAGAAACTGAGACAACGGCTGAAAGTATGGATATGTAAAGCACAACTTTGTGGTGCTTGCACATCATACCACACCAGCAAATTACACTCTGAGGGTCCTCAAAGTGATTTTTCCAGGATTAAAAAAAAAAATCTCATGTAGCCTAAACTGAGGTACTGGTAAAGGATTGAAAAGGTTGTGGGATGATAAAAACCTAGGATGATGCTCTGGTCCTGTGGGAACTCCTTTCCTATTGCTGGTCACGGGAAGCTTCTCAATGAGTTCAGCTTCAGTCTACTGCCAGCATGTTGCGTAGGTCCAAAATTGCCATAGAAAGCTCAAAACTGTCTGGAATTTTATCATGCTTCTGGGTGGAATAAATCCCATGCCAATTACCAAAGAAACAGATTTTTTTTTTTAAATGCCATTCAGGAATTATGTGGGATTAGAGGTTTCTCTTGTCCCGGGGGGGGAGGAACCCACATTCTGCTGTGCCAGGGCCCCAGGGTGATGGAGTTCTGTGGTAGCTTGGGACCACTGCTGTAGAGGACCTCTGCATTTTTTTTAATGAGTGTACCCTATTTTGAAAACTATTAAGTGCACAGGTTTAGTGGCAGTTAATTTGTGCAGTAGAGTGTTTCGTGTATCACAGAAAAGATGATGAACCTGTATCCTGGAGAGTTTTTCAGTAAAATTAGTGGTTCCAGCTATTCGTGTGCAAGTATAAAGCAGCGGGCATCCTTGTACTTTGTTCTTCCTGACAGGCGAGACCACAGATCGTTTCCTGTGGTCAGGAGCCACATCTGAGAGTTTTGAGAGCAACATATGCAAGTCGAGGACCTTGTAGCTAAAATAATGTACATTTCAGATGAGATCAGAGCTTACTAGAAAGAAAAAAAAAATCTAAGGAAGGATATGGGTTAGAGATATGATTGCGTGCATACTCAGTTTAGGCAAATAATGTGTTGTGATGGTTCACAGTGTGTTTGATGCCTTGTTTTATAGGGGGTGCTGTAGCACTGCGTCTTGAAGCAGCCCAGTTCTGTTATCCACCCAAAATTACTCTTTATAAGACTATTTCAAAACTTGCAGTGCACAAGGTAAAAAGCAGCCCATCCTTTGAATGGTTTCACTTCTGTGTATGAGAGAAGGGCACCTCCCCATGCTACCCTCAGAGCTGCTATTGTTGGTGGCATTTCTCACTGGTAGTTAATATGCAACCACAATGTCCACAGAAAGTCTAGATTTCAACAATTATTTCTGTACCTTGACAATGTCTTTTTCAAGAGTGGCAAGGGAGGGGCAGGAAAGGGGAGATTTACTTTGTATCGCCTTAAAAAAGCTAAACAAACCAACTGTAAGCCACATGGTATTGATCTGACCTTCACCTAAGTCAAACTCTACGTAAAATCTGCTGTAGATGTATGGAACAATCGCTGCATAATTATATTCTGCTCTTTCCTACTGAACTGTAAAGCAGAAGTAAATTGAACATCTCAGATGATTTAAGGAGTTTGCTTACAAAAATGTTTTGTTCCTGCTCTCTTGTTGTGCAGGTTCAGGACCTCACTGTGCTCTGAATGCAGGTACAGCACAGAGCGGTGTGTGCTGTTACTATAATGTCCATAATTGTTGTTCATCCCATTTCTTCCTCACCTGTACTTGTGGTCTCACTTCTAGGGTATTGCTGTGCATTAAGCAGATGAGTTGGTGAGCTGTTTAGGGCTCTTCCCTGTTTTGTCCCAGTTTATTTTGAATTAATTTAGGATCCAGTAAGATGTTTGAGTAGTTCCAATACAAGTGAATCCTTGAGGATTTATCACCAGTGACTTATTTGTCATTGTGTTACTCACCTGCCTTTGATTAAATCTAGTTCTTCACAGCTAGGCTTTGTAAACCAAAATATGTTTTTACCTTACTGATCATCTTATTTTTCTCTGTCACTAATAATTACATCAGGTGGTATTTGTGCTTGTATGAAATGTTGTCTATTCCCTGCCGCTTACTTCTCTTCATGATGGAGACTGGCCACTTTGTGCTTTCATTTTCTATCTTCTAGCTAGTTTATATTCCAGGAGAGAACATCCCTCTTGCCCTATGAGTATTTGCCTTCTAAGGGTCAATGATGTTATGATAACAGCAAAGTTGGGGAAAATAAGTCAGAAGTCAGGCAACAAAGAAGGGTGTAAACTGCATGCTCTTTTTTTGGAGGTGTGGCAGGATGGGGCAGAATGGTCAGGCTTGGAAGGGACCTCTGGAGATCTATTCCAACCCCCATGAGGGGCGGATGAGGCAAATAGGTTTGTTACTTATTAGACACCAGCAAACGCACACAGGAGCAGTGTAGGAAGCCAGACTTTGTTAATTCCACTGCCTACTGAATGGCTTGTTATTGAAGAATAAATAGGCTAATATTTGATTTTGGGGGCGAGGCATTAATTCTCAAGAAGAGCCAAAACCAAGTAGAAATTTCATATAACAGTATGTAGGAAAGGGTGCATTAGCATTATTTTGCATCTTTCAAGAATGGCATATGGCCTGTTACGTTGCTAGTGATTTGTTTGAGTTACCAAGGACAGCTGATGCTTAGCGGTGCTAGGAGGCTAAGGCACCTTCCTGGGAAAAAAAGCTCTACTGATAACCAGAGCAGCTGTTGGCTTTGATAGCCCAACAAAGGGGATGGAGGATGGGGACACATCCTCAATGAAGTTTAAATTTGATGTGATTTTAATGGTTAGCCATGATCACTTAAAGCCATCATTAGGAAGGTGATGTTGACTTAATGCCTGTGGCAGGTGCAGTCAGTTCAGCTGTACTATGGTAGCTGACCCATTTGAGTGTGATGGTGGTAATGCAGGTGGAGCCCGTTGTCTGGAGGGATGGTACTTCTAGGGTGTCCTCCTCTGCTGCCCTTTGTGGTGAGACCTGTATGTCCTTAAGTAGTGGATTTCCATTTCTACCTGGGAGGTGAGGCCTGTGGTGGGATACTTGTTTTAGTCACCTGGCATAGAAGGCTAGTGGATTGCTCTTGGCACCACAACTACACTAGCTTCTTGGTGGGACTTGGTGTGTTGATCAGGTCTGGTACAATTTTTGAAAATCAAGTGCAATTCTTTGTCATACATGAAGTGGGAATTAAGCTCCTATGTTGATTCTATCGCATCTCTCTTCAGAAGATTGAAAACCTGGAGTGGGATATACCTCAAGGATGGGGAAACTTTTCTTGGGCTCACACCTGGTTTGAAAGAAGACTTCGGACCTAGAGGTGGAGCAGCTGCCATTCAGGCACATACTCCTCCTTGCTGCACCTCTTACTGGAGTAGCAATGTTCGGCAGTGGGACAGGGTAGAGTTGTCTTAAACACTATGGCTGAGGTTTTTTTTTGAGCCTACCCTCTTATTAAAGCTGGAAAAACAGCTTTTGGGAAATGTTGTTACCCAGTGTGCAATTACACTGCTCTGTGTGTGCTTCTGCTGCACTGGATGGTGTGCAATTAGCCCTGCCTATTGCAATGTTCTAGAGCCTATCGCATGTCAGGCTGCCTTTAACTCTTTTACTCTTACAGCTTCGCAAGTCGTGAGCCCAGGAAACCTTGCCTATATTTAGATGTAGTCACACCACAATACTGAAGTGTGAAGATGTCCTGTTGATTAAGTATGCAGTGTGCACTACAATGTGATACCCAACTTCCGAAGTGTATCTTGCATGGCACCTCTCCCTTTCTTCCTCCGTCAGCTTGGAAGAACCTGAGTAAATGGATGGATGGCACTGTGTTAATCCATTAGCATTTATGTGGCCAGAGCAATGAACAGTGCTTTCGCGCCATGATTTCACCTGCAAGATTCCCTTCGAGACCAGATGAATGGGCAGAGGAGCTCTGAGGGCTCCTGGCACAGTAGTTAGAAAGCCTTCAAGACTTCATGAAGAACACGTGCTTCCCAGGGTGGTCGCAGCACGTGGAGGGCTGCTGAAGTCTCCGTTAAATTCAGACAAGTGGGATAGAGATGAAGAGCCGCACACAGGCCCTTTAAGAACAAATTGGCAAAAGAAGAGCTCAGTATTTAAATTTAGTGCAGACGAAGAGGGGAAAAAAATTCCCTACAGCATCTGGTTTGTATTACTGCTCTCTGCTTCAATAGAGGGTGTGTTTACAGTGAAGCTCTCCGGTGCGTAGCGAGGGGGGTGCTCAAGCTGTTCATTTCTGGGGGACTCTGACCTCAGGGGTATGCCTTGCAGCTACCCTCATGTCCTCCCTTTGACTTCCTTATTAGTGCAGACGAAGAGTGTTGAGCAGAGCGGGGCTGTTGAGCAGAGTGGAGGAGTGCCCTGTTGTATCTGAGGTGTCTGAGCACAGCACTCCATCTTCCAGGGCTCTCCAACAATGCTTACTCTCCTGGCTGCTTCCCATCTTGCTCAGCCTAGAAATGGAGGCAAATAGTCCCCTGATTATGAGTTTATGTGGGTTTATGACTAGTGGCTACCTACAAAGACTATAAAACTGCTGATGCATCTGTGTCCTGGCTGCTTTAATGCTTTGAATGGAGCCAGTCACTTCTGACTTGTTCTAAATGCAAGGTTGAAGCTCAGCGTGGGAGGTGGATAGAGCAGGAAGATGGCTGGCTTTTAGTTGTGGTGGAATTTCTCTTCTCTGTGTGTGTGTGTTTTCTTTATTAAAGTGTGGTTTGTGGTCTCTGAGCAGTTTCAGCAGAGCCGAGCGCCAAAAGGAAACCTGAACATCAGTGGAGCGAGCTACTTGTCAGAAAGCAGTAGAGCTCTTCACAGGTAGCGCTTTGCATAGGTCTGTGGTAGCCCGTGCAAATGCTCCCTTCCACCAGTAGCTTGCGCATCCTGCAGTATGTCTCCTTGAGGACTGACTGCACCTCCGGTCATGTATGCTATAAAAGTACAGTTGTTGGACTCGGCAGCGAGCTCCTGTGCTCTGTTTGGCAGGCAGGGAGGTTAAAAATTCTCCTGAGTTCAGTAATAAAATAAATGTATTGCAAGATTTCATCATGTTCAAGGATAAAATACACATATTTTTTTTTTTTTAGACCTAGAGCTGTGAAAAAATAATTCCTAGCCCACAGGGCTAGTGATCATTTCAGTGTCTGCTATTTGAAACTTTTGGGAATAGATGCCATATGCTTCCAGGCAGAAGGAAGAGGAATGGAAAATTCTGGATTTATGTTCATGTATAATACAGATTTTTTTCATACGGTCATTCTCTCCAGCTGCTGCTGGACCAAAGCCTGTTGCCACCAGTGCCAGACTGAGATTAAAGCTTGCAACACAAATAAACTCTTCCCTCAGCTATTTTTGCAATTTCCCTTATCTAAGAAAACACAAAACTAGTCCCCACCTCCCCTTTTTCCTCCTCCTGTCCCAGGACAAGTCAGAAGCAGTTCTCATCTTGCAATTTTCATCATTCCTTCTCTTTAAACACCGGCAAAGGCAAATAATAATTAAACTTTGCCAGAGCCCATTCAAATCAGTTCCCCTCAGCTACCAGTCATCCTTTATAACTGAATGCATCTCCCTACAGATGAGTCAAAAGTTAAACCCTATCCTTGCCTCTCTGCTATCCTCTTCCAACCAACCACCATCTTTCGAACTGCCATGTTCACTTCCCAGTGACTCCTCCTAGAGGCAGCCTGCTAGCAGAGGGGAGAAAATACCTTTTCTATGCTTAGGAACTGCACAGTTGATGGCAAAACTGGCAGTGCTCTGTCTGTGTGTGCCTTGTTCTCCTGATGATGCTTTGGGAAACGCTGGTACCTGGAGGGATGTCCTTCTCAAGCTGTTAGAAATGTTCTTTAACCAAAAATGTGTATACTCTTAACTGTAGTATTACAGCTTTTTTTTTTTTTTTAGTGAAAAGTGTGTGTTTTCCATTGAGGAAAAGCAATATTGGGGTGATCTTGGTTTTGGTTTGTGTGGTTTTTTTTTTTTAACAACAAAAGCCAAATACTGGAAATCCCCAAATCCAAATATTTTGGCCAGTTTCCTTTCCCTTCTGCAAAATACGTTTGGGTATGCAGCTAATAGTTCAGTTGTATCTGTGGGATTGTTTCCAAAGGGAATTGCATCTCCGGTGGTTTGTACCCCCCATGATTTGCACCCATCAGACTCCTGTAAAGTACCATCCTACTTGGTAGCTTATGCTACCAAGGAAGCATGAGGAATCTGAACTATGGCTCCTGAAAGACATCACAACTCCACTGCCAAAGCAAAAACCTGCAATTCATGGCAAAGTATTTCTCTTATATGTGCCCTTGCTAAAAACAGGCTCCTTTTCTGTAGAGGAGGATGTCTCTGATTCACTCTAGCCCATATCTCAAATTGTCAGAGCTATCCTGAAACTCGCTCACTTTCCTAAAGAGGGTGAAATTGTAGCTATAGATTGGAAACACTATTTAGTAAAAATATAGCTGGGAGTATGGTTAGAGTTGAAATGGAGCTCCAGAAAGGAAGGGAAAATCCTAACAACTTAAATTGTTAAATAATGTAGAAATGTCTAAAAAAATTTAATTTTAACTTTGTTTCTGGTGGGGTTTCACTCTTCTTCCGTTTTCTGTCTTCCCCAAGATATTTGCATTAATGCACAGCATCTTGGGACATTTGTCATGGCAAATAAGAATTGTCCCAATCTTCATCCTTCCAGCCTAAAGCTGGTTAAAAAAGAAAATAGCTCTTTTTATTGAAGATAACTAAGACACCGTGAACTCGGAGGTGCATTCCTTTTCCTTGATGAAAATACCTGATTTTTCTCCTCGAATCTCTCTTCCAGTCCTCTGCCCACCTGAAAGCTCCTCCTTAGAGAGGGAAAATGTTGGGTTTTTTCCTCACATCCCTTAACTGGGATTGCTGAGCTTTGGATACAGTGCTAACATTTTTATACCCAGTGTGATGCCTCCTCCTCTGGCCCACTGAAGAATGCACCTTTTATACCAATGGCCTTTCCTATAAATGGAAAGGCTCTGGGTATGTGCAGAGCACAGTCAAAAAAACCCTAGTGCTGGCACTCAACATCCAGTTTACATCATCTGTCCTCTCTTGTGGCGAGCTCTTTGACCTCATCTCCTAGAAATGAGCAAATGCAAGAATGTGAACGTGTCTGTGGCTAGGGCTTAGATCACACTCTGTCCTCAGCCATTGGAGTTGCTCCAGCTCCTGCCTTCACATTATTCATATGCTTTCCTGACTGCCCCGTGTGCCAAGTTAATTTCCCCAGCCAGATACAGTAGTGTGGTGTTACTAATCTAGGTTATATTTGGGTTTGTCGCATCTTTCCAGAGGGTGACTGAGGAGCAGAGCATGACTTTTACAGAAGGTGGTCCTGGGCTGGTCCCCAAGTCCTCACCAGTCAATGGGGATGTCTGTTTGTCCAGGGCACTGGTGCTGGGACTTGTCTCCCTGCTGTGTCCCCTCGTGCTCTGTCTCTTGGAGTATGTTGTTTGAAGCCTCCAGCTCTTTGAGGCAGAAAAGGAGAAACAGCAAATGTTTCCTGATGGGCTGAACTGGCTGGTAGCAGTGTTTTCCTCCCAGTTCTTTCTGCAGTATGTTTCCCTCTATGTTCCCATAGGTTTTCCTGTCATCAGGAAGATGAAAATCTTGCTGCTAGGTTTAAAAAGAGATCAAATTTTTCCCATTAGTATCTGGCAAAGTGTTCTGCATGTCTGCTTTTAAATAATGCAGTGGCTCCTTACGGCTCCTTTGGACTTGGTTGGAGTCACCAGACTTTTTCTGTCATTCTGCCACTGTCCCCCACAGCGAAGGGCCTGATCCCAACCCCCTGCAGTCAGTGGAAACATTCTCCTTGGTAGCCTTTGGGTCAAATCCAGAAAGTTTGCTGACTGCGTTTCCCAGGCTTTACCTAGGGCAGTTATTCTTACAGACTGAACACCATCCCAAAGTACTGCAGATTCCCTGGTGGATGTATCTTTAAGCCTCACTTCCTTTTTTCCTTTTTCATAAAAGTTTTGGAAAATTAGACTGTAAAACCGTAGCACAAGCGTTTTAAAGAATAAACGATACCAATATATACTAGCTCAGAGCTACTGTGCTGCCTAGAACTGAAACTGCCTTTGCTAATTGTTCAGGTTGAATAAAAGATCAAAGGAAAAAAACCCAAACTGTGAATGTTTCTCTTTCTCTTTTAATCCTTCATATCAGTCCTGCATCTGACTTCTTTTAGAGTGAGTTTCTTGCTTTGATAAACTGCATAAACAGTTTCAAGACAAACAAAATAATTAAGGTCAAAATAGATAAAATATGTGGTTTTGGTCATGAGATCAAGAAAGTCTTTAAAGACTACATCCCCTTAAAGTTAGGTCATATTCTGCTTAGATTCCCAGTCCAGAATCTTGGTGGCCGTGGGCAGGGCAAAGAAGCATGAGGTTGGAGCAAAGACAGCAAATTGAGGGAAGCAGAGGAGGGGTGCTGTGCTGTCCTCAGCCGGGTGGTATGGTGGGTGAGCCAGCATTGCCTCAGTCTCTCTTAATGCAGTTGCTGCTCTCTTGGGGTGTCTGAAACATTGAACAACAGCACTCTGGAACAAAGCTCCTGCTGTAATTATCCCCTATTATTTTTTTTTTTTTTTATCTTCCACTGCCTTTTTTTCTTACTTTGCTTTAAGATCTTCATCCTGGTCTGAACAGACGTTTTGGGGAGACCTGACCTGACCTGACCTCCCCTGCTGCTTTTCTCAGTTCCTATGCTTGCTATGTACTAATATCTGCAGGGCAGCTGTGCCCTGGACTGGCTCCTACATCAGATAGCCCTTGCCAAGCTGGGTTTTCCTACCACCACTGTTTCTGGTACCTTGGCTCAGATAGATACTCAGACACCTCTACACTGGTTTTCACTGTGCTGTCCAGGTGTACCCACAGACTTGGCATGGATCCCTGAAAGCACATCTCAGTACCAGTCAGGGCTATATATGCTAGGAGAAGATACAAGATCCCATCACTTGTAGTGCATGGGGTGGTAAGGTGGTGTTAGAAACTTGCAGTTACATGCAGATGCCTTAGGGCCCACGAGGATGCTCACTAATTAGACCACTCCTTGGGCTGTGATGCACACTGAGATATAGCTTGCTACTCAGTGCTGGTGTAGACAGTTTAAATCCTGTTTTATCCTAGCTCTTAGATGACACATTCATGCCTCAGCAAGGAATATGTCTTAAGATCCCAGAAAAGACTATCTTCTTAATCTCACCACCCACAGTAGCTTTAGCACTTTCAGTATCCAATTAAAAATAAGTCACGATGCAATTCAGTTTTAAATATGACCGTTACCTTAATAAATACCGTTCCCCACAACCACAGGACACAGAGACTGATATATATGAATTTGTGTTGTTCTTAGCTGTTTTATGCACTGGGTATTTAAACTGTAAGTGAAAACATTGTAGAACCTACAGCTATGCAAACACGTGTCCATCTAAGAGTTACAGCCTGAGAGGAGAGATGCCTGTGGTCAATCCCCACTATTTCACTGAGGATCTGGTCATCCTGACACTGTTTGTCTGCACTGTTGAAGGCCTGCAGGTTCAATGAGACACGTAGTGGACACACTGGCAAGCTTGTGCCACAGTAAGCACCTACTTCTCTTCATGCATGAGAAGGTGCAGATGTCAGCACCATCCCGATTATCTGTGCTCACTCCACAGAGGTAACAGCAGTAAAAAGTGACAATTCCTGCTGCTCTGGGTGTGTGAATGAAAGGAGCACGTCTACGTAGGGGTAGATGGAGGAGCAGCTCCACCTCTTCATGGTCTCTCTGTTGGTCTGTGTCCCAGGGGTGGAGGTGGGAGAGAGAAGGGGTGCAAGGGTGGTCCCTCTTAGAGTTCCTGAGGCTTGGTTCCATATTTTGCCTTTTAGAAGACATTTACTACTCACGTTGGTTAGCGGTGGGACTTTTTTCACAGTGCCTTTATGCAAACATTCAATATCTTGCCTACACCCAGATGAGTTAAATCCTTTCATTCAACAATAAATGTGACATTCCCTGCTCTGACCTGACATTTCATTTCCCTCCAGAATAGCTGATGGATCTCCCATACAGCTCCCACACGGGATCTCAATTCTTATGTCTGAATAACGGCAACATCCTTTTTTTCCTGACCTCTATGAAGCAATCCAATCACACTCACCCAAACCACTGCAGTGATAATTTTTGTCATTGTCACTTACAAACATGCCCTTCAGTTCCTGTCTCTCCAGTAGTACCCCTTTCTTCACTTTGTTAAATATGGGGTACCTGTCTTTGTTTTCAAGGCCCCATGTCATCTTTCCCATTCTTATCTCTCTGCTGTGAGATGTCAGCTCTCACCTCTGTCAGCCCCTGACGCCAAATGTCTGCTTGTAACACTTTCAAACAAATGCTTTCTTGTTCTTATTTGTGCTGCTTCTCTGGCTTAGGAGTAAGCTGCTATAGACAGCCAGTTTTGTTGTGTCCCCACCAACTGCATGGACCAAGCTAGAGCAAATTGTACCATGGCAGCAGGATGTAGCTTTTGAGAACAAGGTGATGGCACCAAAACATAGCATGATGGCACCAAACATTAGAGAGTGTGAGGGAATCAGTCTTGTGGTCTTGCATAGAAGGCTGCTGTTCAGATGCAGTTACGTAGCTTGTAGGGACTGTGAATTGTTTGTAGCTTTTTTCAGATACGGTCCATCTGTTTTTGGATTAAATCTCTCTTTAGTTTACTATGATCTTGGTAAAGAATGTGGCGAGGTAGGTTGTGGGTGCGCTGAGACCACTGCCAAGCACCCTGACTAACGCTGCCTCGTTGTTCTGAGATGCACTGTCTCTGCTCTCATGGCTGAGTCTCATATTGAAAGTGCTTTGGAGCACAGAGCAGCTTTTCACCCTGTGTCTGTGTAGTCCGTAGCACAGTAAGGTCCCTACCAATCTTCATGGCCCTTACTTCTTTGGTAATACATGTGCATCACAGTCATCTTGTCCCAGGAGCTGTCGTCTCAATTTTGGAAAATCCCGTATCATGTGAATGATCTTAACAATTGCAGACCTTGTTCAAAAGGAGAATCCTCTGAAGCTGAGCGTGATGCATTTCGCAGCTGCAAATGAGCATGAGAGCTCTGAGCATTGATAGTATGTTAAGTCAGGGACAGTGATGATGGCCAAGGGGACATGTGTAGCCAAAAATATCTTCTTCCTGTACATTTTAGCTAAGAGTTTGTGTCACCAGTGATGGGAGTGAAGCCCAGATACGTAGTACATTCATGCTATATAGCCTTCAGAAACTCTGTTGGATACAGGTATCCTTTCTGATTCCTTGCTCTTTGTGAAGAAGCTCTTAAGCTTTGTGCCAAACACTGCTTTGGAGTCCCTTTCTCACCTACAAATGCAGCTATAGTTTCTTTTAGCCAGGACACTTGCCATCATCCCTTAGAAAACCAGCTTATTCAAGTTTTTCCTGCCTTCCAGAGCTGCAGAGTCACTAAAGTTCTGCAGCTGAAAAGCCCGGAGCACCGCTTTGTGCTAATTTTTGCAGCATCTGTACAGAGCAGTGGGCAAATACACTTAAGTTGTTTCAATTATTCAACCTGTTTACTTAGTTCTGTATTTAGAAAGCCTGGATAAATTAAGCTGTAACTTCCTCTTCCTCCCTTCCCCTTCATCAGCAAAGTAAACAGCTGAAGAGGAGCAACAGAAAAAGCAACACCTGTGAGTCCTCCCAGGAAGCCGGAGGAAGCAGCCCCTTAGGGCAGCAGCATGTGAGATGGACACCAAGGGTCTGGGTAGGCCCAAATGTCTCTGAACCTACGTTGCAGAAGGGCTTTCAGCCAGATCAGCTCCTGCGCTGCTGGCTTTGTGGACTTAGTATAAACTGACAGCTGCCCCCACCCCATGAAAGCAGAAGCACAAGACAAATCTTTAACACAGTGGTTGCATTTACATCTGCCTGTGGAGCAATGTGAATCCACCGGAGGGAGGGCACTTCCCTGCCCTGCTTCCAGTTGAAAGAAGTTCATACTCTTCTGTGCTCTCAGACAAGCCATGGCTGGAGTGGATCCGCATGTCCTGATTTGTGTTACAGTGCCAGGTGTTCTCTGTCTCCGTCCACCCCCCCCAGCCTTTTCCCAGGACCGAGTGGGTGACACCTCACCATGAAATCAGTACTGGGTCTGGATAAACCCTCCAAGAGAGGCTGACTGGGCAGTGAGATGTCATCCTGGCGTCCTGGCCCAATCCTGCGCTGGACAGTTGGAGCTCAGCCTCCATGAATCAAACAGTCTTGTTTCAGTGGTTTGTTGCTGCTTTTTGTTCCATAAATAGTTGCATCGTAGTGCTCAGTAAAATGATTTCTTCCAGTATATCTTCAAATGCTATAAAGGATTTGGGTAGCTCAGCATATAAAGTGCAGAGACAAGCTCTGTTTAATTTTTGTTATGAGAGAGCTTGAAGCAAGCTGACATTTATGAGCTGATTTCATAGGAGAGAGAAGAGCATAATGAAGAGTCTTGCTAGTCTGAGCTTCACAATAAATTCTAAAAGACCGTACTCCTAGCCAGTTGATCTCCCTGTACACTTTTTTTTTTTTTGCATGGTTTTTGCATGTCTGAAGACTTCTTGTAAGATCCTAGCTATTAGTGCTCCCTGGTAACTCTGGGATAAAGAGAGCTTGTACTTTACTGATCTGAAATGCCAGCCGACTCGTTGATTTAATGGTCAGAAGCTTTCAAATGCCAGAAGCAGATTCTTCCTGAAATGGTGCAGAAATGGAGTTAAAGGCTCTAGAGGCACAAATGTAGAGAAGAACAAATATTTACCATGTGTTGGACGGGAAGTGCACTAGATTGAGATTTCTGCCATCGCTACTTTAGCCCGTTGTTAGCTAATAAAAGGGATTGTTCTGACTCCAAAGCAGTTAATACGCCAGTGGAAAACCAGTGTGGAAGGGACTCTGGCTTTTTCTTTTTTTGTCCCGTCTTCCAGGAGAGGAGAATTAAAAATTGTGCAAGATGCTGACAACTATATTCCACTGAGCAAAAATGAAAACTTCTGCGCTAGATTTACTTGTGCTTCTTGCAAGTGATGTGCTGATTCATTGCCATTGTCCAAAAGGGTGAATTGATTGTCAGGAGGGTTTATTTTCCCTATGCAACAGTTCCTAGCTGCTCTGGACAAGGAGATCTCAGTGGGATCCAGCCTGGCTTATGCAGTTACGGTTAGGGCTGGGGCTCTTAATGCTGTGGTGGTGTTCTCATCCTGAGCTGCAGAGACTGGTTTTGGGAAGTGGCTAAGAAGCAGTGACTGAGCTCTGCGTTTCCAAGTTGCAGGGGCTGTGCCCTGGAGTTGGGAAACGCAAGTAAACTTAAAATTTTCCTTTTCACCCTCAGTAATTCCCTAGGCAGCCACCAAATGGTTCTTTAGGTGGATGCTAGTAACACACAGTACAATGTAATGATACCTCCCGTTTTCAGGATGTAGTACTTCAGAAGCAGCGTGGGCTATATTTTGTCTTTCAGCCACGCTTGGAACTCCGCGGCTGCAATTAAACCAGAACAGGACATTACCATTGATGCCAGTGGTACTAAACTCCTTTTGTGGAGGTGGTGTAATAGTGCTGCGAGTGTCTGTAATTCCGTCTGAATATCCATTTAATTCCTTCGGCCTTTCTAAGAGAATTGGCCAACTCCACTGGAAAGTAAAGCTCTTCGTTGTGCAGCATTGGTCTCGTTGACCATCGTACCCCTAAGTCTTCAGAGGTCAGCTGCTGATGGTGTTAACCCTTCAACACAAACTGAGCTCTTTGAACTACCCCAGCGTCCTGGAGAATGGGCTTGGAGAGTAAGTGCTGAAAGGGTTTATCAAATGCCTTTCTTCTTTTCAAAATTGTTAGGTGGCTTCAAATGCAAAGCAACGTGCAGCGGAGGTGTTTCAGGTTAGAGATTAAGTTGGTGGGTATGGCAAATGGTGGCTGATCTCTTAATTCAAGTTCAAACAAAAGGTACTTTGGGTGGCTCCCTGGGCTTGCGATGAGGTTTGTGTAGAGGATCTCCAATCCCCCGAGCTCCTCTGTAGGGAGAGGGACAGCCATTTGTATTTTTGGGCATCCTAGCAGACATCCAAGTATGCCAAGGAGTAAACCAAGAGGTGTAATATACAGAGATGAGGGCTGTAGGGCTGCGCTTCCTTCATCACAGCTGAAAACCACTAATATATATGTGTGTATAAAGCTTCTGTCACTTGCAGCCTGTGGACACAGAAACTGATCAGTGAGCCAGGAGAGTGTATTTTGGCTTATCCGATCACAGTTGTAGCTCATGAAGGGCCTTTTCAATGCCCAGCTTTCTTCACTAGGGTTGTTGGTGTGTCTTGTCCAGCCATGGCCTTTCTTGTGCCAAGGTGTTGACAGGTTCCAGGATTACTTTGTAAATACTCCCTAATTAACTGAGCACCTCCTTGTCAGTTTATACCACAGCCTTGGGCAGGAAAAGAAGCTGCAAGCAAGGCTGTCTTTTCAGTCTGTGTTGAGTGTGGGGAGGGTGACAAGCAGCCACCCAGGCGTGGTGACAAGCAGCCACCCACAGGACCCCAGCAATTATTCCAAGTGCTTTAAGGTGTGAAAGGAGGATTCGGAGAAGGGAGTGCCTCAGAAACTGTCAGAGAGCAATAGCACCAGGAAGGGAAAAATCACATGAGACTCTGGGGGTTAATGCTGGTACTGAATTAGTGCTGAGTGCAGGGAAACTTGCGCTGGATGGTTGAGATTTATTTCATGGCCTGCTCAGCCTTGCAGTCTAAAACCTTCTGATTAATAAGGTAATGATGGCTTAGGCTGTCTGTTCAAGGAACAAGAGAGAGAGATTTGTGGTGACTGTGGGTTAGCATCCTCCTTACTTGATACAGTATATTCAGCTCTGACTACCAAGGTGGGAAGGGATCCCATTTTGGGGCAGCTGGAATGGCTTTATTAGTAATTCTATTGCTTAAAAAAGTCGTGTGTGCAGTGGTTTTCTGCCTGCTCTTAGTAAACTATTAGTCATTATTAGGTGAGTGTCTCAGTTGTTGTTCCAGATAATTTCGTTTACATAAAATTCCTTGCAGAGTGGAATCGGCTGTAGAATTTGTTGCAAGAATCAGTAGATCTGTCTCAGCAATCCTGTAATGTATGGCGTTGTAGTAAGCAGGAGCCACGGAGTTTGTTTTCAGGCCAGGCAGGGAATGCAGCCTGGCTGTGCCGTCAGAAGCCCAGGTGCACTCCTCTGAACATATGACTAGCAGAAGAGCAGCACTTGCAGCTGGGTAAATTGATTTTGTTTTCCAGCTGTGCACAACGTATTGTTTGAATATCCTGCTTTCTTTTCTGGTGGCTGGAAAGGGAGTCTTCCTGTCATTTCCCGTACAACACCAGAAGAAAGCCTGGGCTAGCACCCATAGCTTTCAGCCTGTTCAAGAGCTCACTTAGCAGTGCACATGTGCTACTCGGCTGAGACTTGTGTGCTAGCAATTCCATCCCCTTCTTAATAGGAGCCAAACCTTTGTGGACACATCTCAACAGCAGAGCTGTGTTGAAATACTTGCTTAAAATTCATCCCCCAGCATAAACACAAGGAAGGAGGGTGCCTTGGTGGCCATGAATGCTGCCTGCCTTTGAACACGGCGGTGGTGTTCTGGCGAGGCAGTGCTCCAGTGAATTCTTTCTTTGGTTACTTAAGCCAGACCTTTCTCCTGTCAGAAAGGAGGCAAGCAGCACTGCTCTGGCTCAGTTACAGCTTCTCTGGGGTTGTTACACAAATATGGTAGTCCCTTGGCTGTGTCAGAAAGTTTACCCTCACCCATGGAAAGCAGGGCTGCATGGGAGAGTGATTTAGCAAGGAGAGAAATAGAGAGCATCTGGAAAGGTCAGATAGAGCTGGAATGTCACTATTGCAGCCACAAAGAGATAAAACTGCCCTTTTTTTTTTTATATCTGTCATTTATGTGGTTGTGGTAGTTTCGACATTTACATTGCTAAAATTGTTCAGCAGCTGAAGTGCCTTATGACTGTTTTCTTGCAGGAAAGAGCTCGCTAGATCCGCTCTCAGTGGTGGCATGGCACTGCTGCTTTCCAAGCAGAAGCATTCTTTAAACTTAAAAGTGTTGACTTACTGTCCTGCTTCCTCAGGTTTCAGGAACATTGCCTGAGCCACTTTGGTACCAGAAAGGTACTGAATTTGGAAAGGACAATCTGAAGAGGAAAGGTTATTGGCTTCAGGCAAAAGTCTGGGAAGTGCAAAGAGTACCAGAGGGTGTGTGTGTGCACACATGTGTAATACAAAGGTAGGTTTGCAGTTGGCAGGACTAGGACATACCTGGAAGGAGCTAGCTGAAGATGGTATCTCATTAGAGCTTTGGCTTCGGGACCTCCAGCAATCACCTGGCTGTTGTTTTTTGTTAACTCGTGCCTGGGCAAGGGTTGATATAGTGATCTCTGAAGAAGCAGGGACTCTTCATGTCACATCAGAAAACGGGTATGCATGCCTGTTAAAACAGGTATGCAGGTACGCTTGTAGAGGTTACCCCAGCAGTAAACCCGCCTCATATGTTGGGCAGTTAATCATATTTGCTTGCTTTTTAGTAACATTTGTTGTTCTTTTTATTATCTGGCAGGTTATATTGTGGTAGAATATGAAGGTCGTATTGTTTGTACAGCACACAAAGAGTTGTTCTCAGTGTCAGGGATCTTGCTGATGAAGCTGAGGTGTATAAAAAGGAAGCTACAAATCATAGCTAGATGGGAGTGGGGGGCGCAGAGAGCAATGATGAGAAATGCATGCATGCACTTGCAAACACATAGTGCTTCCTTCATCGGACATCCTCCGCTGTGAACCCTGAACAAGAGGCAGACCTGCAGGGGGGTCCTGGTGTTCTGTTGTGTCCAAAAATTAAAATAAGAGTACAATATATGGAAAGATCCAAGGGCCAAGAAACGCAGCTCTGTTTGCACCTCTTGTGCAGTTACCATAGAAAATTTATGGTGTGAGATTTGTCTGAAGAAAACGCAGTTGATGGTGTGGTTTTGTGCTATTATTTAACAGTAAGTAGTTTTCCAGCTCTGTGAAATTTCCATAAGCCTCAAGATTAGCTGAGTATTTATTTCCCCATCTTTGAGACAAGGAGTTAGAGGTAAGCAGGAGCATAATCTCCAGGCTTCTGTGTCTGCAGGCAGCAAGGAGACACATGTCTGCTGCCTCAGGGTGGTGGTTTGAGCTCACGACTAAGGAGACGGACGGTGCTTCTCACCTGGCAGTGCATTTCTGCACTCCAAACTGGGGTGCGTCTCACCTCACCCCAGCAAACACAGAAGGGTTTTTTGGTGCGTCTGGCTGCTGCCAGGACCAGGCCTGTGCCAGAAAGACGTCTGGCTGCTCTCAGCAGCCCTTTGCACTTTCGAAAGCTTGTTTGCTGATGACAGGCAGCACAGCAGGGCTTAGCAGTGTCCACAAGCAGATTGCCACCACTAGCTGTGACTCAGGGCGAGGGGAGGAGCAGCTGTGTCGCCGAGAAGGTGGATGGGGGCGGGTGGGTGGTTTCAGTAGGTTTCCTAGAATAACAAAAAGGATCCTGTGCATGAAGCCAAGTCAGTAAAAATGGCTCCAAACAAGACTGCCAGAATTGCAAGACCCCAGCAGACAGCAAAAATTTCAACTCTCCCTTCTCTTGTTCCTCCCGACTTTTCTGCCACGTTTCTCCAGCCTTCTGCTATCTATCTGTCAAATCTTCCAATTTGCTACTTTGAAGTAGGAAGATAGTTTACTCCTGTGCAGCGTATGCAGCAAATGCAACATAAAGCTGTTTTTCTTATTATGTTTTGATGGGTGTTGCTCTGGGTTGGTCTGTGATGAATATAGTTTGTGAATCGCATTACAATTATTAAAAACATTCATAATCCTGCTTTCTTGTAAAATGGCCTAATGCATCCACACTGGGCTGCTGGTTGATGCTGTTCCCATACACTGTTGTGCTGCTTATGGTATTATGCTTATTGGAGTTCCTGTAGGAGCTGAAGGGTGCCTTGAGAAAATGTCTGCACATCTGGGAGTTGTCTAGTGGGAACTGCCTGTACTCTGTCTATTAACCCTTCATGGTCCGTGTCCTTGAGGAGCTGAGGTGTCAGCTCTGCCACTGATGGCTAATGTCAGTGTTTCGCAATAGTCTTACTTCAGCATGTCTGAGGCCATGATGTGGTAGAGATGGCTCCAGCAGAGAAGTTGGAGTGCTGGCTTGACCCAGTCGCCCTCTTCCAGCCTCAAAATGTGCAAAGAGATACCTAGTTGGGCTATACCGGGAGTATCTATGATTTAAAGGAGAACTTTCAGACCTGCTTTGGGTTGATAGAAAACAAAACTGAAATGGCTTCAGAGAAGTCGTAGAAGAAATAAAAGTGCAACCTGGTGGCCTGTGAGTTAGATCTCAGGGTTCCTCCTCAATTCAACATGGATTTTGTAATGTGACCCAAGGCCAGTCGCTAGCTCCAAATAGCTTGCTTTGTCTACTCTCCAAATATGAGGAGGAGGTTCATGGGCATCCACAAACTTCCTGACATAACTTGCTATCATACTTTGATATATGATGATGATGTAGCATTTGAAAGCATCTCTGCATTCATTTGCCCCTCTGGAGGAGTGAAGGAACCTGGCTGCACAAGGGAAACAAATAAACGAACCTCTTCTCTGGTAATACAGCACAGGCAGTGGAATGAAGAAAGTAGTGCCTAAAGGATGTACTTCAGGATACAGGGCCCATTTTCAAAGAAAACCGCTCTTACTTGGAAAAAAAAAAAACCACCCCACCACTTTTATTTCTCCAGGGAATAACAATAAAAAGCAATAAAAGGTGCTTAATGACTTACTCTTTTTTTAAAGCTTCCAAATCTGGAAGGAAACCAGGCCATCTTGAAAAACAGAGAACCCAGACTTTCACAATACATGCATCTGTCCAAGGGGCCATTGCCATGAAAGTATTTACAGCTGCACTGTTATCCTGCTCCATCACACAGCCCCGGCAGAGAGCAAGGCCAGGGCACAGCAGTGGGAAGCTCGGCAGCTGTTGAGCAATGCTTTTTCCAAGGAAAGATTCTGCTACGCTATTTGTAGTCATGTAAGCACGAATGTGGGCAGGTTAGTAGAGGAAGCCCAGCTTCCAGACAAATAAGAACAAGCCCTGATGCTCTTTGCCATTAGGGGTAAACTTTCTTTTGAAACCCTGTGCATGGTGTGAGCAGTGGTGAAGCATTTCTAAAATTTTGGCATGCTGTGCTTCAGTATCACTCAGTTCTTTCTGCTGTGGTTCCTCAACAGCCTAAGATGTTGTGACTGCTGCGGTCCACTCCACCATCCTGCTTGGCCCATGTATGCCCAGTTTTCTCTTGCAGAGGCTTGTTAGACTCTGCTGAACTGCCTCCATGCACTACTGAGTAGAAGACTAGCCTTAACAAAGAAAGTAAACAGTTCTTTGCTGGGTCAGTGAGTTGAGTTGGCTCTGGAAGCACATCTAGGAGAGGGAGGGAAGAAAGACCTCCTTTCCTTGTGGTAGCACTGAGCTTTTGGAGCCACTCATTTTTTGAGTAACCTCACCCTTCTATTTAAAGAGTGATTGAGGGGTTATCAGTTTGTACAAAGGAAAGGGTTTACTTTGTGTCCTATTCAAACACTGAGAAACTCTTTCGTTAGCACTTGGACAAACTTGTCTGCCTTAAAAGAACTAGTTGCTACCATTCACTCTTCAAATAGTACTTTTGTGTCAAACAGCTTCTGCATCTCCAGGTTGGGCTCTTTGATTGACCTATTTAAGACCATGCCACACTGAGGTTTCTGAGGTGTTTTATATTTGCTTATTGTGTTTTGATCATTTAATGGTAGCACTTACTCTTCTCTTTTAGACCCATTCATGTGGTGCTCTTTTGGGATAATCCCTACTATCACATCTCCTGGATGAGGTGGTCTCTTCCCCTTCAGTGCCTCACATGCCTATTGTTCAGAACATGGGCTGACATTGCAACCATGGAAAATATGTCTTGTCATCAGTTGTGGTGAAATTTATTTCTCTTATATGAGAGTTCCTCTTATTCTGACCACTTGAGGTCAGAAGGCGTTTCCAAAGAGTTTTCTTTAGCCTGAATGCCACTGGCTGTGTTGCAGTTTGGACCTCAGTCCCTCCCACACTTCAAACTCATATTATTACTCCAGTGGTGGTACATAATATCAGTAATTACAGAGTGGCTGTGATTTCTGATACTGAGGTGGCTGCAATGATCCTTCTGCCAGAAGCTCTCAAATAGTGGGAGTTTGGGACTGTGCTAGACAGTAGTGTCGCTAAGTAATGCTTACTTTTATCCTCTCTATGACCTGCACTTCTGCTGAGATGGGTGATAGCATCGTTATTCAGAAAGCATTTACTTCTCCACATAAGGGAGGAGGAAGGAAGGTGGGACAGTCATGCAGCAACTCAGTGAGAATGGAGGCAGCTGGAGAGACACTATTGGGATGTGGTTTATGAGGACGAGGAGCTTGGCGCGCTGTTCCCCAGTGTCTGTCTAAGGGCTGCAGTGTTTGCTGGGGATGGAGTAGACCAGAAGCACTTGGCCGTAGAATGGTCCTTTTTTTCTCAAGCACCTGTCTAGAGATGAGAAGATCTGGAATGCTGTTTTCTGTTCTCCTTCATATTATGTTAAGATGTGTCATCTAACACCACTGGAGTCCCTAGCAATCTGAGCACTTAGCATGCCTTAAAATTGGTTTCAAGGTATTCTAAACCAAACACAAAATGTAAGGGCCTCTCCAGAAAATCAGGCGTGCTGGAGCCATGAAGTGACTGTCTCTCTCAGACTCCCTCTGTCACAGGAACACCCTGCGACTTCTTTGGATATTTAGGTACCAACACTTGTGCTCCACAAGGACAGCGGATGGAAAGATGATAACCTAACCAGCATTTGAATCTGTGTCATGGTACCTAGCAGCACTGCATTGGTTCTGAACTGTTGTTTGGCTTCTGGGAAGATTACTGACTGCTTTTTTTTTTTCTTTCTTTCTTTCTTTCCTGTGTTTTAGACGTTTACAGCATGGTGTAACTCTCACCTCCGCAAGGCTGGGACACAGATTGAGAACATAGAGGAAGATTTCAGGGATGGACTTAAACTCATGTTACTTCTGGAAGTCATTTCAGGTGAGAGAGGTTCAATGTGGTGCTCTCAAGTGTCCTGAGCATCTCCATTCAAAAATCTGTTCTCCCCCTTTCTCGCAGAATAGGGACAGCAAGGGCTGTAATGCTGCAGATTTTGCTGGAATATAAGGACAGCTGCTTTCTGATTCAGAACAAATTTCTCCCAAATGAATATCTTGTCTCCAGCAGTGACCATTAATGTGCTTTTGGAATGTACTCCAAGCCTCATGGCCTGTGCAGGCTGCCCATTGCATTCCTGCTCCTGCCTCTCGGCTTTACTCTGCCCGTCAGGAATGCACAGCCTCCTGTGAAGGCTCAGGCAACGGCTCTTACTGCTTGGCAGGGCTGATGAAGCAGCTCTGGGAAGAGTGTGGGAATGCTGCACTGGCAAATCATACCAAAGCCACATGACAGTGGGAATGGGATAGAAGTTATTGGAAGAGGGGAGTCAAACCAGTAAATCTTCTGTGTTGTTCAGTTTCAGCTGTGACTGAAGTTTTTCCATTCTAGTTCCAATCTGAGCTCAGTGCTCAAGCTCAGGGGGAAAAAAAAATCCCAAAGAAAAGCAAAAACCCAGAAGACCCAGTCTGAAATAAAAACAGTGGCATGAACAAGTTAGGTCAGATTTTTTTTTTTTTCTCTCCTTATCACAAATGTCCCACTACTTGACAGATATCTCCCAGGGATTATTTCATATAAGCAGTAATCCCCATTGATGTGCTGATGAAATAAATACCTTAGTAAAGTATTGTGGGAGGCATCAAGGGGGAATAAGACTATGTATGAAACTGGGGTTGTGTGCTCATGAACTTTCTCTTGATGGCTTTTGAGCCAGTAATAGCAACCCAGTGACTTGCACTCCTGACGTTCTTGGTATGTTTTCCAATAAAATCGCCATGACAGAAGCACTCAGACTGCCTTCCCTCTGCCTCTCCTTTCCTTTCCCTCCCTTCCCCTTTGCCAGCTCCTGCAAAGATGCTGTCAGTATACGTGTTTTTCAGAATTCATGAATATAGGATAAAACCTCAAGAGTTTTTGCCCATGCTTGTGGTTTGGAGGGATCAGAGTTCAAATATTATCAGAGCTTTCTGGCACGCACATTGCTTCTGCAGTGCCTGTAAGAAATGAGGTAGACAAGTCCTATTAATTCATTTTCTGTATTTATGTTCCCTTGCAGAGGAAGGGCAAAGAAACTGGGGCAGATGGGCCTTGATGGCTTAGTTTCTAATTGCTGAACTGGAAGATAGGGGAGAGACGCATGAACAGAGGAGGGCAGATGAGGCTCAGTGCTAAAGCTGGGGGTCTCATATCTCACACTGCTTAATTTTCTTGCCTCATCTTTCACTCTTCCTCTCCTGTTGTCCTTTTGGGAGGCTACTGGCAGGGTGGTCCCTCGGTTTGGGAAGAAGCTAAGCTTTTGAGTGCACTGGTGGTGTGGGCATGGCATTTCCCCATCAGCTGCAGAATGACTCTGTGCCCACAGCCTACCGCTAGATGACCAGCGGGCAAAGGCATGGGGAGCTGCTGTGGGCTGCGTCCCACCAGAGGCCGTGGTCCTTCACACACTAAGGACTAAACATCCTTTCCTTAGAGCCAGCAGAAGCTGGAACCACAGTTCTCCTAGGTACAGTGGCAAAAGAGGAGAAATTTAGCACAGTTGTTTTTTCCCCCATTTCATCATTGGCTGTTCCATTTCCAGTTGTGAGCCCTGCTGCTCTTACAGAGCCTCCTTCCAGCTGTTGGCCCCACTAGTAGCCCCTTTGGCCCATAGCTGGGGAAGCAGCGGCCCAGCCCGGGAGCAGTGTAGGGGTAAGGAGTCTCCTGCTGGTTGGCAAGGGCTCGCCTCTATGTTCCTGCCACGGTTCCCACTGATCACCTGCCAAAAGGGTGAGTCTCCGGATGACTCGTAGCCCTCCAGTTCCAGTTTCTGGACTTTCCTTTCAGCTCTTGGCTCACTCTACACCTTCCTCTTCCCGTATTTTGGGGGACTGCAGAGCTGCTGACGGGAATTTGGCATGGACAGGGTTGCTCTGTGGCAGGCTGATCTTTTCCTCTAACCCAGAGGGTGATGGCTGTAAGAGCCTTCAGCCATGAGAGCATTGGGCTGGGCTGGCCGAGAGCCATGTGGAGCTGGGTGCCGCCTCCGCCTGGCCGCCCGGCTGGGATGTGTGGGAGTGAGGGACCGCTATCTCCCTCTGCCCCCGCTGCTGCTGTTGGAGGAAGGATGGAGCCATCATCAGGGAAGCTGCTGGAGACCCTGGGATGAGAGAGGGACTGTGCTGCTGGGGCTGTGGGAGACCTGTTTCAGGGCAGTCCCTCCTGTGTGTCTTTGGGGACACGTCGCTGCCGGGCAGGTAGGATGGGTAGGAAGTAGTTTTCCCATCCGACACGACTTCCCAAAGCCTCATTTTTACTCAGCCCAGTACCTTCTGGTGGTGAGCTGTGCTACTGAGGGGTCCCTTTCCAGCCTAGCCAAAGCCCCTTGGTCCCCCAGCCGCTGTGCGGTGGGGAAGCTCCACGGACAGGCCAGGGACTTCATCATTGTGAGTCCTCTTCCACTGGCCTCCGTAGTGGGAAGTAACAATTGGGCCCCCCCTAGAAATTGCACCAGATGACATACTTTCATTTTTCACTGCATGTGTTTCCTTCCCCTGACAAAGCCATTTCAAAAATAATACTACAAGACTGAAAAAGGCTAAGCTCACATTTAGTACTTTTAAAATAAAGTTATAAGGCTTCCCCCCTGCCCCCCCGACCAGAAGGAATGACTAATTGAAATTTTTCCTAAACAACTTTGCTGTAAACAGCTTCTATGCCAACTCTTCCTTGCATTGTTTGGCTTTTGAAGTACAGCCTTGGGCTAGTACATGAGAATCAGAGAATGGAAGCGAGTAGACCATTTTCATTGTCTCAGTTGGGAGAAGTACTGAGAAATAAAGCAATGATGCAAATAGCTGAAAGTAGAACATATTTCTAGCAGGCTTCCGTTTTAACAGTCTACATCATTAATAATGTATGGCATGGAACCAGATGAAGCTTTTCTCTGGAAATTTAAATTTGTAATAAAGTCCAGGTCTGATGGAAATAGCCGTTGGGTTTGGGGACTTTTTAAGTTCCCAAAGAAATGATTCTATAACAAATATCCTATTGTGGTATTTGAGAGAGGGAGACTGCAGTTTTGCAATCACCATCAACTACTTGAGGATCGCATTGCTGTCAGAGGGAACAATCCTGCCCTCCCCAGCGCCAGGGAGAGCACTTCAGATGCTCTCCCTTGTGTTGGCAATGCACATCATGCGGCCACAAGGTGAATTGGATCGGCTTGCTGTTCTTACCTGAAACTTAATCTCTTGTCTTTGTTTTTCTTTTTGCAAGGCTAGTTTACAGTCACATCAACTGAAAAAAATGGTTATTTTTTAGCTGGCTCAACCCATTTGTTCACATTTGGCAGCATAAGTCTGTTTAAATCTATTGTGAGACTACATTTAAAAATGTCATTGTGAAACTGTCACAAAAAAATGCTTCCACTTTTGAGAATGACTAGCATTATCCAAATGGAAAATAAGGCAACGTACCATGACGTGTACTTGAGGCTCCATTAAAGCAAAAGATATTTTTTTAATCCTAGGATGGAGGTAGTACCATAAATACATCTTTTTACTTAAATTGTCAGACATCACTGTTTCATTTTGAAAGTGAATCGGGTTTTATCCTTAAGCTTAAAAGCTAATGACACCAGCCTACAGTAATCACTGAAACACTTTTAAAGGATTTTCATTTCCAGACTTTTTTGCTTTGTAGGGCATGGCTATGGAGATAATCTGTTTTCTCCCTTTTAGCTTTTCCTCACTTCTTTGTTAGGAAACAAGCCATCCAGTTTTAGTATGAAGAAGAGTACTTTAAAAAGTACTTTTCTTCTTCACCCTTAAGCCTCAAATAAAGATTTTTCAGTCAGCTCAAATTGACTTAAATATTCGGGTTCATGATATAGCAGGAGACTTTTGGAACTGAATAGGTCAAGTGAGTAATTACTTGCCTAGACTTGCCCATTTGATCTCGTTTTAATTATCTCATAACTTTTTTTTCAAAGTGCAAAACCTGCTTGCATTTTGTTTAGATCTTTTTTGCATTCTAGAGCTTGTGGTCTGAAAGCAGCTGTTTTTTTGGTGTTGTGTGGTTCCTGATGTCCCGTCTAATTATATTTCTAGCAGAGGTTCCTTTGAAAAGTCCACTTGTCTGTCCAAGCTTTAATTTGCTTATTCTGCATGTTGGGTTAGCGTTAGTAAAAGTAGGCTGTGAGCATAGTTACAGGCAGCCTATCAAAATGGCCATGACTGCACTTAATGCAGCTCTTTCAGATAAATAAGGTCAAGAAAGTTCTTTTCCAAATCTTACGGCTTTGTTCCAGTCAGGAGCTGGTGTTTGCCCTAAGACTCATTTCTGTCAGAGATTTACCTGCTCTTACCTTGGAACTAGGCTGCTTCCCTCTCTGTGCCTCATTATAAACATTTAAAATGCATACCACTGTGTAAAAGACCATTGCATAGAGTTAGAAATACATCAAACGTAATAGAAGGGAGTTGAGATGACAGTCCTTATGGTTATGAGGCCACTTGCCAAAGAAGTGATTTTATTCCTGGTAGAGGCAGCTGTGGCCATTCAGTGCAGAGACTAGAGAGGTGCAAGGTCTGTATCCTGACTGGGGAAAAGAAAAAGCAAGATACATCATCACCCTCGTATTTGACTGTAGGGAGTTCCAAGGAGGAGAGATTTGCTTTGTAAATTGGGTAATTGCTGGAGGGGAGCTCCTCACCTGTCTTCATGGGGGAGGGAAGTTTGTGCCATTTCCAGGCATCGTTATCTGTAGTCAATGGTACGGAGGTTAGTTCCACTGCCTGGCTCAGTGTGGTTTTGAAGGACCTTTTCGCCTCTGATACAAACCTGCTGTGGAAAGGACTCAGTGCCAACAGTTCCTCTGTTATTAAATTATCTGGGATGCAACAAAAAGATAATTTTCTGTCTGATTCTTTCTGGGGGTACTTGCAACTGTGAGTGTGGTTGTCCTGTAGTCACTGTTGAGAAAGGATGCAGGGAGGTCTACCCTCTGCCTGGCCGAGCAGCGGGAGCCACCAGCGTGGGGAAGACAGGGCTCAGAATTGTTTTCTAATACTTTTTTTTTTTCCTCTTTTCTTACTAGGTGAACGTTTGGCTAAGCCTGAAAGAGGCAAAATGCGAGTGCACAAAATATCCAACGTGAACAAGGCCTTGGATTTCATTGCCAGCAAAGGAGTCAAACTAGTTTCTATTGGAGCAGAAGGTAAAGAAACCAGATGATTTGTCTGGGCCCAAGCTGTGCTTAGCTATTACCTTTCTCTCGCGGCTGCATGTCATTTCCTTTTGCCCCTCCCCGGCCCTACCATGTCCTTGTAGAATAAGCCACGGAGGAAAAAAGGGGCTATATTAGGCCTTTACTCTGGATTTAAATCCCACCTTCACACCAAGCTGCCAAACCTGATTCCCACTTGGGCTTATTGGATAGGTCCTCCTGGTTCTCATGAGTTAAAGAAAACATTGAGCAGTGGCAGAAACAAATTAATTGTGATGTTTCTTTCTCAAATGAAGGAAAGTCTCAATTGAAGCATAGCAGCTGCTTGTATTTAGCTTGTTGCAGAGCTGCTGGGAAAGATCCCCTATTGCTGTAGGAAATCCCATGGGTCAAAGCCAAGTGCAGTCCCCAGCACAGGTCAAGCACCCCAGAAGCCCCAGTTTTCAGGGCTTCCAGGCTTCTTGTTTTGCACCGCAGAAAGCTGGGTGATCTGGCTGGAAACCAGAGCCCATTGTGGGCAGCACCAGGGATGCCCTCAAGATGATCTTGTGGATCATGCAGACATCGGGGATTTGTGTAGGATTTTTGTCTTTTTAGCAGAGATGGTGGGTGTTCTACAGATATGTCACCCGAGACCCAGAAGGGCTTGCAGGTTAATAAGATAGTTTGCTCTTTTATGAACTTTAACAACTTGTCATCTTAACCGGATTGTGTTTTCATTACACTTGGTTTTTTTCTGCTCCGGACCTGTTTGTGAGTCCTGCCTATGGACTTCATGTTGTCACTGTTGCTGTGGAGACACTCTGCTTCTGTGGTATTTCGAGGTTTGTCTTTACAGTGACCATGGAAAATGAGGGAGGTTTGTTATCTCCATCTCACAGATGGAAATGCGTGGTTTCTCCAGGGAAACTCATGACAGAACCAGGAAATTAGCCCATGATATAGTTCTGGATGGGCATTCCTCGTCAGGGGGAATTGTGGGGCTGCAGGGCTGGGCCCTGCCTGTTCTTAGCCCAGGAGGCCAGAGCAGTGTTGGTATGCTGTTCCAAATTTTGGCCTTTCAGGCATGCTGTTGCGGACATCTCTAAGGCATTTTCCTCTCCTTCCACTGGATTTTTCTTTTTTGATCTCTGCTCCTGAATCAGCTGTGACTGTAACCTCACAGCACTTAGAAATCATTTGCAAGTAAATTTGCCCATCCTACAGTCCTCCTGTGTCAGATGAGGCAGAATACCTCAGCCACTGCAGGTGCTTATGTTTCCCTTACCGAAACCTTTACCTCAACGTACTGCTTTAACTTTATGGAGACTTTGGAACACTTTGAAACTAGTGCCCAGGGACATTGCAGATATTTCTTTACTGCGTTTGGTATTTCAGAGCAAAATACAAGAGATGAATGGCTCAATGATATTGATATTTTGCGTGCAAAGCTTTTCTTCAATTTTCTCAGCTTTTCCCACAGGACCAACCTGAGGGTGTTGCTGGCCCTGAGTACTGTTTATGTAACACAAATGCATATCTAAGGTAATTTTGTGCCCTTACAAAATAGACTGATGCATCCAATGTCTGACACAGTCCATATGGAACCCTTTTCAAACTGGAAGTTGGGTCTGGAGCCAGAGGTCTTCTGCCTTAAAACAGCTCCTGCTGTCATTTGGATCTTGGACAGACATTTGGATCCTTCTGGGAGTCCAGACCATACGTAAAACCTATCTTCCCTGCTCTTTTCCCTTTTTTTTTTTTTCCTGGTTCTGCTCTCCTTGGCACTAGTTTGCCTTTTCCTTTCCTTCCACTGGATTTTTCTTTTTTGATCTCTGCTCCTGAATCAGCTGTGACTGTAACCTCACAGCACTTAGAAATCATTTGCAAGTAAAATGGTCTGTGATCAAAGATCTTCAGGGACCGCTTATTCAGTATGGGTTCATAGCAGTTACCCTGTTCAGAAATAGGCTGGGAGGTGGCATTTTGTGACAGAAGCCATGATTTATATCAGTCTGAGTGGTGACCCTGACCTCCCCGGCCAAATGTACCTGGCTCTCCTTTGTCCTGGTGCCCATATAGCTACATGGTGAACCCATGTGGGTTTCTTTATACTACCAAAGGTAGCACAGCACTGAAGTTTGGACCAAGGTTAGCTTTGATTTTGATACAGAGCACTTGGGCCTGTGCTGTGATGCCACCTCAGGCCATGTAAGTGTGATCATAGCATGGGCTCCCCCGTCCCAGCACCTGCTGTGCTCCCAGGCACCCAGGTGATTCTGGTTGTCACCAGGAAGCATAACCTGCTGCAGGGCCTTCTGCCCAGCCCATCCAGGTGCTTAGCGTGCAGTAAATTACACATCAGCTATAAAAATTGGACTTCTACTTTGAACAGCACAGCAGTAACTCTGTCCGTGGAAGGGATTATAAGCCTTCCTGGAGCATGAATTTTAAGGGCTTACTTTCAGACTTTAAGAAAGCATCATGCAGCAGTAAAGTAGAAGATAAAAGCCAATGAGGCAGTCATAACACTGCACTAAGAAAATGAGCTGTAAATGCCTCAGTCAGGTTGGACTGATCTAGGAAGTCTTCCAGGTGGCTTTTCTCTCGGAGGACAAAACCACCATCCAGCAGCAGTGTGGTGATACTGGCTAGGGCAGCGCACTCCTCACCCTGGGGTGGCTTGCTCCATCTCCATCTCTGGGTATCTGCTGGGCAGCAGGATCCTGTGCAAAGGGTCTGCAGCCCAGCTGTATTTCTCTGTATACGTTAGACAAATGGCATTGGCCATCAATGTCCTGGCTTTGTTTATTATTATTTTTTGTGGTTGAAAAATAACCTCCAGAAAGAATCCCAAGTAGACTCTCAGGTCAGCTTAAGCCTTGTGAAACCTTGTGTTTAATGGGAGTTAAAGCCAGCAAAAATGTTTTCATGGCATTTATCTCACATTTCATCAAATAAAGATCCTGCTCTGCTGTTTATAAGCCAAGCTCTGCAGTCATGTCCCAGTGAATGACAACCAGAATTGAAGAGGATTTCATACACGCAGCATAAGAGCAGGACATATTCCATGTCCATGTTAAACAGAGGATGAACTAAGCAAACAGAATAAGCAATGAGGGTTAAGAGCTGCTTTTTACAACCATCTTTGACTATTAACAATTCTAGATGATTCTAAACATCTTTGTTTAGCCAGAGTCCATGGGGTCAAAGCAGCTGTGGAATACAGCAGATTGGTGTAAATCTGGATCAAGGAAAGCTCTAGCCTGGTGCAGGTTCCAAATGGTTTTTCATCTGCTTTTAAATCTCACTGTCATCTGACACCTCAGGAGCCTTCTTTTGCTGTAATAGATTCCATACTGGTGCCAAACGCTCCTGGGATTTAACAGATTGAATAGGTCAAGTATGTGACCCTATGACTGTTTTACTTGCACCTCTAATCTGCATAGAAGGTTGCTCCTGTCTTAGACAGTTGTGGTTCAGTTCAGCATAAAGATAATTTAGGATGGACTAATCCCTATTCTCACCTGTGCAGTGAAAGGAGAAATAAAGCTTAGAGATTTCAACAATTGCAGAAATCCCAGCTAAGCAAAACACCTACTGAAGCACCAGGCAGAGCAAACGTGTTTGACAGTGGAAAGAAGGGGAAAATAAGGTCTCTCCATGTTAGCAAGTGAAACGTAGCATTATATCTGTCCCTATCTCCTCCCTGCTCACAATTAGGGAGCTGAGATGTACACCGCCATCATCAATGCCAGCCATCTGTCCTAAATCTGGCTGGACCATCATTAGCAACATGCTTACTGAAGACAGGGGCATGGATGCTCATCCTGCTTTATTTGGCTTTTGTTAGGATAAACAAAATGCAGAGCAGCCTTAATTTTATGTCACCACTGTTGCTGTACATTTCCAATTCCCAGATCATAAAGATATCCTGCCAGTTGTTCATCCCCTGCAACTCCTTCTCTCCATGGGGTAACCAAAGGCTGTGCTTTCATGGGCAACTCAGAAGTAGGTAGGGGGGATAACCGTTTCTGTAGCATTGGTTCTGCTTCTAACTACCCAGGCCAGGGTAGAAAAGTAAGCTTAATCATTTTTGCATTTTTGAAAATGAGTTCATGCATTTAAAAAAGGCGGTGGCATTTCAAAAGCCACATCTATGAAGCCAGGCAGTCTTGCTCCTATGGACTGAACATTTGTCAGGCCATTAATTGGCTGTCAAACAAATGGATGAGAGTACTATATTTTGTTGGTGGTGTTTGGTATAATAATGGGAGCTGGGTGGAAGCATATTCACTGGTGCAAAAAAATTCCTTCCAGTGGATGCAGATGCCTCATCAGCTTTAGCCAGCAACTGATCCACCCCCGAGTTGAATGTAAATCACATTAATAACATGTACTTGCTGCTGCTGTTCAGACAACAGCTACTGGTGATGGAGGAAGCGCAGACAACGCTTGTGGAGGTCTTGCCTAGGAAGAGCACTTGGAAAGCACAGTCAGGCAGAAGATTATTAGCCTTTTAATATGTGAACTGCTCTCACATTACTGAGCCTTATGTACATCAGTGGGGAACAAACACTGTATCTTTAATTAACCATTAGATTGTTCTAGCTTTGTAGTGTTATGTTCAACTTTTTAACAATTCCTGTGGAGTTTCTTTCTCTTCATCACCAGGAAGCAGAAGGCTTCATGCAAACCTGTTTTGCAACCATGTTGTTAACTTTTGTTTCTTGGCCATATTCCACTATATTAGAAAGAGACTGGCAGCAGTTGAAGAGATCCTAAAGGAAAAGGAGGTTGGCATTGGGGAATGCAGGGGTGAAAAACTGAGTGAGTGAGGACCAAAGAGCATACGGCCTTTCTGATCAGGCTGGCTGAATTTGTAATCAGGTTGCCAGGAGAAGTTTTTTAGCTCTAGAAACCAAAAAACGGTTGCCTGCTTTTAAAAAAAAGTAACAGTTTTGTGAACTCTAGTTAAAAAGAAAAAAAAAAAAAAAAAGAAGAAAAGGACTGGGGATGGTGTGGTTAGTTAAATCTGCGTCCCAGGATGGATTGCTCACTAATCTCACTAACATCAGTATCTGCTTGGTAGGTGTTGGGTTTTCCCTGCATCAAATAAAATGATATGTAGAGATGAAGTGGTGGAAATATTCTGGGCATCTTCCAGAGCAGCTTTATTTTGGTGCACTGCTAAGGAAGAATCAGACATAGGAGCAGGGAGCACACATCTTCCTTTTTAAATGTATAATGAAATAAAGAGGGCTGGAGGAGAAGAGATCATAGAATGGTTAGAGTTGGAAGGGACCTTAAAGATCATCTAGTTCCAGCCCCTCTGCCATGGGCAGGGACACCTTCCACTAGACCAGGCTGCTCAAAGCCCCATCCAGCCTGGCCTTGAACAGTTCAAAGGATGGGGCATCCAAAACTTCTCTGGGCAACCTGATGCTTTCCAACTTAACTCCACCAGCTAACTTTGTAAGGATGGAATTTGAGAACGTGACCAGAGCATAGTGCTGAGTTCTAATGCTACATTAGCAACTTAACGCCATCTGGTTTTATGTAAGTACCTTGACCTTTATTTCCAATTAAAATCCATGGAAGAGTAATATTAATTACCTGTTTCAGCTCACTGATTGATTTATTAGTGTTCATAAAGCATTTTCAACATTAAAGTATTGCCATCAGATTTTAATCTAGTCCATTAAAATAAAGAGCTCAATTTAGTTTCAGATCTTAAATATACCTTAGGGTCCTCCTGCCAACTGCTGTGGTTTTTACAAGCATTGGGTTTTTTTGCTTTTTGAAAATCCCCACAAATATCTATCACAAGAACAAAACAAGCAAGCTGAAAACATGGGTGCTTTCTTTTATATTTTAGCTGTAGTATCTCAGGTATTTGTAACAACAGTAAGGATTTTCCTTTAAGTTGATTGCGGTGCTTTGTTGGAAGGATGGAGAATGCAAGAAGTGCAGATATGAATATACTTGCCATCACATCACATTTTCTTACATCAGCCTAGCAGACAATGCCCTGACCCCAAAATACCTGTAAAAAATTCATTTGTGAGAAAACTGTCAATGGGCAAACATAGTTTTTTCATGCCAGCAACAATAACTGTAGTTCTTCTGTACTGCAGTGAAAAGTTGTTGGCTTTTTAATGCTGGGCAAACTGATGGCCCACCACGATATGTGTGTGTACTCTTAAATGCAGAAAGGAGCGGACACAGGTGTTTACTGCAGTAGAACAAGGTGGCATGTCTTGTTTTCTACCTTTTAAATCTGTAAATCCCTAATGCAGATGTATGTCAAAGCACAGCGGAGAATTTACACTGGAAGTTGCACGACGTGTAGCGCTAAATCACAAGCCTTCAGGAATTTTGACCAGATGGACATGGTTTCTGAAACAATGTGTTTGGGGTGTGTTTGAAATCTTTTCATAAGGGGAAAAACTTTTTTTTTAGTGGCTTGAAAGGCAAATTTCAAATATTTTTACTTTTGTGGCAGGGTCCAGACTGGTGGCAGTTGCCTACACTGCAAATTTCTGCTTGCTCCATAGCACAATGTGTTCCTGCTGGGCAGCTTTATGGAAGCAGTGACACAGAGTTGTCTACAGTAGTATAAAAATGGTTTCTGGCAGCCTTGTTAGGACTTGAATTATTCTGCCTCCAAGCAGTGGGTTAATTCTAACCCTTTTCTTACTGAAAATACTCTTGTTAACTTGTCAGTTGTTTGTGAAAGATCCTTCTGCCGTGTGGGAACCTGCCAGAGAATGAGTAGGAGAAGGCAGCTCAGCTAGTTTCACTATCCAAAAAAGTGAAGGCTGTAAATTTTATAATGTGTATACATAGTCTGTGCGGAACTTTTGTAGATGCTGAGGAGTATCAGCACTTGAGACTCAGCTGCTCACCGTCTGGACTGTTTGGCGGTAATCTACACATGGTGGAAGCCCCTTTCTGGGCCAGCATCCCCCAAGCGCCTCCCCCCAGAACCTTGATCCCCAGTCCTAAACAGATCATACCTCACACACACAAGCAGTCACTTTCTAAAGCCTCCGAGTTGTTGACCCTTGGTGATTTATATTGTGGAGTCCAATGAGTGATAAGCACGATCTGCTTAACATCTTAGTTTATGTTATGGTCTGCTCAGGCTGGTCAGCATGAGTCTTGGCTTCCTCTTCAAGCAGGATGCACGTACTTTGAGGAATGCTCTGTTGTGTCCTTTGGCAATTATATGACTGAGAGAAGGCCTATATAGGCAGTCTGGTGTATTTAGGCTTGTTTGAAACAACAAGCATTTAGGCTTGTTTGAAATTAAAATGTTGATGTTTCTTGGTGGTATCTAGTTCACATGACAAAACCAGCTGTCAGAGCTCATCTGCACTGGGAAGTCTCACTGGTTTTTCTGGTATAATTATGCTGGGGCAGTTACACAGGTGACTTGAAGCAGACATATCAAAGTGAGAGAGGAAGGCTTTTCTTTTTCCCATTTTGGCTTATATGGCTTCTAAGTGATAGGAATTAAACCTGAACAAGGTGTTTTTATGCCCCTGTGGGGAATTGCATTGATCTAAATTGGTCCTTGTTCTTGGTCTTTTGGATCATCGGTGCCTATTTTATGCTCAGTATTATACTGCAAGAGAATAAGTCTGATTACTGGGTACTGCTGGGCAAGACTGTGCTGTACCAGCAGAGCATCTGGGGAGGTGGGGAATAAGAGCTGTCAGCTGGAATTCCAGTTCTTCCATCTGCAAAAGGGAATGCTCCCCAATGCTCCTGTTTTACTAGGATTTGCACTTGCAACTTGGTGCCTTCTATTTCTTCTCTTTTTACCTTTTTTTTTTTTTCCGTAGAAATCGTGGATGGCAATGTTAAAATGACTCTTGGAATGATCTGGACCATCATCCTTCGTTTTGCCATTCAGGATATCTCAGTTGAAGGTAAATCTTCGTTCTTTCCAGCCACTGTTCAACAATGAACTGGGGTAGCTAAATGGCTTTGCCACTTAAAAGGCCCAGAATGTGCTCTTAGGTGAGTCACTGGGAGATCCTAGGGAGCTACCCTTCCCAAACTGCCCTGTCATCTCACTGACATTTCTGGCCAAGTTCAGGTATACTGAGAAAAGTTTTTCACATTCTCTTCTTGTAAGAGATTTTAAGAGCAGGTCAAAAGGATGGCTAAGCCTGAAAGCCAACTTTGATGTTGGAATGTATTGCGTTTCTTGCAGGCTGCTTCAGAGACTAGCACTGAAAATGGACCTCTCTTACAAGTCCTACAAAGCTCTCCTCTAATCCCCAAAAGCTCTCTCCTTATTACAGAACCTCATTAAGAAAATAATCGTAACAAAACTATCCCAGTAGGCTCTTCCAAACAAAGAATTTTCTGACAAGTGAAATTAAATAAAGCACAATTCAGTGCGGTCTCTACCAAAGAGGAGTTGGTCATGTTTTTCTAGCATATGCTCCAGAGACTCCTGCTTTCTAAGAAAATGAGTTAATTGGCGTGCTTTCTTTCTTTCTTTAGAGACATCTGCTAAAGAAGGACTTTTGTTATGGTGTCAGAGGAAGACAGCCCCCTACAAAAATGTAAACATCCAGAACTTCCATATCAGGTGAGTTACAGGCAAGAACTTAGCTTTAAAATCTGTGTTGTTTTTCATACCTCTCTTGTTATATTCAACATGTTCCTGACAAACCTCCCAAGGCAATGCAGATGCATGTTACACAGTAACAGTGCAGTCCAGACAGACACCTCGGAAATTAAAGGCAGAGGTTATAGGAGGATCCAAGTACCTACATCCTTATTCCTCATTCTGGTTACAAGTGCTGCTTTCGTAAAGTTCTTCTGAGTGTTAAGTCCTCTGAGAGCAGCATATACGCCACGGGCTAAGCAAGACAGCTTTTGTTCTGTGGAAACTCGGGACGCTTTAGGAGCCATGAAATAAGGGCTGCACCAGAAACTTTGTAGTATGGCAGAGTTGTGAATGGATGAGAGGTTTTCTGGCCCTGCTCTTAATATTTCCAAATTAGCAGATGTTCCGGTGAAGATTCTGCATAATAGTGCTTTTTCCAGCATGTCCTGGAGAGCTGTATGAACCATATAAATGTAAAATCACTTTTTTGAGAGCTTAAGTCCTGTCCACGCTAGCCAGTACTGTAGTGGAGCTAGATATGGGCATCTGCCTTTTCCCTAAGGAATGCACTTGTTCCTTCTTTAGGGCTTGTATCTACACCTTTTCTCCACCCTGAGCTCTACACCTGTCCTTGCATGCTCCACAGGACATGCACAGAGTTCAGCACAGACAACTGGCAAAAAGGAGGTGGCAATGCAAAGGGCAAGTCCTAATCACAGTGGATTTTTGTAGGGATTGAAAGGAATCTTTATTGCAGTCTCATGCAGGTACAAGATATGTCTCCTTCTGAGCAGTTACAAAAGCACCATTAGCCAGAAACTAAACCAGAATTAGCCATCCTGCTGTCTTGGTGCCTTTCCTCCTGCTCATCCTTGTCGCTGTGTCCCTCCTTGGCTGAGCAGTGTTCATTGTGCTCTCTTCTGTCTCTCGTAGTTGGAAGGACGGCCTTGGTTTCTGCGCTTTAATTCACAGACACCGTCCAGAGCTCATCGACTACGGGAAGCTACGAAAGGTACAACTTCATTTGTTTGTCAGACCAGAAGCTTGGCTCCTTGGAAGTAAAGAGGGAGAAGAATTAGCTTGATGAACATAATTGGAGAACTTCAGCACAAGCTGGCAGTTGCAGGATTGGGGGGAAGGAAGAAGGGATGAATCAGTACATTCAGGCTTCTTAGTGAAGCGTGAACTTAATGAGCTTCCTGCTTGACTTTCACTGCTTTCAGACTGCCTTGTATGAGACACACGTGCCCCAATCCCAGCTGATGAGCAAAAGCTGGCGAATTCATTAACACCAAATGTGAGATTAGTTCTGTGCTAATGTCACAGACTAGCGAGTCAAATCAGACTTAACATTTCTGTGGAGAGTTGGATAGAAACTGGTCACCTGGTGTTCAAGCTTATTGAGGGGGTCTGTGTGCCCTCGCTGGACACTTGTCACATGCTTCCAGCTTAGCGCTGAGCCATCTGCAGTACTGGGCTTCTCCTAGCATGTAGGCGTCAGGTGCCAGAAAAGCATTTGCCGTAACACTCAATTTTACTTTAAAAATTGCCACTGGTAACATGATATCTGGCTGCTCCCAAGTTTGATTACTATGTGTTTTGGAGAGAAGATTGCTAAGTGGATGATGAGACTAAGCGATCAGTGGTATGTGCTGCCAGTAGTGTCTTGAACCCAGGGCGATGGAAGATCAAACTGGGTTCTCATCCTACTGGCATTCCTGCAGTTGTCTGAGATCTGGTTTCATTGTATCTGTGCACACCTGAAGTGAAATGTCACCAAGAGCATATAATTAATGTGTCGTTACTGGGGCTAATACACAAAAAGTTTGACCATCTGATCTCACAGGCTGGGTGTTATAAAGTGTGTACGTGCTCAATGTTAGCTAGGGAAATAAACATAAAACTCCATCACTAATGGACCTGGGCTCTTGGATCACTGTGCAAATAGACAATATGTAAATGAGTTAATCAAATTAGCTGCATCCTTGAGGCAGTGAATTGTACAATGCCTGATCTGTTTTTCAGTAACCTTTTAGATCTTTACTGTCTTGCAGATAAGTCAATTATATTATCTGATCAGTTTTAGTGTCTGGAGTCAGCACATGATGAATAAACAGTGGGAAGAGACTGTACCTGTTTACATAAACAGCAGCAATAAAAAAAGGAATTATTAGAGCTACATATTCAGTGCTTGATGCTGGGAAAATAAAAGCAGCTGAGCAATGTGTGTCTGACAAACCCAGCCTTGTAAATGCTACAGCATGCTCTGTTATCAACAAAGCCCTAAGCCAAACCCAAGCGAAATGAGAGTGACAGAAAGTTATTTGGTCATATTGCCTGCAGGCTTTATAAGGTGAAAGAGAGGGTGGTTGTCCTAGCCAGAATGAATGTAGATGGGAAGGGATTTGTCCTCCTGGGAGTAAGGTTAAAGAGAACCAGCATCTTTTGTTCCCCACTTGCCTTTGATCTCATTCTTCATCAGGTTCCCTCTGCCTTCCTGCAGTCTTCTGACTCTTTCTGTATCGTTTTTATTGCTGTTCTACCTTGATTGCTCTGAAGACATGAGATTAAATGCATGTTTGAGAACTCTACCATACCTGAAACCTTGAGCAAATAGCTGGGAAGAACTTAGCTCAGAGCCCAGCCTTTAGCTGTGGCAGTTGACATGTGCTGAAGGGAAGTTGCCTTTTTTATGCTAGACCTTTGAAACCCATTTGTAGAATGTATAAACACGGCACCTTCCTAAACACAGTGTTTGACTGGACTATTTCTGTCACTTGCTTCCTCCTTTATTGCTTCTTTCTCCTCCCTTTGGCTCAATTCAACTGATTCTTGCCCTTCTCCTTGAAGCCTACTTCCCCTCTCCCCCTTCCCTCAAAAACAAGCAAACAAACAAACCAACCCCAACATTTTGAATCATCCCTGGCTCTGCAGGGGACTTACCTCGCAGAGAAAGATACGAGACAGGCTGCTGAGAAGCAGCCATCACAGTGGATAGTAGATTAGAAGTCCACCTCCAGGTCTTTTCCAACTCTAGGGAGTGACTAATGGCATCTCAGTTGTGTGTGCCTTTGGCAATGTTCAGTGTGTTTCTGCGTACACACACACACACACACGTGCGCGTATAATATAGAGAGATGAATATCAGTCCAAGCTGCCAAGAGGTCTGTATTGTATCTCCTCTTTGTACAGCATTCTTGTGCAGTTATAGTGTGTTCTGCTCCTTCACAGAGGCTGTGTCTATGCTACAGACCCTGTATTGGCAGCGTATGCAAGCAAATGGTAGCTGCGTGTCTTCTTCCCAAAAGTTAGCAACTGCTTTTGTCAGCACAGTTTTGTATTGAGTTTATGTTCATAGCTATTTTTCCTAGTCCACACAGCTTGGTGTTATTCCCTGACACTACAACTACTTATTTGGTCAGATGGTTTCTATTCAGTGCAGGTCTATCTGCTATTGTTCAGCTCACTGTAGATAAGATCTCAAGATTCAGCTCATGGTCTGCATGTGAGGGATACGCAGGGATTTCCCTTCCTCCTTTTATCCCTGACTGTAGCTCAACTGTGAGCCACATCTAAGATCTTTTTATGAAGTACAATGGTTGACCGATGACTCAATCACCCCCTCATAAACCACAATCCATATAGAAATGTGGTCTGTGTACTGCCCTGTTGGATGCATTTATTACAGGTATTCCTGAAAACATGAGTTGTACCAATTGGATTTCTTTCCTAGTGTCTTCAACTCTGGCAGATATAGTAAGTGCTTGCTCTCTCTCGATTTTCCTCCCTCTCTATCTCCTTTCCTGATTGCTAGTTAATAGCAGATATTTTTTTATGTCACACTGCAATAATTGCCATGGCAACCTTGTGTGCTGCAAGGACTTGAAAATAGCTGGAGCAGGAGAGAAGAATCCCCGTGTGAGTTAGGGTTGTGGTGAAGAAGGAGGAGCCACAGTAGTCTTTAGTCAGCAAAAGCAGAGAATATGCCAGGTGGGCATCTGTTTAGGGCAGGTTTGCTATCTGCCACCGTTAAAACAACGTAATTCCTCCATGGTAAAATTATAGCTTTCCTTGTGGTTGGCCCAGCTAGAACCTCACAAGTTACTGCTCTTCTTCGTGTCTCTGCCATTTCTATGTTCACATAAGCAGAGTGGGAACTGAGGCACCTCTGCAGAACCTCGTCCAGGTCAGTGCTATTCTGGGGTGTGTGTTTCAGCTGTGGAAGGCATTGGGGGACAGGTGACTTGGCTTTTGTTTGCTCTGCTACCTTTGGGTCCCTAAAACATGCCTGCAGTCGTAGTGCTGCTCTGCAAGGCATGGAGTTTACTACTTTATCCCTTTTCATGGGAATCAACTGAAACAGGCCATTTGAAATAATGATGGGATGGAATTGAAAGCGGTGGAGTTTGGATGAATTTCATAGGGCTCGACACCCTGTTGTAATCTTGGACAAGCCCCCACAGAGATGCTGTCTCTTGCACAAAGAATTATCACCTTTGTGATGAGCAGCCCCACTGTTCGTGAGGGGTGAATCTTTCCCCACAGGAACTGGGGTCTTGCTCAGGTTTAGCTCTCTGCTCATCTTGGAGCTAGTCTTGGACTTGGGTAGCTTGCTTTCAGTAGCACTATCTTTAGCTTCATTCCCCAAGAGACTATGTGATCACACGTCTTTCTTACATATGAAGTAGCAGTCTGCTGGCTTCATCTAGGTGAGTCTCCAGTTTCCCGCATTTTAAGACTTCCAGCCCTTCCTCTGGGAGTGCCCAAGCCCAGTAAGTTTTCCCATCAGGAAACCTCTCCCAACTTCCAGCTTAAAATTTCTTTTTAACCTTTGGCAACATTGCTCCTGGTGGTGTCACTTGCAAGCTGATAGGAAAGCTATCTGCAGTGAGTTTGCTCCTCCCTTTCCTCCAGGAGCGGCTGACAGATCTTCAGGCAGCTCATTCAGATGCGTCTGTGCTAAGGAAGGGTCTGTGTTAATACTAAACATTGTCACGGCATTAGCAATGCCATGGTGGTCATGTCATGGTCAGCATACATTGAAATTTGGTACACAGTGGGGACGTTTACAGAAGTAGAAAATTGGCACGTGAGCTAGGGGAAAACTGGCAAGGGAACTGCCACTTGGCATTTCTGGATGCTCCTGCAATTGAGTGAAAGAAAGGCTGTTACTTTTCCTTCCTAAATGGAGCTAAGGCCCTGTCTACACATAGCGAACAAGGTATGTTATATACCAGCTAGTCTCACTTTCTCAAATAAGGCTTTTGGTTACCCTTTCATAGAGGTTTCTCCACAGCAGGGACAGGAGACAAGTAGGCTGAAGTTGAAATGGTACCAGCCTCTAATTTCATGGCATAGGGTGGTTTCTCGTGACTGGAGGACAGTAAAAATCCCCTGCCTGCACTGCTGCTAAACTCTAAAGAGGTGAATATAGATATATCTGGTATAGTGTACACTGAAGGTGTATTATATAGGGATAAGGTGCTATTTGACACTGAGATGGGGGCCTGTTATTGTGTCTGACAGCTGCCGGTTTCATCACAGTGTGCCCGCACAACATTTCCTCACTTAATATTGACTTGTCTCAGTGGACTAAATACAAATCACTGTTTGTGTCTGTTTTGATAGCCTCTGTGTGTGATACACTTTGGTAGGTGAAGCATTACTGTCTACTGGAGACATTCACCCAAAGGAATATGCTGCCCATATGGGATGCTAACCTAATACGTGCATTAATTCCTAGAGAAACGCTGCAGGAAACTCCTTTTCAGAATAGCTCAGTTTCCTAGTTTCATGAAGACTGTAATCCGAGGGCTACATAATGACCAGTGCCATAAAGGAACTTTTCTGCATGCCTATACACTGTCTCCCCAAGCCTGCCTAGCTTCATCTTTCATGCTGGGTGGGTTCAAAGGAAACTGCCTGTTGCTCGGAGTTCAGGCACAGCTTAATCTTCCAAGTCAACACAATAAGCCAAGGCACATGATCTCAAATAGAAAAGAAACAGAACATAGATGCCACTCTAGAAAGAAAGTGAAATAATTATACTCCTTATTTCCTAATTTTTAAGGTGGGTCTCAGTGTGAGTGGCACAAATGACAATATGGAGAGTACCACCCCATCCTTCCTCTCTCCCGAAAGACTCTTAGCAAACATGGTGACTAAACACTAGCAGTTTATGCACAACCCTTCCTCCAGCAGAAGCCACCTGTCTCAACAGTAGAAACCAACAGTATGAATGTCATTTGTCATCCATGAATTGGATGACATCCATGGATTGATCCTTCAGAATAACTAAGTATCATGGATATACAGGAATATAGGAATCAGGCTGTATGAGGGTCTCATACAGGTTGGTAGGTGTCTTGTTGCTGATATAATTATACAATCATTTAGGTTGGAAAAGACCTTTAAGATCATCAAGTCCACCACTAAACCACGTCACTAAGCCCCACATCTACCCATCTTTTAAATACCTCCAGGGATGGTGATTCCACCACTTCCCTGGGCAGCCTGTTCCAATGCTTGACAACCCTTTTGATGAAGAAATTTTGCCTAATATCCAGTCTAAACTGCCCAGGGTGCAACTTGAGGCTATTTCTTGTCATCCTATCACTTGTTAACTTGGGAGAAGAGACTGACCCCCACCTCGCTACAACCTCCTTTCAGGTAGTTGTAGAGAGCAATGGGGTCTCCCCTGAGCCTCCTTTTCTCCAGACTAAACCACCTCAGTTCTGTCAGCCTCTCCTCATAAGATTTGTGCTCTAAACCCCTCACCAGCTTTGTTGCCTTTCTCTGGACATACTCTGGAACCTCAATGTCTTTCTTGTAGTGAGGGGCCCAAACTTAGTGCAGTATTCGAGGTGGGGCCTCACCAGTGCCGAGTACAGGGGGACGATCACTTCCCTAGTCCTGCTGGCCACACTATTCCTGATACAGGCCAGGATGCTGTTGGCCTTCTTGGCCACCTGGGCACACTGCTGGCTCATGTTCAGCTGGCTGTCCACCAACACCCCCAGGTCCTTTTCTGCCAGGCAGCTTTCCAGCCACTCCGCCCCAAGCCTGTAGTGCTGCATGGGGTTGTTGTGACCCAAGTGCAGGACCTGGCACTTATCAATCATGTTTGAATGCTGGAAACAATTTGCAGAGGTCTTTCATTTCCAGTGGCATGTGTCTTTCATATTCTCTTGTGTGGCTCTTTAAAATCTAGTTACCTTTGTGGTATGACTCATGATGTGATAAGTCACATTTAGCTTTGTTTAGGATTTGATTACTGTGTATTGATGTCTGTATCTGAAGTGCATCCTGCCACAGCAGAAAGTTTCTATATAGGGGAATAGAAATGTACTAAGGAAATGACAAGTCCTGTGCAGCGCCTAGGAGGAAAAGCAATACTCAGACAAAATGGTGTTTTTTTATATATATATTTATTTTGTAGAGATTTGTTAAAACATTTCTCTTCCTCCTACTCAACTGGTGTTCAACAAACTGTACGCTAGCTAAGGACAGCACACATTGCAGATGTTGTTACTATTTTAGTATTGCTTAGATGTTCTAACAGATACACTGCTCTGCAGTTCTTTAAAATGGAAGTTGCAAACCTAATATAAGCATGAGATGTAAATGCGAGATATGGCCATTTACTATCAGTATGATGTGAAGCTAATTTTACTTTAAATTAGGTTCAAGACAAAATATATTATTCCTTCTTGTTGCAAGTGCATAGATTATATGTTAGTTATCATATCATGAGTCTCCAGGCTCTGCTTTCAAAAGGAAGCTAATTATTTAATCCTGTTACATGAGGATTCACACATAATTTTGTGTGGACCAGCACAGTTACCTGAACCAAACCAAGCACAATAGCTGTTTTGAGAGAAATGCTGTGTACCTTGTTACAAGTTGATGCTGATGCTCTGGCTCTGTTTCTTTCCCAGGATGATCCTCTCACCAATCTAAACACAGCTTTTGATGTGGCTGAGAAGTATCTGGATATACCCAAGATGCTGGATGCAGAAGGTAAAGTAGAACCCAGTGTCTTTTAACTTGCTTTTTTCAATAAATTTCCCACGTCTTCTAGGTGGACTTGTATTGTACAAGAATTCAGTAACCTCTGAATGCTCCCTCCATCACCACATACTAAATGTACAGGGAAAAGGTTACAATGCAATAACAAATCACATGTTCTTCCCTCTTCCTCCTGTGCCCCTCAGTCTTCTGAGTCTGGTGTGGAGATCTTAACCTGCGGTTAAGACACTAGGCAGAGATGAGTAACACCTGGCTATGTCCACTGCTGACTGAAGTGTTCCCTTTAAAGAATTGGGCTTAATACTGAGTTGATGTATGGTGCAGGACTGCATTCCTTTTGCTCCAGAATTTTTTGAGGCTATTTCTGACATTGCTGGCGATCTTCCTTTTGGGGGCATGATATTAGTGTTATAAACTGCTTCTTGACTACTCAGAAATGTTGGACATGAAGGTTCCTCACTGACTGGGTTTGGAGACCAAGGCAGAGATCCATGGTGTTCAGAGGTGCTTTTGCTACTGCCTGTGACTGCTTTCCTGAGGCCACTGGGAAGCAATGATTACTTTTCAGAGCCTTGTCAGGACCAGGTTGGCAATAGACTTTGAAGACTGCAACTCTGGAGTAAAAACAATGGCCTGAAATAGTTCACTGGTTGTTGGTTGTTTGCCTGAAGCCAGCTGGTTTCAATGGTAAAAGCTGTATTTCAGGCTTGGTTTGGACAGGAGAAGCAGTTAAAGGCTTTTATTAAATAAGAGAGTGAGAGGAACAAGGGGGAAAGGTGGGCATAGGACAGCTGAACCCAGTGAACCTGTATTTGGGTAACTAGGATGTTCATATTCTTAGGTAGTATTTCCCATCCCCAGGGATGAGTCTTGCTTTCCCTGCATTCGTCATGTTGAGGTTACAAAAAATCATGAGGTTTCTGGAGTAGAGTCAAATGCTTCCTGCCATTCTGTAGGAAATAAAGCCACCGCCAAAATAAGTGGATCTAGCTTCAGATCTTGGCAAAGCTAGCAGTGATGAAGAGGCCCCCTTGCACGAGCTCCCATTGCTTTTTCCTGATAACTCTCCTCCCTCATGAATTGGAGCTAATGTGCATTCCTCCACACCATTAATTCTGATCTCTAGAGGTGTTGAGTTTCCTCTGAAACTAATGAAAGGGCCTTTTGAAATTCAAGCCATCATTGTGTTGAAATGGAGGACGGTGGCATGGAAAGGAAGGGAGAAAGGATCTTTCCTGAAGAACTGCATGGAGGAATAGCAGTATAATACATCTATAAAAGCCATGTCAACCTGCTGCCAGTTTGGATTGATTCAACCCACCATTCACAGTAACGTTCTCAGGATGGGGAAGTGCTGTGACATGCGACATGCTGACATGTGGCTGCATTAGCCTGGCCAGACCCTGGAAGCAATTTTATCATGAGGGAGGGGAACCAGGAGGGTGATCCTGGCTTCTGAGAAAGACACATCTTCTGGGGAATGCTGGGAAGCCTTGTGGAGTTGCTATGACAAGCATATACCCCAGCAGGCCTCCCGGACAGTTGTGGTTCTCCCTCTCCTTTGCTTTCCTCCCATCAGTTGATTATGCTCTTAACGTGAGGTTTTTTTTGACAGACATTGTTGGAACTGCCCGTCCTGACGAGAAAGCCATCATGACCTATGTTTCTAGCTTCTACCACGCCTTCTCAGGAGCCCAGAAGGTATCGCAGGATCCCAAGCTCCCTCCACAGAGCACACCTGGTGCCGTTGCTAATGTCCAAACCTTTTTTTCTTTCTCTCTCTCCTCTCTAGCTACGGGCATCTTTATTATTATGTTCTTGGTAGAGTTGGCTGTTGGTTCAAAGGGGTGCCCCAGACATAATACACGGGGCAAGGGAGCCAGGAGTCCCACTTCCCTATAGTCAGTGTTACTTCCAGTGGCACGTATGCATGCCAACACCTTGGCACACACACAAATCCAAGGGAGCGGGGAGCTCTGCCTTCTCCATTTGCCTTCCGAACTGCTGCCTTGATGGCCAAGGACCTGTACCCCTCGTTCCTGGGAAATCTGAGCTAGGGTGCTGGGTCTCACTAAGGTGGAGGCCACCACGTAGGTGCTCTGCTCAGCAGGACACTGCAGCCTGCCCCCACTGGAAATGATGCTGATACCTTTTCACTTTTTTTTTTTTTCTTTTTCAAAGGTGAGGGAACGGAGCTGACTTAGTGGTTTTATGAAGGGTTCAATGAATACCCAAAGCTTTATCTTTTACCTTACATATGCTGCAGGTTCCTGCACCCTTGCTTCAAGGTCTGAACCTGCTGCTTTCTCGAGTTGTGCCACAAATTCAGTCCCAGTTCACCTGGGGCTTACAAAGCACGTCTAACAAGTACGTCCCTGGTGATTTTGCAAACAGAGCATTGCTTATCATGACTGAGATGCCTGGTTTTGTTCATATGCTTCTTTTTTATCTCTTTTCTCACCCACCATGCTGGAAATCGGGCAGTTGAGTCCTTGCTGTGTCTGGCTTAGCCATTTTCCTGTTGGTAATGGAGTCACTTAAGGAAAACATTTTGTGGGTGAAACCTTGTAAACATCTTTCGCCAAAACCAAGCAGCCGCCTGCACTTCAGTGCCATAGGAGCCGGCAGTGCGTGTTGCAGCAGAGCAGATACTGTGTAGGAAGCGCACTGCGTAGGAAGGCGCTGATCTCCAGCTCCTCAGCGTGCAGAAAGGCCTTGAGCACAGGTGTTCAAACCTCTAAACAGACCATTTGCATCCTTGGGCCAGGCCCCTGGACCGCAGCCGTGAACGTGCAGAGCCTGGATCCTCAGCTCGGGATCCCCCTGGATTGGGGGGGGAGTAGGGAGTGGGAGGGAGGGGTGCCGCTTTGAGCCACAAGCCAACGCTGCTAGCCACCTTCTGATCCGAATTCCCAGCTCTCCGCATGGAAATCTGTTTGGCCTGTCCTGCAATGCATGATGGGAAGTTTTCTCCCCCTCTCTCACGCCACCCATGACTGTTTTGTTTTATTCTATGTGCTGCTTCTTACTTTATCCTTTCAACCTCTTTTCCTTCTCTGCACAGATATTATAGGCACGCTAAGGCCGGATGAGAAGGCCATAATGACCTATGTCTCATGTTACTACCACGCCTTCTCAGGGGCGCAGAAGGTGAGACTTTACCGCTAACAACCCCCTCCCCGCTCCCTGCCCTGCCCGCCACTCCTCTCCACTGAGGAACGTGCCAGACCCCCGTCCGCCCCTGGGGCGTTTGCAGGGAAGCTCAATGCGTCCAGCGATGCGCTTGGATGTGCCATCTGTAGTCTTGCTGAAGAAGTGGTGTCAATGTCCTTTCAAACAGACCTGAGCTGCTCCTTCCCTCCTGTTTCACACCCCAGTGGTGGAGAAAGCATTTGGTAAAGCTGCCATCAAAAGATGAATGAATGTCTGTTCTGACAGAGTCAATACCCTTTCAGTGACTAGTGGGCATCATCCTGACCAGGCAATGCGCCTCCAGAAGTACCAAATCAAATCAGCCTAACTCCAGTAAATCATAGCCTGTCCCCCTTGAGCCGCCATCCTGCCTTCTACATTCAGCCCCCTCTAGGTCATCTGTGAGCTGGTTACATAGCACTTTTGTGCTCCAGCCCCAAAGTGCGTTCCTACCAGGCCTTGAGCTTTCTCAAACTCACACGCTTCTACATTCCTTGCTTCTCCCTGGTCATTCTCCTCTTTCCCAAACCACCTATATGTTTTACTTCTCTTTCCTCTGATTTACCCATTTCCATAACTTCAGTCCTCCTTCTTCTGCTTCCTCTTTACTCCAAAGTCTCTTTGCCTGGCATCGGGACATTTGTCCTCAGAGGAACCAAGTAGTCACAGTTCGCCTTTGGGCAGACTTCCTCCAAAACAGCTATTTCCCTGCAGTCCTTTGAATAGAAGAAAAAGGTCCATCCTTTCCTCCCATGCCAGAGCCTGGCTGGGCTGCAGCCTTTCCACAAGATCACTGCTAATTTCAGATTGTAGGATTTGGAACAATAAAATCTGAAGTTCAAGACTGAATTCTTCATGTTATGAACAGATGTAAAATCTCCCTGTTTCCCCCAGCCACAACTTCTTTCTCTCACTAGGCCTTTTCTATTTGAAACGCAGTTCATGTGTTGCCCAGCTTGAGGGCTTTCTTGACTCCAGGAAGAGTCCATCTCTTTTGTACAAAGCAGGGCTGATGGTCACAGCGTTGATACAGATACCATGCTGATGCTGGCTTTCAGAGGGGCAAATGCAGGCAGTAGGTTCCAGAGAGCAGCTCTTTAGTTCAAGCTTTTTGTTCTCTGCCCTGTTTCATCTAAATTACGTGATACTGTTGTTTCCAAGGAACTGGGAATATGTCCCACAGCAGTGCAATAGACTTGCCCGTTTGGCATAATTTATGCAGTCATGACTTTTCTGCAAGGATCCTGCTTTGTGAATAGTTCAAAATCCTTAAGACCAGGCTGCAAGCTCCAGCCAGCTGATACTTGCCCAGGAAGACTGTAGTCTCAGAACTCATGCCAGCCCAGTGATAAGGCCTGCTGTTTGCCAGGTGCCCCTGAGGGACTGCTCCATGCTGTCTGCTTCACCTGAAGAACTCCAGATTGAGGAAACAACAAACCACAAAATGAGGAGGGCTGTGGCCTGCTGCAGGAGCAGCCATGCCCCTCGCCAATCCATTCCTCTTCTCTCTGCACCCATTCCACAATTTGGAAACCTGCTCAGCAGGTCCCATGCTCTCCTCAGCAATTTAGGTGGATGCTAGGTCTCCAGGGATAACTGAAAACAACTTTTACTGCCTCAGGACCTGAACCATGTAGCTGGGGCAACAACCTTGAGATGGAGCTTCTTAGTTATTTAAGCTTCAATCCCATGTAGTCTAACTGTCTTATAGGGAAGATTAAAGATTTAATCATTTATTAATTTTTTAGCAGTCTTGATGGACCAGCAACTCAACTGTGTCCTGGCAGGAGGGGCACAGCTCCTTTTTGGAGCTGCCCTAGCTGTACATTAGCCAGCTGCTGAGTGACAGAGATTCAAACCCCCAGGCAAACGCAAAGTGATTACTGAGTGCAAGCCCCAGCCCAGATTGTAATGTGTTGCCGCCTTGTGCACGGTTAGGTGACTTACTGTGATATCGCTCCATTTTTCATTCAGATTTTTCATTACTGCCACCAGTCCTGAAGGGGAAGTCCCATGAGCCGCTTTCTGCTTCTTTCACTCTCTTATACTGAGCCTTTGAAGGTACAGGGTCCCCAGCCTGACATGTGTGTGTAGATGGCTGCTTTTTCTTTATGCCATTTTTTATTTTTATATATATATATTTGTAGGTATACTTGCTTTGGTTGGTTTGCTTGTTTTCTAACCGCTTCTGACTTTCACACTAAATGCATGCAACTACTGGTTGGCTTAATATTTTGTAAACTTGATTTCTGAGGTGAAAATTTCTAACTAATGTTTTACCATTTTATTAAGAGATTGTTTGGCATACAGTGTTCTGGAGTGGTCCTCTAAGGCCAGAGGACAGCAACAGGCAGGCATCTTCCCTACATAGCGCACTGTGGGAATGCCTTCCTTTATAATCCTCCTCGGCAAAGAGACCTGGATCCATGAGCTAGAGAGGCAGCTAACTCCACTTCCACCCTAAGCAGTCCAAATCAGGGTTGAGAAGTACAGAAAAGACAAAAGGCAGCGAAGTTGCTGCTACTTTGGCTATTCAGATTTCCACTTTGAGTCCAACAAACAGCACATGCGTATCACACAGCAGTGTGGTATCGAGCAGAATGCCCTGGGCTTGCCCTCCCCACAGTCTCTGAGTGCAAGTAGTGTAATGTGTCAGCACGACACGACTGACTGAAGCTGATCAGCTCAAACCGGTTCTCTGAGGATACAGGTATGCAGCTTCCAGACCCCAGGATGGTGCATCTTCTCGGTGCTGCTCCATGCTTTGTGGGCATCCTGGCTTGTCTGGAGCCGGTGTGAGCATCCTAAATGCATCATTGCCTTCAGCAGTGGGGGGAAGCCAAAATGGCTTTTTCCACTCCACTAATGAAGGTGTAGGGGGAGCTGCCTTGGCCTCATGTAAACATCTTAGTGTGCCACTCTTTTACCTGAAAGTGTTTCACTAAGGTTGCTATCACCACAGATCAGCTCATTAGCAGCAGTGTGGGAGGTATTTGTGGAGGTTACCTGAAAGTACCGGGATCCTTTTGTCCTGCCTTGCTCAGAGCATGTCAGTGTAATGCGCTGCTCATGACCTTAATGGTGATAGTGGCCACAGAGCCTTTCCTGCTGCTGCAGCAGCACGCTGTTGCACAGAGCAGTCTGAAGTAGGCAAGAACCATAGGGAAGCAAGTACTGGTAGGGGAGGGAAAGCCTTTACATTTCAGCCTAGGATAATACAAATAATGTCGTAATTGCTGACATCGAGAGGGCTTTTGTGTTTGGACAGATGTTCAACACACATATATACATACACATATATTTAAAAACTTGGGCAGCTGGAGGAAATCTATCCTTGGATACATGTAAATATGCCTACGCGAAATGGGGTCCCTCCTGCACAGCTGGCTGCTGCTGCTGCAGTGAGCTCCTGGGGTGTAAGAAGAAGGGGGTTAAGAGTGTGCTGGGAGCTCCTCTGCCTGGGACAATTGAGATAAACATTTGGCACCACCAGTTCCCTGCAGTCACCAGGCACGTAATGGTAGGGCTCTGACAATGTCTTTTTGACATACTGTTTGGTCCCATGTCTATAAAGTTTTCTCTGCATATCAAAAAGCACTCCATTAAAGTACAAACTTTAGTTAAAAACAGATCAAAGTACAACGTTTTTTAAATGTAACCATCATTTGCACTTTTTACAGTTTGTTGGTGTTTTTTAAAGTGAAATTGCTCTTTCTTCTGTACAGGTCCCTCTGATATGTTTTAGATTAGTTAATTTCTGTGTATCTGCTAGCTGGCCCACTTCAGTGAAGGGACAGATGACAGCATATATGTTTTTACAGCTTCTTATAAATGAGTGAGATTGCTAAATTCCCTGGGACCTTAGCAATCCATACATCACTGTATAGCCTATGACTTTATTGCTATTCTCGCTGCCTCACATCAGCTGCAAAAATTAGAGGATTTTTCTCAAATGGCCTTGGAGATTGAATAAACAGATAATAAAAGGCCTTTTAAAAATAGAAAAAACGTTGAAACTTGCCAGCTTTAAGCTCAGCAGAACTTCTTCTGGCATCAGTCCCACACATAGTTTTAAGGCAGGACACAGCATTCGCGATTGGTCTGCTGTAGTGTTGGCATGTGCCCTCTCCTCTTCATCTCCACTTAGCCTCTGTAAGGAGGACTACTCCATAGGAGTCTTGTGGGTAGCTCTAGCACCTTCCCCAGGCACCAGGGTTATAGCTGTACAGTGGCAAGAGGGTGCTGAGCAATACCCTGACACCCATCACAGGGACACGTCCTCTGAGGCTTTGTGGCATGGCACCTACCCTGATAATGATAAAGGGAGCTGATATCCACAGATACATGCTGTGCAAGGATCAGCCTGCTATATGTTCCCCGTGCCAAACACATGTATGGCACTCCAGGGCAGACTGACTGCTCCTGAGTTCATAGCTGGGATTTTTCTGATCCTTACTTTGTTCCATATTCATGTTTTAACGTGTTCAGCTCCCTGCAGAGAACAAGGTTCTAGGCCCACAATNCAACCAAACCCAAAACTAAATAGTAACAACAGGCTCTTTTTTTGGTGAGACTTGTTTTGGGAGAGTAAGCAGAAAGATTACCCAGAAAGGGAAAAAAAAAAAAAAATCCTCTTCTCAGCTGGATCATCAGACCCTGAATACATGGTAGGTGTCATGCAGCAAGATGCTGGAGGAGGTGGCCCTGTAATGAGTGCCAGAAATACAGGGAAAGCTGGAAGACAGCTCTGCTGGGCAGAATTTAAGGTTAAGAGGAGTATCTACCATTTTATCTTCCGAACAAAATTAGGAATTTTCCAAAGTCCAGTCTATGGACTAACTTTGTTTAGGTAGTTCTTTCCTGCGTAAAAGCACGTAGAGAGTCTCATCAGCTTGACATTACTCAGTTACTGGTGTTACAGCTCTGAATGGCTGGTAAGGGGAGTGGAGGTGGTGGCAGAAACCTCCTGTCTTTGTAAAGAGGCAGCCAGGGTCCCTCTGGTAGGAAGCAAACAACAGGGTCCTCTCGTAGGAGCAGTTTCAGAAAAGGCATAGAAATGTGGTTGTCTCACAACACATAGGGTGGGATCAGTAGAGCTGAGAATCTCTGAAGGAATGTGTTCATCTGAGAAGGGGAAAATAATTATAGAAGGTCAGATGGAAATCAAAGAGGTCAGGACAGATGTTTCGAAGTGCAGACAGGTTGCTAGAGCCAAGGGTAAGAGACTTGACCTGCAGGTATGTAGCAGGAAGCGAAGCAGCAAGCTTTGGTTTATGCCTTTTTTTTTTTTAACACTTTTCCCTTCTTCTGTTTTTCTTCTCTTCGTCAGGCGGAGACAGCAGCAAATCGTATCTGCAAGGTGCTGGCAGTCAACCAAGAAAATGAACAGCTCATGGAAGACTACGAAAAACTGGCCAGTGATGTAGGTATCCATGGTGCTGTTGGTTTCTGGGTGGTGGTATGTGGAAAGGAACTGCATATAACGCTGGTAACTAATCTTGGGGAATGCTATTGGCCCACATTTCCCTGGAAATTTTTTTTCCACTTCTAGCTTGAGAAAAATTAAAGGTCAAACTTACCTTAAAGGCAAGAGCAATCTGCTTTAAAACAGAAAGCTTCCATAGAGCAGCTTTGAGTTTCTCAGTTTATTAAGAGCAACCACAGAAATGCTAAAATGAAAGGAAAAACCAAGCTGGTTTAACTCGCATTCCTCAGGACTATACAACTTCATAATATCTTTCGTACAAATTGTATGCCGATATACTGCAGAAGTCAGGAATTGGATCAGAGAGAATGGAAGTTAGAGATAATTGAGGAGAGAAATATGCACTTGCTGATAGTTGGAAAGAATCTGTGTAAGATACAAGCTGGAGGCTGCTTTGGTTAACTGAGGAGGCTGATAGACTGACAGCTGTGAAACTACAGAAGTGACCAAATGTGGACTGGCGTATGTTTGTGGAAGATAAGTAGGGAGGGGAAGATGGAGAACAGAAGGGCAAACATAGACCTTGAGCTTGGTTTCAGCCTGGTCTGAAAAGCATAGGACACTTCTCCGCTCACACTATGGACTGCCCATCGCATTAGCATGTTGCCAGGTCCCCAAATAGGTTTGCTAAGGAGGGCTATTCAAGGAGCAGCACTGACTTCGAGGAAGCTAGAGTGGGAAAAGTGTAACTGGAGGCTAGAACTTGATTTCCCCTGTCAGACCCTTCTGGAGATAAGATGACTTACAGCATCCTTTAGTTATGCAACAGTCCAACAAAACTCTAAGGCTTTAGCGTAATCTGAGGACGTAGTTTGGTCCTGATTGTGCAAAAGCTATGCCTTAACTGTGTTGGATTGGCAATGCTGCAACAAGTGCTACTACTTAGTGTGGTAGGGAATGGGCTGCTTATTAAAAAAAAGTGCTTCCAAAAAAGCTGGCAAATTTTTCTTTACAAGCCCTGCTGGTGGCAGAATCTTTCTGACAGCAAACATAAAAGTAAATGGTCCCTAATGGGATCAGAGCAACACTTGTAGTTTTAACACAATTTTCAGTTCAAGTCTTCTTGTCATTGCTCTTTGCAGCTGCTGGAGTGGATCCGTCGTACCATCCCCTGGCTGGAGAATCGGGCCCCAGAGAACACCATGCAAGCCATGCAGCAGAAACTGGAGGACTTCCGGGATTACCGCCGCCTGCACAAGCCCCCCAAGGTCCAAGAGAAGTGCCAACTTGAGATTAATTTCAACACCTTGCAGACCAAGCTGCGGCTCAGCAACAGGCCGGCCTTCATGCCTTCAGAAGGGAAAATGGTCTCGGTGAGTGGGGGTAACTGCCCAACCATGCCTAAAAAATGGGACTCCTTTTCTGCCCATGGGTGGGCAAAGCATTCCCACCTTTAGAGTGAGCTACTCTGTGGTAGGAGCCCGACAAAATATAGTTCAGTGAGGCCATAATAAGAGAGCATCAAGTGGTCATTGCTTCCTTGTATCTAAACCGGACTCTGAGGCTCGAGTTGCATGCCTTTATGAGGAGATGTCTGGGTGCCTCTCATTTTTTCTAATTGAAAAATGGTTGGGTTTTGTTGAAGTTTCATGTGGGGAAGTGTTTTGAGAGGGACTGTCAGGCAGACAGGTATATCCTGACACTGCTAGTCGTGCTTATCTTAAGTCTGACACTTTGTCTCCCTGACCTGTCTGCACAACCCTGTGAGATTAAAAGCCCACATCCACTCTCTCCAACCAATTGGAGCCACGTAGCTCATGGAGGCTAATGCTGACATACGTCTTCCCCCCAACAGCTTTTAATCTGCCTTTTCTTCTCATGCTGCTGTCTCTAGGATATAAACAATGCCTGGGGTGGCCTAGAGCAGGCTGAGAAGGGATATGAGGAGTGGTTGTTGAATGAGATCCGGAGGCTAGAGAGGCTGGATCACCTGGCAGAGAAGTTCCGGCAGAAGGCATCCATTCATGAGTCCTGGACAGATGGTAATGCCAACCTACATGCTTCCCATTGCCTGACATAGTGCTGTCTGTTATGTAGGGAGGAAGAGATGGATCATGCATACGTCCTTCCGTGAGATTTTCCTCTCGAGAATGCTCGGTTCATTTCTTATTTTATTAGAAAATAATGTATGGAAATCAGCTTGATCTCTGTTCTGCTACATCATGCGGCCACATCGGCATTCCCTAACTGTTGCAAAGTGAGAACTTTGGATAGAAAAGAGCTACAGAGCAGAGGAAAAGTTACCATACAGAAATGCTACAGTTGGCATTTATAGGACCAGCATAAGCCCAGTTTGCACATACTGAGATGAGTCCAGTATAAACTGTGACAGCACTGGCTTGAGCTGCACTATGTGCCCTTCTCTCTTATTAACGGCAAACGCACACTCCGTGGTTTGAAAGTGAGCATTGTGCATCTTTAGGCCAGCATGCGCGAGGGCAAGCCTCAAGCAAGGTGTCTGGAGTGGGTCAGATGCCCGTTTGAGGGCCCCTTGGGGCTGCCTTGATGACGGGGAGCTGGCTGGGGAGCTGGCTTTCGGGGTGTTGGGTTCTGCCCTTCATTCTCCTGTCCTTTGGCTCCCTCCCCAGGTAAGGAAGCAATGCTGCAGCAGAAGGATTACGAAACTGCTACCCTCTCGGAGATAAAGGCCCTGCTGAAGAAACACGAGGCCTTTGAGAGCGACCTGGCTGCACACCAGGACCGCGTGGAACAGATTGCTGCTATTGCACAAGAGCTGAAGTACGGCACCCCCGGAGCACGTCCCATCCTTGGGGCCAGAGAGGCTTAATCAGCTTTGCCCTCTGCCCTCTGGAGAGCCATAAATCAATCCCCATACAAAAATGTTGGGAAGTCCCAGTGTTTCCAAACAGTATCTAGGATACTGCTCTCCAGTATCCGGATGCACCAGAAGAGCAGGCCAGAAAATGGATGAGTCGTGGGTGCTTATGAGGGGGCGGCAGAATTATATTCCCAAGCCAAGTTTCCATCCTCTTCCAGATCGTTATGCTGCTGTGAACCCTTTCCTAAAGAGTCTGACCTGCTGCTGGCGCCTGCTAGGTTTCAGGATTGTAACGCCATCGTACTTTTCCAGGAACAGAAGGAAACAGCAGAGGATAGCAGGCTTTCAGTTTGCTCTCTTTTATCAAAAAAATCCTCCTTATTCTGGCAGGAAAAAAAATATGCTGATGCTTGAGCCCATCGTGGCCTCTGCTGCCACCCTGGGCCCTTTGCCCCAGGAGTCATGCCTCAGGTCAGCGCTTGCTCCAGGGCATCCTCACAGCAGCTCAGCTTCCTCCCTGCTGCCACCAGCTAGGCAACCTTCACCTCCACTCCTTCTCCTGGAGTGATGCAGGTTATTGGGAGAAATGGCGTCTCCTCAGGGTGGGAGGTTGATTGCTAGGGATAGCAGGCAGGTAAAGACCTGGCCTCTGCAGCACAGGGAGAGAGATTTTGAAACCCTGCTTGTTTCTTGGCAAAAACAGTCTGAACAAATTGGCTTTGACTTTGTTTCCTATTTTAAAAATATTTATATATCACACTGGCCTATCTCAAGTTATTGTCTGGGCTAAGATCAGTACTCTTCGGCTGAAGGGCTGTTTTTCTCTAAAAAATCAGGATTATTGGATCAAGATCATTATCTCCTTTAACAACACAGATTTACAGAATTGCTCCCTTGTCCACTGGAGGATTGACCTTGGAACAGGAGGAGAGTTCAAGGCAATCCTCCATGTCAGTAAGATTAAAACCGAGGCTGGCTAGTCAGCAAGCATTAGCTGACCTGCCACTTCCAAAGCACGTGCTACATGCCAGCCAAAGCAGCTGCAGCTCTGAGAGCAACCAGGAAGGGCTGGGCCCTAAGCTGGTGGAGAGGTGATTTCTTCCCAAGTGTGAGAACAGTGGGCTCTGCCATCCTTCCAAAAGCCATCTTCCATCTCAGCAAAGAGGCTCATGCTCTGAAAAAACATGGCTGAGCTCTTTTCTCCCCCAGAGATACGCTGCCAGGGAGATGGAGGGGGTCAGGAGGAAGCTGCTGTGGGTGCACATGCCAGGTGTGTTTGGGGACATGGCACATTCCACTCCCCAGCAGCAGTGGTCCAGCACGGGTGCGTTACAAGCCAGGCTTTCAGAAGCAGTTCTTTCATCTGCTGTGCTGGCTCTGCAGCAAAGTAGATCAAGGAACTGATCTGGATTAAAAACCCAGCAAAGAAAAAGTTATTTTTAGCCCAAATCAGTTTCTTGGCTAGTTTACTGCAAGACTCCACCAACAGTTGTGCCCACACACCTCAGGAGGGCAATACAATGGTGGGAAGAAACAAGGCTGGGGGAGGCAAGAAGAAACTTTAAACCTGCATTACTGCTTAGAGAAATGCTGATCAGATGGCCCAGGGTCACTCAGTAGCCCAGTGAATTACTCTGCTTTCAAGGCCGACACTTCCCAGTTTGGCTGGTCTCCCTCTGCCTGCAGGTTTCTCCCTCTTTGCCTATGTGCAAGAGCACAAGCTTCAGCTTGCTCCTGTGCTCTCCTTTCCCCAGCCACATCTTACCAGCACATCTTTCATGAGTGCCAGCCTGTAGACATCTCGGCAAAGCACTCTGTCACGCATATAGAAGAGAAACCTGGGGATTGTCCTAGATAAATGAATGGTTTTGGTAATTTCGCTATTCCTTACCACCCATACTATGCAACTCTTGGAACAATCTTAACCAGTTTCTTTGCATTCATAATGAAATCTTTGCTGCCCATTCTGATGTACAAGATGCAGCTAGTTAGCCTGCACGATGTTCTTAAGCGGAGTACAGGTGCATATTGCTCTGCTCATAATCTGCTTATTCCCATCTTGAGCAAAAGTCTACACACCCTTCCCCCAGCGCAAAGTTATTCCCATCAAGCAGCCAGCACCAGTGTTTGTTGAGGCCTTGGGTGGTGGTTGTTTTGCTTCCTGTTCTGTGCTGTTTGATGTACCGTAGCAAGACCGTGTCTCCAAAATGAGATACTTCTGTCTTCCTGGCTCACTTTACTTGCAGAGAGCATGAGCTCTTTCTCTGAATTTGTCCCCAAGGCTGATAAAGATTTCTAATGGGTTTCTCTTTCTTCTCCAAAAGGTCTTTATTTGACTTCTTGTCCTTTTTTTCCTCACCCCTTATAGTGAGCTGGACTATTATGACTCTCCAAGTGTCAATGCCAGGTGCCAGAAGATCTGTGATCAGTGGGATAATCTGGGTGCCCTAACCCAGAAACGTAGAGAAGCCTTGGAGGTGAGACATATTGCAATTTGGACCTTTGGGATTATGTGGGTAGGTCATTTGTAGGAAGCAAGCTGCAGTGGGCACAAGCTCTTTTGTGCACTCCTAGAACATGCCAGGCTGTAAACAAGAGCTACATTTCAGTATATTTAGCCTGCTTTTCCCCTTCCAGACCAATTACGGTGCCATTTGTTTGCTCAGGCTATTGATTTTTTTCTACTTTTCTGTGTTTTGTAATTACATTCTGCTTGACAAGACTGTCTTTGTTTTGTTTTATTTAAAAGGACCCTCAGAGGAAAAAATCCATCCTGTGTGTAATCTCTTAACAGCAAACAGACTTTTACTGTAGTGCCATCCTGGGAGCACCAAGGAGGTCTTAAAGGAAGGAGCAGCTCGGACAACCCACATATCTATGTGATTATTCTTCTCTAACCATCTTTCCTGGTTTTCTTTCCTTTTTTTGTGCATGCCCAGAGAACAGAGAAGCTACTGGAAACAATTGACCAGTTGTACCTGGAATATGCCAAACGAGCTGCCCCTTTCAATAACTGGATGGAAGGGGCCATGGAGGACCTGCAGGACACGTTCATTGTTCACACCATTGAGGAGATCCAGGTACAGAGTAGTCATTTGCACCAGTAAGCTGGGATAGAGAAGTTGGGGGTCTCCTGCATTCCTACTGGTGCTGAATTTGTAGGTCATGTTTTGGTGCTTCTGCTCTAGTGAGTGAACCTTAGCAAGAGAAACAAAAAGGAGTGGTTTTCCTTGATTTCCTCCAAAAACCTGGATCTGAATAGGTATGAGACATGCTCACACCATCTTAGCTGGACACAAGGAACTGAAAGTGGATTTTTCTGTGTAACTCCAGAGTCTTATTAATGAAAGCCTGAAATTTGAGAGACTCTTTTAGGATCTTGTGGGTTTTTTTTAACCTACATGAGCAAAGCTTAGTGCTGCTCACAGATTCTACAGGTCAGTTGTCCCACGTAATGTCACGTCCAGGTCATTTGGTCCTATGTGATAGGATGTGCCATGAAGGCAGTTGTTGAGCTGCCAGCTGGGTTTCAGTGCTGAGCACAAGAAAAATCAGAATTGTCCACTTTGGTGGTGGATTACTGTTTGAAGTGAAAGTCTTCTTGCCTCCTGCAAGACCACAGAGACAGTATCTCAATTTTCCCCTTTCTGAAAGGGTATGAAGAAAGCAACTGGAGGTGTCTACAGGTAATTTTCAGACCTTTGAGAGCAGGAATTACTCTTCCCTGGGTTGAAGTGGGGACTTCTATTTCTCCTGCTTGATGGGCTCATGAAAAGAATCCAAGTGAGCACTTTGCAGGAATGGCTGACAGCAACGTGGCCATCAGTGAGGCAGCAAATGGGACACCAAAAGGGGACATTATGCAGCCAGCGGGGCAGAGGGTAGTGAAATAGCCCTAGCCTGGTACCAGCTCTGTTACTGAGCTGCTACTTGTTTTTTCCACCCTTCCCTCCAGAACAAAGGGGTTCATTAAGTCTTTCATAATGCAGAACAAATCTGAACAGCATTTAAACGCTTCCATCATGTCTTTGTGACTGTTTGCAGTGTGTTTCCCAGCCCCCCAGACTTGCATTACATTTCTATGGCCACTGCAGCAGCTGCAAAGTAATGAGTCACCCTGTAAGGAAGCAATTTTACAAAAGGTAGTTACAGTGTGTGTGTTGTAAAAGAGTGGTCGATCACGCAGTTTACTTTCATTCCCTCTTCTGTCCACACTGTTCCCTCGATTGTCCCTGCACATGCCTCTCTGTCCCACATTGTTTTCTGTCTCTTTCCCTGCGTTTGCTTCCCTAGTATTGATCTTCCAGGCTTCTGCGATGAAGTACCTTAAAGGCCTGTAGGAGCAGTGGGAAATGAGCCAGGACCAACTGGCTTGTCAGCTGTCCACAAACTACCAGCAAGCGTGCCCCCACCGTCGGTCCTTGGAGCACAGTCTGGGCACCGCAGCAAGACGGGGAACAGAAAGGGCCTGTTGTGTTCAGGGAGAAGGAGCTGTTTTTCAGCAGCAGGAGCATATGTTGCCTGCACGAGTTTGCTGTTGGCTGGAAGACCTTCACCTAGTTCTAACTTACTCTGATCAGACTGAATCTGACGCTTATTATTCATCTGGAGTTATCTTAGGTGTAGAACTAGTACATACCTAGTGGGAGAAGAAAAACATGGCGAGTTTACACTGGTGAGACATGACTGCTTTCAAGTAATGCTAGTAGTCAGATCATGCTAGTAGTGAGAACTTCCCAAAGGGGCTGGCAGACAGTCACTGAGCAGTGTTGGAGAAATAGTTTGCCCTAAATTATGATGCAAAATTATTCCACCATTTTTTGGAATGTGATCTATCTCACTGGTCAACATGGGACAGGAACAGAGGGAAAACAAGACTTCACATCATTTAACTACTTAAAACAGCCTGTTAAGTGATGCTGAGAGAACCTGAAAAATGTATTAGAGTAGCCTGCTTTGTATCCTGGGAATATGTAAGCTTTTGCAGTCACTTCTGCAGGGATACGTTTGCTGAAGAGTGACTAATGCTCTTACCCTCCCTTTGCTGCTATCTTCCTTCTGCAGGGATTGACCACAGCCCACGAACAGTTCAAAGCCACTTTGCCAGATGCCGACAAGGAGCGACAGGCCATTCTGGGAATCCACAATGAAGTCTCAAAGATTGTCCAGACATATCATGTCAACATGGCAGGAACGAATCCTTACACTACGATCACCCCACACGAGATCAATGGCAAATGGGAACATGTGAGTTCTTTCCAACCTTGCAAGTTAGTGTGGGAGGATGCCACTGCTCCATCAGTGGAGCCCCAGGAAGTGGATTATTTACTCTTCAGTTACCCTCTCATGCTTACTGCTGAGTTGGGGTTTTTTTTGTCATTTGTTTTTGGCTCAATTGCCACGTACTTAGAAATGCCTAAGGGTTGTCAGATCCATTTTACTTGCTATTTTTATCCTGAAAGATGCTAAATTAAAAGCTTTGAGGTTTTCAGTCCTCAGCTGACCTGACAAGCAATTAAGTATGGCATATGAGTCAGTATCCTTTTTCACCATTAAACCCTTCAGGTGTTTTACCTCTGCAGCCACCTTCCGTTGCTGTAATCCTAAAAGAGCAGCTACTCTCCATACCAGCTGTGCTGATGGTTCTTACTACCAAATGAGATCACTGAAGTGAGATCTGAACAGGGTCCTGCAATTCAGATAACATGAGCCACCAAAAACCCAAGTAGTGAATGAAAGCTGCTTTTGGTCTTCCATGGCCTGAAATGAGTTTGCAGTGTGCATCCTACAGCAGATAGGATTCACATTCCATGAGCGTTCTCACTGTATCCTAAACCGTATGACTGCTTGTTTGCAGTGTAAACACCCACTCCTCCCTTCCTTGTGGCAATTTCTACATTTACTATACATGTGCCTTTGTATGTATAAACTGCATGCTTTGTTACTCTTTCCTGTAGGTGCGGCAACTGGTTCCCAGAAGGGATCAAGCCTTAATGGAAGAACATGCTCGCCAGCAGCAAAATGAACGACTTCGTAAGCAGTTTGGGGCACAGGCCAATGTCATTGGACCCTGGATCCAGACCAAGATGGAGGTAGTGCTTTGCTCATTTTGAAACAGTCTGTTTTCCTCTGTGATCTTCACATCTTTCTTGACCACTGTCCCAGTCATTCTTCCTTTAGGTTACAGCAAGAGAAACTTTAATAGAAAGTATGGAGAATCCCAGTATTGATATCCGTTACTGAAGTGCTTGTACTGTTCTTCCCCTAACTCTTTAGTACAGAGATAAAAAACATGACTTAAAATAGGGAGCATTGGTATTTCAATAGAATTGTGTTTATATGCAGCAAGCTAAAGACCCTACATCAGAAGCACATTTTGTGTAACTGCTTTCACAGCAATAGTCTTGATACACATGACAAAATAAATATAGTTAGCATATCAAACATCAGCAGAGGAGACATATTTTCAAGGGAGATCTTCTCTCTTTAGGTAAGATTTGAGTTGAAGTAATTGGAGTTGATGAAATGGAAAAATATGAGGCTATTACTGATGGCAGGAGCTGTAAAGAAGGGAGCAATTACAGAAATATGTCTGTATGAAGGGACTAAGACAGTTAGTGGCAGACAGTACATCAGAAAAAGATCTGCCGTGATACATTACTAGCTTATGGACTGCAGTTTCCTAATTTTTTTTGTATCCTTGTATTAGATGCATCTTATGTGACTCACCTCACTTTGAAAATGTTCAGGGCTCTGCTAAAATTTTTGCTGACACTGTCTTGGTTCATTTAAAGTAACTTCTCCATGAGATACTTCTTTTGAATCATCATGCTCTGTGAGCGTCAAATAGCTGCAATAAATGTCAAGCATGTTGAGGCTTGTCCTTCCAGTGGGGTCTAACTCCTTTGGCTTTGCTAATGCAGGAGATTGGCCGCATTTCAATAGAGATGCATGGGACCCTGGAGGACCAGCTCAACCACTTGCGGCAGTATGAGAAAAGCATTGTGAATTACAAACCAAAGATTGACCAGTTGGAAGGAGACCACCAACAGATCCAGGAAGCGCTTATTTTTGACAACAAGCACACCAACTACACCATGGAGGTAAAAGTTTTGGCAGCAGATCAGACAGCGTCATCTGCTGTGGCCAGTTAGCATGAGCCACACGTAACTCTGGCAACGTGTTGTGGTTCTCAGAAAAATGGAGAGCTTGACAATGTGGCCAAGCATGCAACAACATGTTGCTGAATTATTTTTTATTTTTTTTTGCCTTGACGTACTTCATGCCAACCCATTCCAATGTACTTCCAAATATAGACAATAGAAATAACCTGAATTAGATCAACAGTATTGCTTGAAAAATTGGCTGATCTTATTTCTCCTGCCACCCGATTGTGGCAGCCTATTAGCTGGGATTAGAAAGACCAGGGGAGTGCTAGTAATTTTATGCTGCCACAGCCTGGCAGAAGAAAAAAGTCCCAACAAAAGCTTTTTAAAATCGGCTTTCTGTTGACAACGTGAGGTTTCTTGGAAGCAATCTGAGTTCAACATGAGTCCAGCAGAACACAGACAGGCTTTGAAACTTGTCTTTTGGGTTTTGGCCAGCTCTCCATTATGCAACAGCAGAGGCAGTGAAGCACCAATGTCTTCCAAGGACTGTGATTTATTTATTTTCTTGGTAAGGAGAGTTTTCTGCCCAACTAAGTCCTAGAAGCACTGGGTTTGATTCTCATTTGTGTTAAAGGCCCCCAATACGTTGCTTTGTCAAGGCAAAGAAACTTTGCAATAGGACCAAGACTTTCTTAAGATGAGGAATTGGCCTCTTCAATATTTTTTTCAGTCAAAATTCAATTTTAAATATCTGGTTGGCTCACACTGCAGATGAGAAGGAAGCTTTTCTGAGCAAATGGACTTCTCCTGCCTTGGTCACCACGATCATTTAGTTTGCAACACATCTGATCCACTGGCCTCAGAGGCAGAAGAGCTACTTCTTAATTTAAAAATTGTCCTGTCCTCTTTTCCCAGCATATCCGAGTGGGCTGGGAGCAGTTACTAACAACAATTGCTAGAACCATCAACGAGGTGGAAAACCAGATTCTGACCCGTGATGCCAAAGGAATCAGCCAGGAACAAATGAACGAGTTCCGGGCTTCTTTCAACCATTTCGACAGGGTAAGTCAGTGCTGACTGCAGCTTGGTAAGCGACAAGCTTCCATGTAGAGTGTGGGGTGTAATGGAAAACAAATAGTCACTGTGATAAAACTAGATCAATAGAAGATGTTTCATTCTTAAAGGCGCCACTCCTGGGGAGCAGTCATTCCTGTGAAGACTGCTAAGTGATCATTAGGTTGGGAGGAGAAGTATATCCTCACAGGAAACTGCTAAGTTTCCTGATAAAGCTGAAGTACGGAAAAGTTTGAAGGCTTATTTAGGAAATTAAACTTTTACCCCATCTTCTCCAGAGAGCAGATTATTATCTTGACTTATAAAATTCTTTAGAGCAGCTGTCCTCTGCTCTGACGTTCCATCACATGAACCTGTACTGAAGTCTTGGGTGGACCAAACAGGAGGATCTATACACACTGTGGCATTGCATGACATAGATAAATCCTGATATAAAGCCTGCCTTGCCTTATTGTGGAAATACATGCCAAGGCACTAATAGGTGCATTAAGAAAGGAATTCCTTAAAGGAAATTCTCCTCCCCTCGATTTGCCAGCCTGTCTGCAGTTCTTCCTTGTACAAGCCGAATCACAAAGGTGTCACACAGGGAAGCAGAGATGGCAGCCCAAGCCTGAAACCGGCTCCATTATCAACCCCTTCAATGTTGTCTGGAAATCCCTGAGCAGCCTGCAGATATACTAAGCAAATATAGGTTGCTCTCCACCACTTGCTGCAGCAGCCAGACTGTTTGAATAGGCCTCCAGAGAACAGGGCTGCAGCTTGCCCTCAGAGATTGGCGACGCTTTCAGATTGCTCAACACTGGCTATTTCAGACCTTCTCTAGCTGCCTAAGAAAAACAAAACCCATGGCTTCTTTTCTTAGCAGAGGGGACCCATAAAGCCCTGTAGATTTTATATTTTGACCTCATATCGTTTGCCCCTTCCTCCACAACAGTCTGAATGATAATGCAGAGAGAACATGGGCTTCCCATCTTCAACTGTGTATTTGATTTATGAAGGCTTAACGCTGACTTTAAAAGCTGGTTTTTTGAGGAAAGTTGCTTGGAATTGGCCCCACCATCCTGTCTGTAGCTTCCTTGATCTGGCCAGAGATGGTGGTGGCAGGCAGGGGCTCTTCAGTGCTTGGGGTCTGTCCTGAGCTAAAATTCTGCAGGATGGATGGGGATGCTCAGTTCCTGTGGTAGCTTGTGTATAGTTTGATGGGTACATCCAGATACTGGGGGAGCGGGGAATGAGTAAAGGGAAAAGCAGCTGCCAAGCCATGTTGTGCTGCGCTGTACAGCAGTGCTGTTTGCAGAGCTGGGCACTTGAAATAGCTTTACCGGTCAAAGCTCCACCTCACGTGCAGGTCTCATAAATACAGCCATAACACTGCTCCCCTGAGCTTCAGCTGTTTTTCCTTGTCTGTTCCTGGGATGCCCTGACAGCTAAGCTTCCTTGGGTGTGTTGCCAAACATACCTGCCCTCACCTACTCCTTTAGTGGGACTTTTGACTAGAAGATTAAGGTAATGCTTCCCACTGCCTCTGCCTGCTTACCTGCACTCCGGGTTACTAGTGAAACACAGGGCTTCTGGCACTATGGATAACAAGCAGTGACGCAAGTAATTCACTTGGGAGATGGAGATCTTGAGGCTTCTGAGCATCAACTGTTTTTGTCATTCAAATGCTCTCAAGATGTGATGAGCTCTCTGAGAAGGAACTGTTCCAAGAGCATTTTTAGCACATCCTGAAATGTCATTGTGATATCTAATGTTGTGCACTTTTTATTTTTCTTCCCTGTCTTTCTATCTGCATGTCATTCTTCCTTGCCCTCTCTCCTCACCCACTGCATGGTGCACCTGTTTGTTGTCCTTCCACCTCCCTTTGATCTCCTCTGTGTCTCCCTTCCTTCTGCCCCACACCGTCACCCCACTGGCACTGCATGTCCTGCTGCCTGGCACACCGCATAACCAGGACCACTCCGGCACACTTGGCCCCGAGGAATTCAAAGCCTGTCTCATCAGCTTGGGTTACGATATTGGAAACGATGCACAGGTACTGAATGCTAGTGGTGAACACAGCCAGATATTAAACTGTGAAAAAATAACAGTTTTTTCCTTTCTTTTCTTGTTTGTCTTAATCCATCTGTCATTGCTGTTCTTGTGTTTGACTATATATATCTCTCTATCACTTTTCTATACTGCTTCCTCTTTAAATGTACTTTGGTATTTGTTCCTTCTTAATTACCCAATTGTTTGTCTTGGGAAAATTCCTTTTATGTCTTCAAACTATTCCATTTACTTCTGTGTCACTTAACACTCCTTTTCTTGTCCATCCCTCAACCTGTCTTGCTTGATGTCTTCATTCCTTTTGTTCATCATCAATATGTTCCTTGTGTGTAAACTATTTCATGTCCAAAACCACCTTTGCTTCTTCATGGTTTCACAAACTACCTTTCCTGTATTGTTTTTCATTGTCCTGTAAATCCTTCCTTCTATCTCGTCCCCACTGAAACTCATTTTTTGTAATGTCTCCTGTGGGTTCATTTCTCCCTGGACTGGTCTCGTTTTTCTCTCTTGGCTTTTTCCATCTTTGCATCATTCCCTGTAGAAGAAGACTGGTATGATGGATTGTGAAGATTTCCGAGCCTGCCTTATCTCCATGGGTTACAATATGGTAATGTAGAGCCCTCTGTCACTCCTGTACAAAGCGATTCTTGTAGGCACCTTCAAAAATAAAGGGAGAATGTGTAGTGAATCAAGGTAAATAGAGCCTTATTTTCCAGAATTATCATCAATGGATGTTAAATGTAGTATTAGTTGTACATGTAAAACCCCTGTCTCGCAGCAGTAGCTGAAGGTAAAAAGGAAATCATTGTCTAATTCCTGTGTATTTCAAATAAGAATTATATTTATCAAACTGTGTAGCTACAAGTGGAAGAAACAGTAAACTTCCTCTTATCAGTACGTGCACTCTGCACAGCACACACAACCTCCCCAGCCCTAAGTATCAGTTGAACTCATCTAGAAGTATACACGACCTGATTTCCGAATACCTTAAATGCTGCTCCTTTGTTCCCACTGCTTATTTCACATCTCTCTTCCTGTACACGTAAGTAAGTTCAAGTTGCAGTCATCCTCCCTGTAGCTTTTCCCTCACCAGAGTACCTGCATATTCTGAACAGTAACACATGGCACCTTGAGAGGCACGATAACTAATAGGAAGAGCTTCACCGAAGACTGATGCTCATCAAAGGGCAAGAGAAGAGCATAGTGCTGAAATATTGAGCTGTACTCTCAGTATCTTTGCTCCTAATGTCAGGAAAAGCAGTGTTTATTCATCTTGCTTATCAGCCCAGTGTAAACACAGACCCTTTAGTGTAGCGTGCCAAGCTGCAGTAACCTTTGATTAGATACCTTAATTACTCTTGAAAGTGTAGTGTTCTAGATGTGTTAGAAGACCCTGTTCCCAGAAGAGTCAGCTCTGCTCTTTCCTTCTCCTTACCTGGGGAGAAGGAATTCCCAGAGATGAGAATAGATGCTTTTCTGTTTATATGCAAAAAAAAAATTGCAGACAATTACACTACAGGGTTTTGGCTTCTCTAGCGAGCTTCTCTGTAGGGTCTTCCCTGTAAAGGCTACTTCCCTGAGCCACTCCAGATATGAAAGTCCTTCTTTCCAAAGCCTGGCTAGTTAGGATGAACCAGATACTATCAAAGACCCCAGAGACATTTCTTCTGGTGGTTTCTGTTCTGGCAGCTGAAGAGAACTGTGAAAGTTCTCGTTTAGTAAATGAAAGTAAAAGGATTTGCGAAATGCAGATCTTCAAATATTGCTACAGACATCTGGCACGACATGTATTACAGAGAAATTTGTGTCTTCCCCTGAAGTCTGTGTGATATTGTTCGCTGACAGGAGCATTGTCCTAGAGCTGGATGTTGTCCTAGGACACAGCTGAGAATANAAAAAAAAAAAAAAAAAAAAAAAAAACAAAACAAAAAACAACACAGAAGTGTTTTCTATTTGGCTTTGCTTTTCTAGCTGTGAGATGTGCTGCTGAACAGTTTCTCCCCACTTTCGTAGCACTGCTGCCCAAATGTCCAGGCTTACGTGACTCTTTCGTTCTGCAGGGAGAGGCAGAGTTTGCCCGCATTATGAGCATCGTGGACCCTAACCGCTTGGGTGTAGTGACGTTCCAGGCCTTCATCGACTTCATGTCCCGGGAAACAGCAGATACAGATACTGCTGACCAGGTTATGGCTTCCTTCAAGATCCTGGCTGGAGATAAGGTGAGGCTGCACACCTTGATTTCTTGCATCTGCATGCCTCCTGCTTTCATTTTTCTCTCTTGTCTCAGAGGGAAAGCGTCGAGGGAAGCACTCTCTAGCGTGGAGGGTATTTTCACAGGAACACTGTGCAGTGCTGGAGGAGTGCAAGGCTAAAGTGTGGGTTAATGAGCAGCCTGCCAAGGCACTTGAAAGTCCTGTTCAGCTGTCAGTCAGAACTATGCTGCCCACTCTTGCTTTAAAAATTTAATTAAGAGCTTGGTCGTGATTTGTTATTTTAAAATGTATGAACAAATTCAACAGATGGTTCTTGATTGGTCTTGAAAAACTATTAATTACTGACAGCTGTAAACTTGAGATGATCTTTCTTAGATATACATGTGTCACTATCAGTTGTTATACAATAGTAGATTTTCATTGAGGTTATGCTATATCTGCAAGAGGAGCATCTTTTAATCATAGAAATTGGTTGAAAGTAGGAAAACTCACAGGTTGATACTATAAGTATTAATTTTCTAACTTTGCATCATCAACAGAACCAGCTGATTAAAAAATTATGTAATCTTATTTTTCTTATATAACAATCCCCATTAATCTTTTATGTAATTGAACAAATAATATGTACATGTGATATTAATATATCTCTATGTTTGCTAACGATTTTATTCATCTCACTTGAAATGTGGGTTACCATTTCTTAGATTGTAATGAGTTACCCTTAAATCCAGGACTGGTTTCCATGTCTCAGTAATAAACTTTTCATAATCTGTAATGTAGAAACCCATGATACCCATCCTTTAGGCATGTGCCTGAGTGAAGCCAGTCCTATTGTCTTTCAAGGCCTGAAAATTCCACATTATTCAGATAAGCTACTCACTGAATAAATAGGTACTTTTGGATACAGTATTGCTTATTAATTCGTTTACTCTGTACGGTATGTTAAATATACTTGTCAGTGTTGACTATGCTGTAGTGACTGTAACGTGAATCAGACAGTGTTTCATTATGAAGAAAAATACCTCTTACTCACTCCAATCATTAAACTAAAAGGCAGGGAAGGAAATAAAAGAATAAAAAGTCACAGGAGAGAGAGAGGTGTGAAACCTGAACCATTATTTAGATGACTGCAAATGCCCATGAGTCAGTTAGCTAAAGACAACATACTGGTTCGCAAACAGGCAGCTACTGTTACCTACTGCATGGAGAGAAGCCAAGCTGCCTCACGTCACTCAGTGAGTCTCCAGAAGCTGAATTTACATAAGAAGTTTTGCTTGCTTATTAAAAATGTCTGCTGTGAAAGGCAAGGATTGTTGGAGGAACTGTGGAAGCAATACGAAGTGTTTGCTTGTCGGCTGCCTGCATGGGTGCCACCCACCAGAGCTAGTGGGGATGGCTCCTTTCCTTGCTCTGGAGTGGGAACAGCAACTCCCGAGCAGCACAAGCAGCTGTTACCTCCTGCCAGTGAGGGGCAGGATCCAAATGAAATTTCTTCTTCCTCCCATTTGTTTTCAGCGGGACCTCCATTGTAACAGGAGGGTGCAGTCTTACACTAACAATTTACCTTACTTACCTCCAGGTCTTTTCTTTAGGTGCGCCACCATCTCTCCTACAAAAACAACCTTTCTCTTCATTGTAAAAACACTTTCTTGGGCAAATAGTAGGGAGAGTGACTGCATTTCCTCCCAAGGCGTGTGTGCAGAGATATCCCTGTGTAGGTGTGCAGTACTAGTGCAGTTGTTGGGGTCCTGTCCCTGACTTGTCTGCTGCCCCGGGGGGGAGGAAGGGGCAGTGGGTGGTTGTCCCTCTGAGAAAGGTCAGTTTTTTGAAAGTAACGACCGCCTTATCGTTTGTCCTCACTGCAGAACTACATCACTGTGGATGAATTACGGCGGGAGCTGCCTCCTGATCAGGCTGAATACTGCATTGCAAGAATGGCACCCTACAATGGCCGTGATGCTGTACCCGGTGCCCTGGACTACATGTCCTTCTCCACGGCGCTCTACGGCGAAAGTGACCTTTAACTTTTTTTCTGTCCCACCACACGCTCCCTCCCCTCTCCCCCGTCCGACACGCCCTTCTTTCTCTGCAAAGCAGCCTCTGCTCCGCTCTTTTTTGTGTTTCCCTGTTTTGCTTCAGATAACAGATCACATTTTTAAGTGGGGGGGGAGGACATTGACATGGCACCGCCTACCTTGCCCTTGAAATGACAGTTTACAAAATTATTTTGTGCAAAAAAAGTTACGTTTTAAAAAGAACAGACATATTTTATTATAGAAAAAGGTATTTTTCTCCACCAGATTGAAACTTAAAAAGAACCTGTTAAAATATTGCACCAAATATTTTTTGTTGTGACATAGAAGGTTGAGCACAATGTTACATTCCATCCTTTCCAAAAAGAACCAAACAACAACAAAACGCCACTTGTTCTGTTAACTTTTACATTTGCGTATGTCTCTTTTATCACGTTTATCTTGGGAGGGGGGAAGGCACACAAGTGCATGTGTTTGCTGGTTCACTCATTTCATGAAAATATTTTATGATAAACTTTTGAAATTGCTGTGTTTTCTAGGGAAAAAATAATGTACACAGCTCATGTTTTCATATTTAATTAAAAAATACAATATGCCTCCTATGTTTATCAGTGCACAACTTTTTTTTGTTGCTGAGAGTTGTCTGGTTTCAGAACATGAAGCTTGAGAGTTGATAACTTTGATATTGCTTGTCACAAACCATATTAAAAATTTCTTGTGATAACAACTCTAGACTTTATTCATTTGTATAGTAAAACTCTTTAATCCTATTTAGTTAAAACAACAAACACAACAAAGAGAATCCAAAATGAATGCATTTTTTTAAATTGAAATTACAGTAATTTAAAGGTAAACTCCCCTCTCCCTTAACCTTTTCATTCTTGTTGAAAGATGTTGGAATTCCTGCAGCTTTCTGACCGCTTTAAATTAATGACTTATATAATTATTAACCATCCCTGATACATCCACATCTCTAGGAACAATATCCTTGTTATTCCTTAAAAAACAGCACAAAATTAGTTACTAGAGCAATGCAAACAAACAAACACCATATTTTGAACCATCAATGAAAAATTCCTCCACTGTTCCCATGCACAGCGTTGTATGTCTCACTCCTTTTGATATCACATCATTTGACATCATAAATTCTTCCAGAGACCTCAAGACCATCTTTGTATCGGACAGTCAAAAGAAGCCAGCTTTTGGAACAACTCCTTTGGGAGCTTTAATGAATCATAAAGTATACACACACATGCACGTGCCCAAAAATCAGCAAAGGGAAGCAGCTAATCCCTTCCCAGCCATCTCATATTACGGGTGCATTCCCTGCCCTCCCACAACTTTTTTAAGAAACACGGAGTTAGAAGCAAAAATATTCATTAGTGCTTCATGATGTGTTTCAAGTGTTTTTTAGATATAACCACATACTCTCCAGGCCCAAAGGCAGTTTTTAGTTTGAAGTAACGACTGCAGGAGCAGTGAATTCACGCACAGATTCACAAGGAGCTCCTTCAGCTCTCGGTAGCATTGCCCTCTGTTCTCCAGGGCAGGGCTAAGTCCTGAGGAAGACGAACGCGGTGGGTTGGGGTTCAGCACAGCTTTCTGGTTTGTTCCTGGCCTTGAGTAGGTCAGGAATAATAAATATTCATAAATAAATAAAACAATAAAAATCACAGGAGTGTGTTGTGATGTATGCCAACCTGACAGTATCTGCATACTGTATTCAGGAGAGGGGATGCTAATGTTTGCTACCACACTTCTCCCAGGAGTCACCAAGACCTGTGTTCTCCTGTGGGCTGCATAATGTGTTCACAGAGGGCATGCAAGTAAGCGCCATGTAGCTTCATGCATAGACAAGGCCAGACTATACTCACCGTAGTTTGTCTTCAGAGGTTGAAGCAGATGTTCATGTAACTTACCTGGAGTTGCATTGTTAACGAGTGCTGGAGTTGAGCTGAAGCTGAGTTTTCTGTGTTGTAACCTGTGACACCCATGAAGCCTGGAGGGATCGATGTGGATTGTCAGTAATGTAGGACTTGCAGCCGCATCAGCATTTAATCCACTTGCAAGCTCCTCTATGGGCCCATTTTCAGCTACATCACTACTATGTTGCTACAAATGGGACTGTCCTCTTCAAAGATACGGAGTGCTGATTCCATTGCTGTGTTTTAATGTCCATAACATCAGCTATCTGTTTGAAAACTGCAACAGCAGAGAGGATGACTCCAGGCATGAGCAGGTAATCTATACTGAAGTTTTCTTCAGAGCACCCATTGCCCTTGCTCTGATAACCCTCTTTCCTCTTCCACGGTAGCTGCCCCGTCCCTGGTTTGCTGCACCCGGAAAAGGACATTTGCACTGTCAAACAAATTGAGGGTCTCTGTGGGTTGTACCCATTCCCAGAAGATGTGATGATACACTTTTTATTATGCATACCGTTTACTTTTTTATTTAAACAGTAATACCAGGGGGTGGGGGGAATATCTGTTGGGAAGTTAGATGACCGCTGTCTGGAGAAATGACCCATGTTATTTTGAAATAAGGCTGGACAAAGAGCGTGGGTGCACCTTGGGCCATCACCTTGGGCCCAGGCCTGCTGCCGCCCTGAGAATGGAGCCAAATTATTTGGAATTATTCCAGTGACAGCCCTCTGCAACTCCATGCTTGGAGGTTCCAGAAGTCTTTACAAAAACCTTTTACTGAGCTGTGGTGGTGTTGTGCTCTGTGACCAGGTTTCACACAAAACCCCGGCTGGGTGTAAGAATTCCTGGATTTAGGAGACAGAAAGGAAACGGGTGGCTCATCCCTGCTCACACCACAAACTGGTGGCGGTGTGTGTGCTCCAGCCTTGCTAATGTTGCTCCGTCGGCACCACAGGACTGCATCCCTTGGTGAAGTTGAGGTGTTAACAGCACCAGCAAGGCCTCGCCTGTGCTTCTGAGTAGTTGAATAGAGTTCAGAATATTGGCAGTAAGGGTGTCTAAAATTTTAAGTACACATACTGGTATTTCCTCTGCTTAGGTGGCACAGCCTTTGACAAACTGGCTACAGCTTACGTGACCTGGTCTTTCTCTCTAGGCTGTAGATATGGTCCCCCCCCTTGCCACCCCACCCCACCCGAGGAGGGGCACTGGGATGCTGCAACACCATCACCTTCCTCATGTGCAGCACAAGACGCATCTCGCAATCGTGTGGCCTAACAGTCTCTGGCAGCTGGTATGGTGAAATTTGAAGACAGCTTTTTTTGTATTAGGCTCATGGTTTTGTAGCTAAAGTGCCGTCCTTTAGCCAGGCCCTGACATCAGCCTTCATGAAATTTGTCTCTGGAAGCAGCTGTTTGCAGCTCAGTGACTGCCCCTTCCCCTGCCAAGAACAGAAGCAGTGGACAATCTGCTTCAAGCTCGCATCTCCCAGTCAGGGGTAAACTGTTTCCATCAGTCTGCCATACTCAATGTTTTCAGGCACAGAAATTGAAATAATGCTTTCCCAAGAAATTAACCATTTTCCTTTCGTGGCTGTTGATATCTGGCTGCTGAGACCTCGGTACCTGCCCCTGATTCACTGTCTGTCAGCACAGGGGCAAAAAGCACATCTGTGCTCAGACAACATGGGTCTGTCTTGCCTGCCAGAATGTCAACCACACTTCCAAAAGCCTCTCAAATCTATCTTGTGACTACTGCATGTCTTCAGTGCTGCCAGCATCTGGTTTTGGAGCGGAGTCCCAGAAGACAATGAAAAGAAACCGGTCTGCAACCTTGAATGAACTTGGTTTCAAAGAAGTATTCATACATCCACGGAGGATCCACCCAGCCGAATCACACTGACCGTTTTATCAGGGAAATAATGGAGAGGGCGAGGAATAAAGAAAGGGTGACTCTAAGGGCTGGGAGAAGGAACAGCTCCAACTAAAACGTCTTTGTTAAGGAACCAGAATGCAGGTATGATTTTCAGACCATGACAAGAAAAGTATTTGTACGACATTACTTGCACTACAGATGCTGGGGTAGGACAGATTCCCACTCACCCCCATAGTAGCCAAATACTAAGAAAGCTTAATCCTGTTGAATTAATCAAAGCGCCGAGGTGACTCTGGCTACTGAAAGAGTTGCTACTGTGTAAACCCTTAAAATCCATTGCATTAGCTCTAAGCTGCTGGGAAAGTCTTAGCATAATAAACCTAGATTAACAAAGTCTAGGGCATATCCTGAGACAAACAGGTAATCGGAACGTTGCCCAGCATGCACCGAGAAAATGTGGTCACTGCTGCAGCCAGTAGAGAAGTCAGCCATGGCGAGGGATAAAGTTGGATGATTAGCTCTTGTACAGGGAAGGATGCTCTATAAGGCCGTTTTAGGTAGACTTAAATCTCAGCAATTTAAACCCACTGAAAAGGCAAGCAGAAAATTAACCTTTTCTGTATTCTGAGGAATTACAGCCACTAGGCTATACATCTCCCCAATAAAACATTAAAATGGATTCCTGCCCTGCCCTGGGACACCACGCAACAGTCAGGGAATAGTTTCTCTGTTTTGTTCTCTGCTTTGATTTCTGGGACTTACATGCATGAAAATACGTTGGTAGAAACGGCGCTACATCCCATCGCTGTCTTATCTCATCTCAGCAAACTTGTTCACACCTTCTTGCTATTAGTCAGCAGCTCACATCCTGGTGACTTAGCAAGCATTTGAGCAAAATATCGAGCAGGACCTCTCACTATCACAATACCTCAGTGACCCCGATCCTCATGCTGTCTGGAAAAACGTAATCTCTCACTACTGCTGTGGGAAACATCTAGTGTTATTCCCACTGTGCAGATGAAGAAGGCATATGAGGGAAAGAAAAAGGGCTAGATGTCACTAGAAGGTAGAATTGTGAAGCCTATATTTAAAATTGCAATCCAAACAGCCTCTGTTCCGTTGCTGCCCTTCTCTGCACACCTACATTTCTGCTTCGGGGCAGGCCTGGAACGGGCCATTGAAACAACTGGACACCTGGTCCCCTGTGACAGTCACCATGAGGGCCCGAGCATCCCCCTCGCAAACACCCCGCATCACCGGGGGCTGCAATCTTCACCCCGTGTACACAGAGCAGTGCAAACCAGCAAGACTGGCTGCTTTCTTTGTAAAGCCTCTAGGTGAGTTTGCCACCCACTTGCTCCATAAGACCCTAATTGCCTAAAATATCTTCACATAAGGAGAGCAACACCTGTTCAACGCTTCACCCCTCCTCAGGGGACCTCCACCTCCCAGCACTACCCCCTAACCAGCAGGAAACCTAATAGGCGGCGCCAGGGAGCATCTCCCCAGCCTCACTCCATCCGTCTCTGTGAAATAAAAGAATAAGCACCCAAGCAATAGGACAGAAAGCACGAACCCCATATCCTCGTGGTTTAGGCAATCAGTTTGCAGAAGGAATGCTGCATTTCAGTCCCTGATGGAGGCATTTTTTTAGGTATCTTCCATTAAACAGTCAAAGGATAAAATACAGAACAAAGCCTTGGGGTGGGAAACTGGCCCTAGGACGCCTCTCCCCACACCCCAACCAGTAGGTCTGCCCTTACACTTGCTCTCCCTCAGCTGTCTGCTCCATAGCAGCACAGCTTGAATGAGAGGAGCGTCCCTCCTCCACCACCGCGGGCTCTCACTGCGGTTGGGGCGCTCTGTGGCGGGTGGGAGCCTGAATCTTCAGTCTGAGGAAGACAGCAGACCCCAGCCTCCAGAGTGACGGGTATTTTAAACAATAGGCCATTTTACAAAATGTAGCTGTTGGTCTCGACACGTCTTTTGGCAGCTAAAGAAAAGAACAAGTCCTAGTTAGTCCTGCCTAGAAACAGATGTTGTTGGCACTTTTCTCGTTGACAACTCAGAGCTGCGGATCCCAAGCGGAACAAGGCTCTGGTTTCCCAGCGGCAGGCAGGTGCGTACCTGCTGAGCAGGGGCAGGACGTTAAGACTTACATCCCTCATCACTCACTCACTCATTAGCACGCAGACACTTTTGGTCACCGGCTGTCTGTCTACCTTCCCCTGTGTCCTGTGCAGGGAGAGCAGGGACCGAGTTCGAGGTCTTGGATGTCTCCTGGGTGGCTGTCACCTCTGAGTTAGGTGCTGCAACAAAGGCAAGTGAGTGGTTATTGTCTCCTGCCAGAAGTGATTTGCCTGGGGTCCTTTGGGAGGTCTGGGGCGGAGCAGAGAACCAAGGCCAGCTCTGTCGCATTCCAGTCCAAGTGTCACAGTCATCCTACAGCTATTGCAAACCTTCTCCCAGACCAATCCCCCCAGTTCCTTAACTGCTGTCGTTCTTTTTGTATGAACCCTGTGGCTTTGTTGTACAGATCTGCCTAAAACCGAGGACTACTTTAAACTGGGGAGTTAAGAAAGAATTTTATACCTTCTTTATCATTAAGCATATTCAACCACCACCACCATCACTTTAATGAAGAATTTCTGTCCTGCTCCTTCTAACTTGAATAGGGCATACTCTCTAATCTGTGGTACTGAACCACAGCATCCTGCCTTCTGCCACAGAGAAAATAAAATGTCTTCTTGAGGGAAGTGAGAAAGCAGCTCATTTACCCCAGCAATAAACAGATTGTGTTTTTTAAGTATCCTTATTCCAGCTGAGTATTTGTTTACATTTGTAGGTGTGCAGTCAGTACTCTAATAGTTCCCAGTGGGCTTTCAGATGGTCTTCTGAGACACCAATCTTTTTGTGCAAGCAAAGTAACAACGAAACTAAAATACAGCTTTATTACGAAAGTTGGTTTTGCACATGATAGCTTCCAGAAACTCTACCCACACACTAGAGGCAACACTGCGGATTCTTCTAATGATATATTTCATGCCTTTTACCACCCGTGCAGAGTGTCCACAACCAAGAAAGGGAAAGCGGGACTCCAGCCCAGCTCAGGCACTGCCAGAGCAGCCGGAGCTGCGTTCCAGACGTACAGCGCATTCTTCCCCACTGACACGATCCCAGAGGCTGCAGAGATGCAGGATAAAGCTCAAAAAGCTTTAACTGGGCTTCCGGCATGACTTATCTTCATTATTGCCAGTCACTCAAATCCCTATTACTCCCATACCATTCCATGACTGCCACCTAAGGAGCTTTTTTCTGCTTTTGAGCTTCTTGCGCAGCAATTCAAGCCCACAGGCACACTGAGACTCTGGTGCTACTCCCGTACCGGTCCAGCTCTGCTACCTACACAGAATTTGCATAGAAAGAGTGACAGGGCTGCCATTTTGAGTGTCCTGGAAGGTCTTATCAAATAAAGAAGTAAAACAGCCTTACAACTGAACATTGTATTTAGAGTTACTGGAGCACCTCTCCTATGAGGACAGGCTGAGAGAGTTGGGGTTGTTCAGCCTGGAGAAGGCTCTGGGGAGACCTTATAGCGGCCTTCCAGTACCTAAAGGGGGCCTACAGGAAAGGTGGGGAGGGACTCTTTATCAGGGAGTGTAGTGATAGGATGAGGGGTAACAGTTTTAAACTGAAAGAGGGTAGATTTAGATTAGATACTAGGAAGAAATTCTTTACTGTGGGGGTGGTGAGACACTGGAACAGGTTGCTCAGGGAAGTTGTGGATGCCCCATCCCTGGAGGTGTTCAAGGCCAGGCTGGATGGGGCTTTGAGCAACCTGGTCTAGTGGGAGGTGTCCCTGCCCATGGCAGGGGGGTTGGAACTCGATGATCTTGAAGGTCCCTTCCAACCCAAACCATTCTATGATTCTGTGATTCAAAATTGTAAGACATACTTGCCCCAGCTACAGCTACCCACTTTCTCCTTTTTAACCACAGTTAGCTTTGTTAAGCTGTCACATCAGTCCATTTTCTTACCAAAAAGAGTTTATATCAGTTGCCTTGTGGCAAGAGCCAACAGCATCCTGGGCTGCATTAGACAGAGCCTTGCTGGAAGGTCAAGGGAGCCCATCCTTCCCTCTACTCAGCACTGGTGAGGCCACACCTGGAGCGTTGTGTTCTCTGCCGGGCTCCCCAGTACAAAAGAGACATAGATTTACCGGAGGGAGTCCAGCACAGGGCCACAAAGATGGTTGCAGGACAGGAATATCTCTCATGTAAGGAGAGGCTGAGAGAGCTGGGACTGCTCAACCTGGAGAAGGCTGAAAGTATATAAATACCTGATGGGTGGGAATGAAGAGGAAAGACCCAGACACTTCTCAGCAGCATCCACTGAAAATTAAAAAATGTGAAATTTCATCTGAACACAAGAAAACACTTTTTTACCGCAAGGGCAGTCTAACACTGGATTGGGTTGTCCAGACAGCTTGTGAAGCTTCCATCTGTGGAGATATTCAAAAGCTGACTGGACATGGTCCTGGGCAACCAGGGGAAAGTGGACCAGATGATCTCAAGGGGTCCCTTCCAACCTAAATGATCCTGTTTATTATGGATGTTGAATGTATAGGTTATCTCCATCCTAAAGAATAATTAGAGGGCAAGAAATTTGAATGATGCCTGAAATCTAACATAAAATGTCAGAAATGTAACTTAGATATTTACTTCAAGTTAAATCAGGAAATCCAGACATGGTGCTGTCAGACAAGGGGAAAAAAAGGGCAAAACAAACTGTAGCAATATTTAAGCATCTGGAGAGTAAAGATTTAACAAGCTATGCTGTACTGAAGAAACGGATACCAATTTTTATCTTGATCATCCTACTGTGAGCTGTCATGAATTACACTGTAAGAATTCCGTAAAATGAGTACATCTCAGACACTGATAAACCAGAAAAGTGGTGTGCTGCATGTATACCCACGGAAAAACTGCTGCTGCCCGGCAGCTCCACACAAGCCTGTCTCTTCACCAAGGCTTCCCCCTGGTGTCAGCGACAGTAACAGTATCGCGGTTTTATCCAAAGCAGCCTTATTCTGTGTACTGAAGAAGAGAACATGGTAGTTAGGGGCTGGCTGCAGCGAACTTTTGTTGGCAGAAGTGTAGTTGCGGAGCTGATGTGTAACACTTCTGATGACCTCCCTGGACATAGGCCTTTGCCCCTCCGCTCGCTAACCGGTACAGAGGCCCATCTTTTTTTTTTGCCATGCCTCGGTCAAAAGCCACAGGCAGTTGGGCACGGAGCGGAATGGCCGGGTCGGGGCAGCAGGTTGGCAGGGATCCACACAGCCACAGCATCGCTTCAGCGGGAAAGGCGCGTCATTTATTCCAGGGAAAGGCGTGTCGTTTGTTCCAGGGTGCTGCTGCCCCGCACCCCGGGCCTGCTCGTGGCCGGAGCCCCCTCGGCCTCTCCCCGGCCCGACGGCCCCGGCCTCACCGCTCGCCCTGACCGGGCCGCAGCCTGCCCCCTCCCGCTGCACCCCTCTCCTCCCGGCCCTCTCCGCAACCCTCATCCCCACAAAACTGCCCCGCAAAGCCTGTGTCCCCCCACCCCTCCCCGTAGGGCCCGGAGCGCGTCGCCGCCGGACCGCCTCCAGCGCCTACAACTCCCAGCGTGCAACGGGGCCGCCCCGGGGGCGGGGCGCGGCCGGGCCGCCGCGCGGCACGCTGGGAGTTGGAGTCGGGCGTTGGCGGTTGCGCAGCATCGGTTGGGGGCGCGCGGCGGTGTCGGTCTCTCGGAGGAACAAGGCAGCCATTGCCGCCGCCGCCGGGAAGAGCGGTTTCTTCACGGCCCGCAGGACTCAGCGCTCGGCGACGGTGAGCGGCCGCCCCTCCTTGGTTCGCTCGGTGGCGGGAGGGCCGGGGGAGGGTCGGGCGTCGAGTTGCGAGGAGGTTTCTGGCAGCCGGGCCCTGCTGCGGGGCGGGGACGGGCCCGGCCTTTCTTGTGGCGGCGCCGGGCTGAGGGGAAGGAAGCTGCGCTGGGAGGCCCTCGCTGGCGCCGCGCTCGGCGGGGGCCGCCGGCCCGTGGGTAATGGAGGCGCGACGGCAGCAGGCCGCGGAGGACGCCGCGGTTCATCGCCGCCCGGCGGCTTTGCGGAGGGGAGGGCCGATGCCGGCGGTTTCGCTCGGCGGGGTGGCAGGGAGCCGGCGGCGCTTGCCAGGTGAGCGTAAAGCCGTGGTGGCGTCAGCCTCGAAGAGCCGGAGGGGCGATCGCCGCTGGGTGGGCCGGCGCCTCGGTGACGGGGCAGCCAAGGAGAGGGTCTTCCTGCCTTGGGGAGGCGGCGAGTCTAGCGCAGCCCCGTCCCGTCCCGACTTGCTCAAAAAGACGAACGAGCAGATGGTCTGTCGCTGCGGTCCCATGCTTCCCGGGCGCTTTTAGGCCAGCATGTTTGATCTTGTGAGCCGCTAGCGAGCAAACGCGGTTGCATTGTGCTAGGAACAACGTGTGAAGCTCTGCGACTTGCAGGCGTCGATACAGATCTTAAATCTATTGTGCTCCCCGATGTTTGAGTAAATAGTGTGTGGACAGGCAGTTTGCGCGTCCTCCGTTGTGGCTGTGACAGTTTCTCAGGCAGTCAATTCCATCCACCCCATGTTAATTTACTTCTGGTATTATTCTTTCTTCCCCACTTTGTTTTTTCCAGAAGTAGGAACTAAAAGTATCGAACAGCAGTTTCGCGGACGTTTTAATCTGTCAAACCTATGTTGTTCCCAAAATGAGCGCTGATGCCCCAGTGACTGTTCTTGCCGTGTGTTAAAGCACATAGTTATGTAAGTTTGTCCTTCCTCTGCAAAGGCCTGGCTTTCCCTTAATACCCACTGCTGGCCTTGCCAGTGTTTGTGTGGTAAGCGTGCATCGGGGAAGCAATCTGTCGGAAGAGTAGCTACTCTGCCAGGGAGCTGAATCAGTCCTCTGAGCTGGATTTTCATGTGGGCATAAAGATGCAAGTGTGAGCACAAAGGAGGGAATGGTTACAAAGGGCAGCATAGGCATTGTAGGGGAAGCACAAAACTTTTCACGTGAAAGCGATTAAATAGCTATCACCTCAGGTCGTGGTTCGGGAACAGTTCAGGTTAATCTAAGTAAGTGCTGTCACGCTTCCACCCCTCGGCCCATAAAAAGCCCTATACCCTGCCTTCCAAAGTTCTGGCACTTCTCTGACGGCACAGTGAGCCTGAGTAAAGAAGCTAATCAAGAAATCAATAGAAAACTAATGGGTATTAACACACAAGGTAAATCACGCTAATTCGAAATACTGCATCCAAACTGTCTTGAAATACTTCCACAGCTAATGGATATGTTGTCTGTTTACTCTGTCTGCTTTACAGCCGACTATTGTAATATAAGATCACATTGTATTTCCACTCCGTAGGGCTTGGATTCTTTGTTGTATGACAGCAAGCTCACAGAGTAAGCCAAATAATTAATATTTTCCAGTTACAGGAACTTAAAAATTTCTAAATTACATAAACTGAAACAATGACATACTCAGGGTAAACAACACTGCTTCCATAAAATATCTCAAATTATTTATCCTGGATCAGTAGATAGTTCTGAAAATCCGAATATCCAAAATAGCCTTTGATTTTGCCATTGTTGAAATCTCCAAAGAACGAAATATTTCTTCTTCATAACTTGTTAGACTGTTAAAATAAGGTATTTTATGGTTACTGCAAATTGAAATAATATGATGGCTACCGTTTATTTTCTGGATGCTAATGTAACTTTTATTGCAGCAGTTCTTTCAGGTGAAAGCAAAAGCTTGAGAATGTTTTATATTGTTATTCCAATGATGAGCGTAACAGTTTTGTTCTTTTTTTGTTGACTGCTGTTAGCCTAATAAATTCATCTTGGAGCTTCTAGAGTGGGTTTTTTCATGCTCTGTGGTACAAAAGCCTTGTTAGTCTAACAACAAACAAAAACATTGTTTCAAATACAAGAAGTCTTTAAGTTATATGACTAAAAAGGACAAAACTGGGAGTTCTGTCTAGGTTCTGCAAGAAGTCAGTAAGACAGGATTTTCTCACTTCTCTGGCTATAGAGAATTAGGTTTTTAACATATATACCTGGAGGACAATAAAATGAAATCCTATTTAACCAAGATTTCCGAGATGTAAAAGTGACCTTAATCACCCTATTTTAAGTTTGTTGATCTGATAAACAGTGCTGTTTTCTTTCTTAGCATCAGCCTTAAGATGAGTGGCTGCCGTGTCTTTGTTGGACACTTAAGCTCACGTGCTCGGGAACGGGATGTGGAGAAATTCTTCAAAGGGTATGGACGCATACGAGAAATACATCTAAAAAATGGATTTGGATTTGTGGTAAGTAATACCTTGTTTTCCTTTCTCTTGCTTGCAGGTACTGCTTTTGCTAGGCTGATGTCAAGGAAGGAAAGATGCTCTAGAGAATAATAGTTCCAGTGGGAAATGGAAAATATTAATATATATTTCAGACTGCTTTTCAGATGTTGGGATTACAGTTTTGACTGGGTTTTGCCAGGTTTTGCTCAAAATCTTGGTAATATTCTAGCTATGTTAAATACATTATCTGATCATAGTCTTCCATAGATTTAAATTTTATCCCTTATTTCTGAAGACAGTGTAAATATCCTGTAATGGCATTCCAAAACTTGACAAAGTCTTGACCAGGAGAAAAGTTTATACAGAACCACTTATGTTCTTCTCTCATTCCCTCTAGCCTGCTTGGTCATATCTCTAAATAATGGCCTGACATAAAAGCAAAGTAGTTGGCTAAGACAACAGGTGTAATAGGTGCTTGCTGTTGGATTTAAGCAGCACAGGTTTTAACTCTTGTGCAGCTAAAGTTAGGCATATTCACCGTCAATATGTGTTCACAGGGCGTATGTGTCTGAGACTATTAAATAAAATACGCAGTTTGTTGGATTGTAGTTTTCTACCAGTGCTTTCTAGAGCTCTGCGCTCCTAAACTGTTGTCCAAATTTTTACAGTTTTAGACGTCCCCCAAGTTGACTCAGGATCAGCCTGTTTCTTCACTATTATCTCTGTTAGCTGTTCTGCTGCACTGAGTTCAAACTGGAAACGTTGATACTGCCTTTGCACTATGGCAGGCTTACATGCCATTCCTTCTGCCAAGGTCAATCCCTTGGGTGAAACTATGGGAAAAGAACAGAAAAACAGGCTTTACCTACTTCAGTTTCATACGAATATTACTTCTTGACTCCTACACGTGCCAGTTCCTGATTGCCCTGCAGTATGAGGTATTTCTCGTTGACTGCCAATACGTAAATACCTGCTGGAGGTAAATGGCCGATCTAGACAGGACCCCGAGTTTATTTAGTGCGTCCTTTCCAATTGCTGCTATTTCTCAATCGCCTTTCCCTGAGCGTTCTTCTCGGGTAGGGCTGTTGACTCATTCACGAACAACTTCTGTTCAACTCCTGTAAATGAGTCAGACAACCCTCCTTCCTCTCTTCTCTGGTTCCTAGGCAGAAGCATTTTCTTTTCAAAGCTCACTAATAAGCTTGAATAATTGTCCCATAACTCTGTCTAAAAACGTAATTGTTCTTATGATGAAGAATTTTTTCCTTACATCTGAACAAAACTTTACCCCTTTACCATCACTGTGCACCCACACGAGGAAAGCACTTCCATCATCTCTGTAACTGTGGTTTAGGTTTTGGAAGACTGACTAGATCCACTTTGAGCTGCCTTTTCTTTAGGCTGAACAAACACGGTCCTCGCAACCTTTCTTTGTTCTCCAACCTTCTGATCAGTTTTGGTGGCCCTCTGCTTGTTCCTCCCCAATTTTTCAGTGTCTGTCTTGAGCTGAAGGGACCAAAACTGGACACAGTGTTCCAGGTGTGGCCTAACAAATGCCAAGTAGGGTGGAATAATCACATCCCTTGGTCTGCTGGCTGTGCTCCTACTGATACAGCTCAGGACACGGTTTGCTTTCATTGCAGCAAGGCCACACTGCTGACTCATGGTTAGCTCTCTATGAGGATTTCCATATCCTTTTCAGCAGAGCTACACTCCAGCCACTCAGAACCTCACCTGTTCTGCTGCTTGGGATTATTCTATCCCAGGTGCAGGACTTCACATTTATCTGTTGTTAAAACTTGTCATTCTTGTTGGCCTAATCTTTCAGCCTACCAAGGTCTGTGTCTGGTGGCTTTTTCTCCTGGCATATCTATTTCTCCTCCCGCTTTGGTGTCAGCCACAAAATTGGTGAGGGTGTACTCAGTCCTGTCATCCAGATCATTTATAAATATATTGAATAGCATTATCCTTTGTGGTACCTCACTTGTGATGGGCTGTCAGTTCATCTTTGGTTTTGGTTATTTAAAATCTGTATTTATAAAACCTTTTACAAAACCAAGTGATTTTGATTGAACATTGTTGTAGAGTTTAAAAGCATGTTTCATTGTGCTTGATTGAAATCGTTTGATCTTTGAAACTAATTATATTTACTTAGATTTTGTAGATTTCAGTGCAGAATGTTTTCAAACTTCAGACCGTAAAGCTAGTATGTAAAGCTAGATAGACTTGCAGACAATCAGTTTGTTAGAAACTAGCTGAAATCATGGGAGTTGTAGGTGCAAACTATTGATACTCTTAAATGCTGGGCCTAAATAAATTTTCTCAAGATAATCCTTGCATCGTTATGCAAGATGTGTGATGTTTAACTTGGTAGTGAAACAGATTTCAGTGCAGAAGGGGTAAGATTGCTTAAGCCAGCATTGCTTCTGAAAAGCTGTTTATAGTTACGCAAACGCTTTCTTCAACTTGAGAAGCCTCTTCTCTGTTATTCATTGCTCTCAAGCTGCAGTTCCACAATTATTTTTTTCCCCATCCACGCTGTTGGTTCAAGCAGTTTCTTCTCACTGCTTTATTTCTTTCCTTTCTCCCCTTGCTTCACATGGTGTCACCACAGTTGTCCTGCCACATAATGAACGTACCTGGGAAGCTGATCTAGTTGAAAAATAACAGTGTCTTTTTCTCTCCACCTCCTGCACTAAGTGTGCTGTTTTTCATCTGGATAGGTTTCTTGACCTAGTTTCCTGCAGAGCTGTACAAACAGCTTTGCCAAGAACCAGTGGGCTGGATAGTGGGCAGAGGCTACTTGGGCTGACTAAAGCAGCATTGCTGCCAAAAGCAAAGCAGCAGATTCCGTTGCAACAGTATACAGAGTTGCATATTATAGCTGATCCAGACCCACAGGTGGCCAGTGTTGAAGAGGGGCTTATGTTTCTTGCTCTTCATACACAGGCACCTTTTTGCCAGACCAGTGAGCTGAATTCGCTCAGAAAAAAATCAGAAGGGCTTTTTTTCTGGTTTACTCTTTCATTGCCAATTCAGTAAGAACTGAATCAGCTCCAGAACTCTTTAGAGGGTTTTGAGAGCGCACGGCTCTCCTGCTTTTGGTTGCAGTTGATCAGCTTGTGCTGTTATATCAGATTTCCCTGTATGTAGGGCTGTGTTTTAAACTGTATGCCTTGAAGTAATCCCCCCACTGCTCTCCCAAAAAGTATTTTAAAAATTTCTGTAATAAACCAGGTCATTTAGGTAATTTATTTTATATACGTCCTGCAAGTAATTATACTGAAACAACTGAGGGAGGCAAAAGGGGTTTGTGGGGTGGAGGGAGAAGAAATGGTCATGAATGAGAATATTTGGGCTTTTCAGTCATAAATGTACTAGGAATTCGCTTCGTTGTTCAAAGTTCTGGCTGATACTTCCTGCAGAAATATAAGATTTATAAATACGACACATTTTCTATCATTTGAATGTACTGAGGGAAAAATAATTTTTATTCCTGTTTTCCTTCTAGGAATTCGAAGACCACAGGGATGCTGATGATGCAATTTATGAACTAAATGGTAAAGAGTTGTGTGATGAAAGGTAAGCTTGATACCATAATTTCACTTATGAACAGCAAAAGTGCTTTGTGTCCAAATACAGTGCATTAGCTTGTGCTCTGACACCTGTTTCTTGTGGCTTTGTGGTGGGATACACCTTCCATAACTTTAGATAAAGAGATTCATTGGGATCCTGTCCACAATCTTACATAAGGCAAAGACAGTTTGGGACTGGAGGGAGGGGTGGTTTGGAGGCAGGCTGACTGGTTCTCCACTCGCACTTATTTCTCTTTCAAAGCTGACTCAAGTTCTTGTCACTAGAAATATTAGTAAAAGTGAATTGAACTTATTTATTTATCTGTTGGCTTTAGAAAATAAGCTGGTGATAGCCTTTCATCATTTGGAGTGATGCCCTTCAGTTTGCAACAACAATGTGGGCTATAGTCACTGTATGTTACAGTAATTTTTATTTTGATTGTGGAAGTTGGGTTTTGGTCATTACTTATTTTGGTACTCTTTTTCCTCTGTGATTACTCTTGGGCTCTGGTTGAGCAAATTTAATTGTTTCAGTCTGAATTACAGACCCATGACAATTTTAATGAAAATCTGAGATGAATGAGACAAGAGATTACCACTGTTCTGGCTCTTTAAGAAATGCCAGTGACTGTGTTATAAATCATTGCTTGCAAGGGCAAGATAATTCTTGTTTGTGCACATGTGCTTCCAGTTGCGAAAGATCTAAGTCCATGTCAAATACTTAAAGTTTGTGTTTTGTTTTATTTTTTTATTTCTTCTTTTGTTTTGTTCCTGTCATAAGGGTTACAATTGAGCATGCTCGAGCCCGAAGAGGAAGGGGCAGATTCCCACAACGGTTCAGTTATTACCAGTCGCAGAGTGGATCTAGGTAGGTGGTCTGGACTCTGTTTCCTACAAACGGAAAAACTGCAGAACTGTACTGAAATGTTGTTTTCTTCTTGTGGTTGGAGTTAGGGATCCAGCTCTGTTTTCTTGTATAGCTTCACGAAAAAAGTTTTATGTTTTCAAACCTTGGAGGTCCATTACTGTTATTTACCTCCTCTGGCTGGGAGAATGTGGATTTTAAAGCAGTTTAACTGGCTCACAGAGGTTCACAAACCTGTTGTGAAACGCTCCCTCTTCGTGTTGCAGCCACTACATTGGTCTTGCTTCCTACTGTTGTGTACATGATGTGAAAGAGTAATGCTGCAGTTGGATTGTCTGTTTTTAACACACTACATCAAGAAAAATGCCAGAGCTTCTCTACTGAGGCTTTTATCATTAAACTGAGCTTACATGCTAAGTAGAATTATTGTAGAGCAGTAGTTCAAGGTATTTACTGTCTAACCAAGCTTTCACATTTCCAGTTGTATGGTTATCAAAATGCTTACTTCAGCACAGCATACAAAAGGAACTGTATTTGAGAAGCAGTGCTAGGGCACAATATACTAGCATGTGCAGAAGTGTTTTAAATACCAGCTGACTAAGTTTGCTGACCAAGCAGGTGCCTTGCAGAAGGAGAGCCTCTGTCTGACGATGGAATCTGAAAAATAGGACGTAGCTTATATCTAGAATACCTGTAGTGGACATACAGTGTTTGTGGAGGTGTTCACTTTCAGTGATTTGAGCCAGTGGCGAACCTTACACCAACTTGCAGTGGAATTTGTGAAAGTTCTGGAGATTTGCATATATTCCACCAAACAACTACACATTACATCTTTGTACTTTATATCTACCTGTGTGATGCAAATATGTATAGAATAATTTACTCTGTAGAGACGTTTATGGCCGTGGCCTATGTGGAGTACAGTTTGGAAGAAAGACAGAGGCTTAACTGACGTAAACCTCTGCATTTGTCTCAAAGTCAGAATTGCTGCCAGTTACAAACCAGTGTCTGGAACATCTAATTTGCATATGCAAGTATGCTAATTAGATTATTTTTTCTTTAGTGGCAGTAACCTTGATGCGGTATAATTGGTCCGAGGTCCAGGCTAAAAGTGGACTTTTAAAGTAGGAAGTGTGATTGAAGGTCGTGGGCATCTGACGTTGTAGTCATGTTCATGACGTCAGACTGCCGATGCCAGACAGGAAGAGACTGCCGTTTGCAATAATGGAAAAATGAGACTCAGCCTGCCAGTTTTGGGACTCTGGGACCTCTGTTTAAATGCCTGGAAGATCTGGATGTTCTGAAAAAAATTGGGACACTTTGAGGTATGCACTGAAATGAAATTGCCTATGCTTCAGTGTACAAATCAATACGCACGATTTAGGATTATGTTTCTATGGGAGGAGAAGATAAGAATAATTTTCTCAAAGGTCAGTGTTCTTGATTCTTGAATCTTTTTGTAGTAATACAAAGTAGTGCCATTGTTATAATCCTGCATTACTATCAAAAGGCTGGCATACCTTTTTCCATAGTTCTCAGATCCTTTTTGATTCAGAATAATTACAATTGGGAACACAAATGACCTGCAAGGGCAGTATTCTCTCCAGATGTCTTACTCTTCTGTATGAACATTTTCAAGCTACATGTTCATTTTTGAGAGGGTCTTTAATTTTGGTTAAGTGAAAAAAATTGGTTTTCATTCAGGAACTGTAAACTGACGTAGTTATTTCAGGGCAACCAGTTATCTAGCTCTCATTTTACTAAAATGAGAATATTTCTACCCACAAAACTATCTAATATAGGTCATGGTGGCATTTATAAATATTAACAAATGATTTGGAATTTAGAAGCATGAACTAAGATGCCTTTAAGTTGTGCTTTCTATCTCCGTGACATGAAGCAGAATTTATCCTACCAACTAAAAAACAAATTTAAAAATTGCCCTTTATATGAATATCTTCCAAAACTGTATGTGTGAGCCAAGCCTGTCAAATACCAAATTAATTCTCTTTACATTTTCTTCATTGTCCTGGGCACTTGTTTCAGTGTATCTAGAAAAAATGGCAGCTATATTGACTGCCTTCATATAAAGTTCTTCATCAAAATCCTTTTTAATCCCCTTTTAGCAGCTCTCTTCTTGTAGTAGACTCTTAAATATGTTCTTGGCTAGGGAGAATCAAATCTGCAGTCCAGCAACAAGGAAAATACTTAAATCTCTCAGAAAACTATAGAAAACTGATGTTTTCTTAAATTCTAAATGCCTTACACTGGAGACTTTTTCCTTTTTTTTTTTTCCCTCTGAACTCTTCTAGTCGGTATGGACCTCCTGTTCGTACTGAACACAGGATCATAGTTGAGAACCTTTCATCCCGTATCAGCTGGCAGGTGAGTTAACATCTTGTCTTCTTTTTTTACACTTTATTTTCCTACCCTGTAAGTAGACTGCTCTCAGCCTCATTTCTTAATAAAGCCATCATAAATATTTAACCTGAATAAAAAATAAGCAAAAAAGCTTCAGTGGTTGCTAAAACTAGCGTTCAAACACTTGAAGTCTTTGGTTTCACAGCTGTGCAAATAATTCTATAACTGGATTTTGTAGTTGGGACTGATTCTTGCTTACTTACGTTTACCAACTGATAAGACTTTTGAAGACTCTAGATTGTTTCTAAATTATTGAAGCATAGCATCCATTCAAACTATGTCATCCTTTTGTATTGTTACACTTGGAAGTGCATGTCTTTGTTTTGAGTGAAATTTATGGTCTTATGTTTTGCAAAATATTTTCGTGAATTGATGCATGATTGAGAAGTCTGGTAATACGTCATTAATAAAGCAAATCTTAAAAAAGCTACTGTGTAAAGTATGCTTAGAGTAGATACTTTGTAAAAACCCCAAACCTTCAGTAATTGTATTTCGAAGCTTTCTTAACCACCTTTCTTACTTTTCTTTTCACCTCTTGCTAATGTTTTGCTCGTTTTTAGCTGGCTTTTAACAGAATAATTATATAATCAATTCCTTTAGTCGTATTCTGTGTATTGTACAGTCTATAGAAAGTTTACTTTTTAAGGGCATAGCAACAGATGCTATTTACAAAACGTGAGTGACTAGTGGAGTTTATTCCTGTTCATTAACCTTTATATTCTTTGAATAAAGAGACTTTAATTAGTGTACTGAAAGATGCAGTAGAACGTGTTGAATGTTCAAAGCCTTGATCTTGCAGCTAAATCCGCATGAGGAGGCTGTTTGGCTTGCCTGGAGCTCCACTGATGTGTTTCATAAGAGCTTGGGTACAATCCATGCAGATAAATGGTTGAACTAGGTTTGTTTATCTTCTGCATGACAGGTTCAAAAGGTTCATAATCGTACGGTTGTATTAATTATTGAATAACTAAAAAAACCAACTTCTGAGATGATGTGATGAGCAAGTGGATTTCATCTGAGTATCTTCTGGGTATGCTATGCAATTATGTATATGAAGAGATTGCTTTAAAACACAGCACTTGGAAACAACAGTAGGGACCAGAGAAGTAAGCAAGAATAGGGTATTAAGGAGAGTAAATCCTATAATGCTGTTTCGTGTTAAATTCATAACTTGAAAAAAAACCTTAACGTTTCTGTAAATTCCTTTCACTTGTGAATATTTATAATGGCTTTATGTGTACTTACCATTTTAGACTGAAGCCCACCCAATTCAGATTTCATACTGATGAATCTTTAGGATTCTGGTTATATGTTTTAATGACTCTCTTAAATATGTGATAAGTTAGCATAAGAGACTTTACTTCTTGATACCTGCCTAAATAGAAATTGTTTGAAGCTAAAATCCATGTGCAAGCCTCATTTAGTTTTGAAGATGTACTGCTTTGATACTGACTGTAGTGTTTTAACTTCTTTTAACTATGCTGCTTACACAACAGATTAAAATAGCTAACACATTAACAGTAGTGGCATTATTCTTCCTTTCTAATCCCTGAGCTTCTAGCAAGCACAATCAGTATGGAACCTTGCTTTAAAACTTACGCATGTAATTTCATCTTTGGTGTGTGCAGATCCCTGTGCTTTGAGAACTTCTGTCTCTTTTAAAAGTTATTGTGTTGGGATATTGATTAATTTAAAAAAACAAACAAACAAACCAAAACCAACAAAACTCACCACAAATAAAATTTATATTCAGATCAGTTTCCACAAATTGTTGACTATATTGTTAACAGATAATCTAATATCTAAGTGGTAGACAAACTGTCAGAATTCTTCTTATTTTAGCAAACGTATTTCTGCATGTCCAGAGGTTTCCAACCACCCTCATTTGTTCTTCAGTATCTTTGAATTTTCAGGCAGTTGAGAAAGTAGGTCTGTGTGACATCAAAATGTAATTTTTTATATGTGTTTTTCCTATTTATGGTTGTCCTACATCTTATTTTCCTGTGCTGCTAAGGGCAACAGGGTATTATTGTGCTGTTTAAAGTAAAACAGAACAGTAAACTCAGGATAAAATTTGACTGTTCCACTGATTTCTGTTAAGTAAAACCAGATAACTTTAAAACATTCCCCTATTAATAGTAAATACCCTGTTGAGCTTGTATAACACATGCACACTTACTCTTTTGAGCAATAATGTTGGCATCTTAAATCATGTTGACATTACTATTACAAATGATATTTCATGGTGATAACCTTATTATTCAGTATATAGTGTGGCAAGTCTATGGAGGCCTCAATTTTAAACCTAAAGTTATTGAATTAGAAAATAATTATATAGATTAACATTTTCTAACTTCCTTTTGACTTGCCAGGCCTGGTCTCCTTAAGCTCTCGTTGACTTGAGCAGAGCCAAAATTTTGTTCTTCGTCTCTAAATTGGGATAAACATACTGAGGCTGAAGTATTACGTTTAATGGTGCTGTAGGGCCCATTTTTCATTTGCTGTTAAAGTTTCTTTGTGTTAAGCACATGTGAAACAAAATATCTATGAGTTTGCATATGCCAGTTTTTAAAAAAAAACTATTGCATTTTAATTGAAATATTAGATAAAACTAAGCCTTCTTACAGTCTGTGGCAAATGTTCTAAAGTTTTTCTTGGCTTTTTGTTTTGTAGTCTTTTCTTCGTTAAGCATATTTCTAACCAAGTGCATTTTGAACCTCTTCTAACAACCTTGATTTGGTTAACCCTCATTTTTCTTGTGTGGAGGAAAAAGAACCAAAGATTTGGGGGTTTTCTAGTGGCTGGAATTCTAGGGTTTGGCCTGTTCTGAATTTTCCTATTGGTTCCTATGACACTCCTGTTTTTTGGCGATCTAGATCTTGGTTTGCCTGGGTTTGATCTCGATTGGCTAGCACAGATCATCCTCGGGTTCTTTAGCCACTTCTGGAGACTATGTCCAGTGCTTTCAGGGCCTCTGGTACCTCCGTGAAGCGTATTGCTATGAGCCATCACTCTGCCTTTCTCATGTAAGAGAGTTCCTCTTGGCCAGCTAGGTATTGGACAAGCAACTCTTTGCTTAAGGTACCTTCTTATATCATCTGCCACTTGTGGCATGTTGCGGTAAGTAGTCTGGGACTATAAAATACCAGATACTGTTTGGTAGAAGTACTGCTTTAACTTATACAAATGTTTAGCATTTTAGTGACCTTTTACATTATTTGTTTGTACTTTATCCTGTTGCTGAGCAAGTAATTTTACAGTGTCTGCGTGGTTAGCCTCTATTAAGTTAAATACAAGGGTGTCTATTGACGTGGCACTGTAGTGTGACGGATATTCAAGTGAAATATACGAATTTTTTTTCCCATGTAAAATTATTAATTATCTAGTAATTACACCTATTTGCTTTTGATTTTGCTGTAAGGTTGGGGGAGGTGAGCATATGGAATTAGTTTGTCTAGATATATTGGATTGTTATTTAACTGGGGTGTTAATGCTTATAGTCAGCCATGAAAATTTGCATTTAATACTACGTTGCTTTTCATCTGGTATAATTCTGATTTCAGTGCATATGTATTTTTAGTGTTTTCATAACAGCTGGTTTGGGGGTGCAGGGTTATTTTAAAAGTGGTATTTTACTCACTGTAGTTGTAAAAGCGAGGGATTCTTTCTATATGCAGCTGCTATTACACAGGCTGATTTTCAGAAACTTTTTTCTAAATTACATGTATTTATAGAAAAATATAAAAGCATTAAACAGTTTTATCAGAGAAAGCTTTAGGGGGTATTATGTACTGCTAGCTGACTCGTTTGTGTCCTTTTTAAGGCTAAAATGTTAACTTTTGCTGCAGGACTTGAAAGATGTAATGAGAAAGGCAGGGGAGGTCACCTATGTGGATGCACACAGAAACAACAGGAATGAAGGGTAAGTTAATTTTGGGTCCAAATCCATAAGAGAACTGAAAATGTTAAAGGCAAGATTATCCTTGTAATATAAAAGAAATGAAACATAAATCTATGGTGTGGCTTAGATGCTGAAATTTCTTAAATTAAAAAAAAAAAACAAAACAACAACATCCTGTCAGTAAGTAGGAGTTCAGAAGTGGTATTGAACTCAGTCTCTCCTCCCTACCATGAAAACAATGTCAAAACAGAAGAAGAAGGGAGAAAACCTTTCAACAGTTGGGTTCTGCTGTCTTGAACTTAGAGTTATTTATGTGTAATCATTTGTGATCTAATTCTGACTCCTGAGGCTAGAATATCTCCTGTCTGTGGCTTCTTTGCACTGGTTCAACAAAGCCATGGGAAATTAACATTACCAAGCTCCATAAGGAATACCTAGCTGCCTGTTCCCCATTCTGCAGACTACAAAGGTCCTACACAACAAAGCAGGAGAGAGGGAATTATGAATGGAGTGTCTGTGCTGGCCAAACAGTGCTCTAAGGGCCATTGCAAGCAAATGTAACTTAGATTTTCTTTTTTGAAGAGAAAACAGATTAAAGAAACAAAGACAGGATTTTTCCGTTCACTGTTAAAATTCTTAATAGGGCAGGAGAGTCTGCAAGTTTATTTTGTTTCTTGGACAGCTTTAGAATGCAACTTAGTGGAGGACTAAAAGATATTCCCTCAGCCGGTGCAGGTTTGTGTAGCTTGCTGGATTTTCTCTACCTCATTGCAGATGAGAGTTTGGGAAGGTTTAAGAAAATGTGGAGGGTATGGATGGCTAGGACTGTTAGTGTCACATTTTCCTGTTAACCAAGTTAAAAATTAGCTTTCAGAAGATAAAACATCAAGCTGTGAATCAACAGATTGAAAAAGGCCTAAACTTATTCTCCTTGCTTTTTCAGTTTCACTGAAACTTTTCTTTTTTTTTTTTGTGCTTCCTGATGGTATACAGGGTTGTGGAATTTGCGTCTTACAGTGATATGAAGAGTGCACTGGAAAAATTGGATGGCACTGAGCTGAATGGACGCAGAATTAAACTGACTGAAGATCACAGAAGGCATAGGTATGTCACCTGACCTGATAAAATTCTGCTGAGGGCATGGATTTGGGTAGTATCGATGCCAAAGTTTTATTATCTAATTCTTTGGCCCCAAGCTAAATATCACAGCACATAACTACTTTCTATCTGTGTAAACAGATTTAGATAAGAACTAACTTGCTGAAAATAAGGTAAATAGAACGCTGTTGGATGACAGTAAGGAGAATTTTTTTTTTAAACATAAAGCTTTATAGCTAAAGAAAGGACTTTTTAAAAAAGGAATTTTGTTATTAAAATAATTTGAAGTTAATGGAAAGCTGCTTCACAGTCCTGTAAAATGTCTCTCAAATAGTTGTGAAAGCCAACCTTTTCATGAGAATAAAAGAAAAACAGTTAGCTTGCTTGCATTATTTACAAAGCAGTTCTGCCATTTAGTCATTAAAAAAACATGTTAGCTGCTGCTCTTTCCTTGTCTTTCTTAAAAATAAATCAATTTCTTTTCATTAAAAGAGGGATGCATAACTAGAGAAGGTGTTAAACTGTCAGGCCTTAAAGCGTACTGGTGTTCCATGCCTTTAGACACTTTTTTTAACATCTTGAAAGAAACCCTAACTAATTCACATGGGCGTTTCTGGAGAGAATGCATACCACAGGTATGAATTTTCATTTTTGTGCTTTTCTTGATAATTGGCTAAAAAATTGTCTGCTCCTGGGGCAGGGGGCAGCATCTTTTATCAGGTAAGTCATATTTTGCCAAGCTAGCAGAGAAGGTCAAAGCTAGCAATTCCTGCTCTCCTTGGCCTAAGAAGATTTTATGATGGAGCATAACAGAAATCTAGCAGTACTCTGAAATAACTGAATGCAGTGCATAGCGCACTCAGATGTTCAGATGGATGTGCTGTGCATACAAAGTAGTTGAGAATTTAAATTGAGTATTTTAAATTTAGTAGGAGGTGAGACTACAGCTCTTAATTGTGTTTCTCTAGAAGCAGATCTCGATCAAGGAGTTACTCAAGATCTCGCAGCAGGTCCAGGTCTACAGGATCTTCCAGATCGGACAGCCGGTCCAGGTCCAGGTCAAGATCAAGGTCCAGGTCCAGGTCCAGGTCTCGCTCTCGTTCCCGGTCCCGATCTCGATCCCGATCTCGTTCTCGCAGTCGTACACCTAAAAAGAGTTACTCCCAGAAGAGCCACCGCTCCAGCTTGCTAGCTTCTTCCCCATCTCCCTCTTCTTCTAAAAGAAAATCTCGTTCTAGGTCGAGCTCTGCTCATAGCCGTAGTTAACCTGCTCTTAGAGATGTATTAATGCGTTTAATTTGATTCAAGTTTCTTGGAGACTTGAGACAAATTATACATGAGAACTGGGAGGGGAAGAGTTAACACGATGAAAGGGTAACCTCCTCTTACATTGCCAAAGTGCCTGTCATCAAATAGGCCATCTCTGTGAGGAGGGGCTGTCAGCTTTCTCCTTTCAGTGAAGTCTGGAGTGGGAAGTCTTTTTTAATGTTTTTTCCCTGCTATTAGTAAACATTTCTATCATAGATATATTATGTACACATAATGCTGAGGTAATGGGATGAGACAATACGCTGCTTTCTCCCTCTCTTGCCCCCCCACTTTCCTCTCCACCTCCAAGGCCTTTGACTTCCAAAATACTACATTAGCTTTTGTCCTTGGTATTAAGTCCAAGAACAGGAAGTATAGATTTTTATTCCTTTAAGGCTTTGTGGCTACTTTTCTGTGTGAGAATGAATGGACCAGCTGAATTTAGTTTAGAGTTCACTTTTTTCCCGTTGCTTGGCTTAACAGGCTGTTTAAGTTCCAGCTTTAAATGACCTTGATAATATGCTTAATTTGCAACAGACTTTCAGGAATACACATTGGTCAGTTGAATAGTGCTCATTTGGATAGTGAATCAATACAATGTTAACCAGTAATGAAAGCTGGAATTCCCTGTTAAGATGAGACATACCATCCAGATGTCAGGATTATTGGGAATCCATTATACTAATTTTCCAGTAATTCACTAGTATGTGGTGTTGTATGTAGAGGCCTTATTTGACAGGTGACTCCATAAAGCTGCACAGAAATGTCAATATGCATGTCCATGGTTTTGATGTTTATAAAAACGACATAGCTTTCATACCCAAAAGTATGATACTGAGTAATGTGTGTATGACTAGCAATAGTCTTGATGGAAAAGAAGGTTATTTTAGTAATGACAGCAGCAAAAATCCCAGGAAACGTGTAGTCAGTTGTGACAGGGAATGTTAATCATGTTAAATCATAAAGAGGATAACTTCTTTAAATCTCCTGAATGCACAGTTGTTTTGATTAATAGAAATTTCCACTGCAAATACTGTTTGTTCTTATAATAATTTGGAATTAGATTTTTTTTAACTTCTGTATTGTTAAAGAAGGGAAACTTTTGGAAAAATATGTAAATTAATCCCAAAGTCTTACGTGTGTTTAAATGTACCATTCCTAATGAAATAAAACCTTTTTCTGGCTTACTTTGCAGTTCTGTTTAGTAATGTTACTGTTGCTGTCGTTCACTTGGTACAGTCTTGCAGACATGATCACAAGGAAATTTATTTGAAGGTGTACTCATATGGAAGTGAGCAAAATGTAAACTAGAAACCAGTTATGACACGTGAGTAACCAGATGCTGACTAGGAGGAGGACAGGATAGGATTTTACTGTCATGGCCATTAGTGGCTGTTTGCATGGATGGCAAATAGTAGTCTTTCTCCAGTCCTTGCAGACAGATTTGTGTGACACCTCCTTGTGCACCAGTTCAATAGAAGAACCAACAACCAAATGGCCATAGGTGTTGGAATCTTCCTGTAAGTAAAATCATTTGTCACTTTTGAAATACAGTTCCAGAGATTCTTGTATTGCCCACACTACTTCTGTGCATCCAAGGCTGACACGCTTTCTAGAGCAAATTACTGCTAATCATGTTCTTTGCATGTTTGGTGTGGTGTGATGTGAATATGCCAGCAGTTCAGAAAGGAAGACAAGGAACAAATAGGAATCAACTTTGCAGAGGAATCTTGCCAGATACGGCTCTGTTGGGAAAGCTGGGGTATACTCAGCTGTGTTAAATGTCAGTCTTGCTTCCTTTGGTAAATCTGTTACACTACCAAAAAAACTCCCAACAATGTCTACTGCTTCGCCTAGGACCTTTGAGATTGGCAAGTATAGTATTGGAGACCTTGAATGCTTCTGACCACAGCATGATTACCTTGCAAATAGTTTAAATATAGAGCTAATGTAGATCTTGTGAGTTTTATTAATTCTTGATTTTTTTTATTGTACAATGTCAATTCCCTGCCATAATTTTCTGTTGATTCAATCAGCAGTGGCATTAGTAAGATGAATACAGACCAAAGAACCAGCCTCCCATTCCCCCCCAAATACCTTGAAGTTATAAGCAAGCTTATAATTGCTGTTGTGATTGCAGCCATAAATACGTACAGCTTATTTCTGAATCTAAAGCCCAGTCTACCCATAGATTTGTGTTGCTATTAATACTGGTTAGAAGTACATTTTTTTTAACTTATTTTAAATGGTATGATTGAACTGATAGTGGTTTAGTGTAGAAACACCTATGACAGTATTTCTTTTCTGTGCTGGCGTAGCAGCGGTTTAAACATCTTTGCCAGCACAGCTGCATCCAAGTTAACTGTAGGACTGGTTTCTAAATGTAGTAACAGGTAACCGAGGACTGCAGATTGTAGGGTGGTGTTACCAATGCAATGTGACACGATGGAAATAGACCTGTCACTAATTTTTTTCACTTTTTTCAAGGTGTTAAGCAGTGGCTCTTTGTTCCCCTAAGATATACAAAGGTGTGTAGCTGATGAAAAGGTGAGCTTTTGAAATACAATCAAAACTGATTTTTCTTTAGGGAAAGATTTGTTTATGGTAGATGTGAACTTGGCAGCTTTCTCAATATTTATTTGAAGGGCAAGGATAGAAATCTTTAGCAGCTAAAAACAGTTTCCTTAAAGGAGAGGTCAAGTCCCTGGTTACTCACCTCTTAGTTGTTTCTTTTGGTATATTAATTTATATGCCTGTAGAAATAAAGGATTTTGAAGGCCAAATTTTTATTGTGCATGCGATTTTTTTTCCATGGCTTTTTCCGTGTTAAAAAAGCTTAAGCCCTTAAAATGTATGTCTGATTCCTGCCCCCCCCCTTTCCTGCTGTGTCACCACATTTATTTTTTTCTTAAAGAGGTCAGACTCTGAATAGCAGGTTGGATTTTTTTGCTTTTAGGAAAAAAAAAACAAAAACAAACAAAACCAAAAACCAAACCAAGCCTCGAGACTATTACATCAGGAAGTCCTGATTTTGAGCAGGTTTCAGAGCAGCACAGCCCTATTTGGTGCATGATAGAGTTGGAAATGAAAGCTACATTTTTCATTGAGGTTCAAAGTTTTTACCTTACCTGGCATGTAAAACAAGCTACAACTGTGTACACTTAATTAATTGCTTTGATGAAGGATAACTCATTGTGCCACTCTTAAGTTGGTCATGTCTGACCTCAACTTGGAGCGAAGCCGATCTGGAATTTGTAGTTTTAGGGCATATGATTTGGTGCTAGAGGGGTTAAAAAGACAGTTCAGCAGCCTGAATAAAATACTTGCTTGGCGATCACCAAAGGCAGAAAAGTCTTAAGAGGGCAGAAGAGGGACTGGGGTAGATAAGTCATGAAGGGAGAAAAAGGACAAGAGGGAGTTTGAGTTTTGACAGGTGGCAGTTTCGGTGTTAAAGACTCTTATAGACAGACCACAGAAAGGAATACAAGCTTTATACTTGTGACAGCAGTTCAAATTTAGAGGTTACCTCCAGCATGGTGATCTTGAAATAAACAAATTGGGGAATGTGTGCTTGTTTGTCTTGCTTAAAAATATTTGGTGTTCTGCTGAAGAGCAAATGGTCTAAAGAACACTAAAGTTGTACCTGTGTTCCTGTGAGAAGACGGTATGTACAAGTCAAGTAGGCATCTTGATTGGGAGACATAGACTTGCTTGGTAGACTCCTTAGGGAACAAATTATAGTCTGAAACTTGGCTGAACTATTAATGTATTTCAGAAACTAGATTATTTTAAAAATAGAACATCTTTAGACTGCATTGGAACAAATTATTTATCCATATCAGGTGCCTTAGTTCCAACTTCACAGAGCACAGGAATGTAAGCTCCACTTTAAAATAACCGTAAATAGACTTCTTTAATGTATTAAAGTCATATCTTTTATAGGCAGCATGTTCCAACATCTGACACTTTCCATGAGAAAGCTGGGAATCATCCCTTCCAACTGGCAGAAAGCTTCTGCTCTCAGCCCTGCAAAGCTGAAAGGAACAAAGCGCTGAAGTCCTGATACATCTACAAGTAAATCTGTCGTTACTCCTACCCTTATTCTGCTAACCTGATCCTTGAAGAGCAGTTTTCACAAATTTCTTCTCAGCAAATGGAGGTGACATTAGACAATGCAAATGTTAAATTTATATTGGATTCGAAGGTTCCATTTGTACCTTGGGGGTGCAGTTGGGCGATATGGCTAGGATGATCTAGCAGCTTGCTGCTGGCGAGACAAGCTACCGTCCCTGTGCCTGTCCCTTGTCTTATGCCAGCTCTGATGCTCATCTTTGCTTCCAGAAGCCAAGTCAATTATATCACAAAAGGTGGGTACTTCAGGTCTGCTGCAATACTGCTTGTTCCAGTCCTCTCTGGGCAGGAGGAAGTGGAATTATCACCCGGGGTATGTAACTCCCCCACAATCCTTCTGTTTGCCTTCCTCACAAACAGAAGTATCCTATTTTTCCTAATGTTGTCCTCCCATTCTGTCCTCCAAGCAGTCTCCAAACAGAACACCATCACACTCCTTCTGCCCAGGATTTCTTGTGCTTCTCTTATCACAGGACATTTTCCTCCCAGGGGAAGCCTTACGCTGCAGCACGTACCTGCTTGCAGCACAGGGCACAGCTCAGCTGCAAGTTGAGCACTGCAATTAGTTGCATTTAGGCAAGTGTTAACATCCCACCCAAAAAATAAGAGTGTATTTTCTGTGATGTTTATGGCGCTTCTTTATTATTAATTACATTTTTGTCAGTTTAACACAGGGCTCTCCCTCCAAGGGTAGCCCAGCAGTTTGTGATGATGAATTTCATTATACTTTGCCACGTCACATCTCAGCTTTACAGATGAGAAGAGGAAAGCAAGTGGTGGGAGTGCTGACCTGCGGCTGCAAGAGAAGGAGGTCAGGAGGAGGAAGGTTCCCGCGGAACGGCCGGGATTCCCCACGGAACAGGTTGGGCTCCGAGTCGTGCCATCTAGTGGCTGTACTTGCTGCCGCTGCCTCGGGAGACACGAAACGGCCTCGGAAGGGGTTTCTCTCCTCTCAGGAGAGAAAAAGTTTCTCTTCCAAAAATGAGGTGAAGTAGCAGTGTGCTTCCGGTAGGCAGAAATGCCACGGGACCTGTACCCGCAGTGCTCTGCCATTGCTCTAGTAGAGACGGTCAAGGACGATGAGTTCTGAGGTGGGAAGTTCTCAGGTCTGCCTGCTCCTCCTGCTGCACCCTCATCGTAGAGCTGAGTCCTGTACAATTCCTAAGTGGCTTTAGTTTTCTTACAAAGGTTTTGGAAGCATGTAATTTCCAGTCTGTTTCCTTCATTCCCCCTCCTTAGCCATTGTTTGCTGGAAGACTAAATGCTCTGTGTGTACAGTACCTGAGGGCATGTTTCCCATTTTACCAGCCCTGCAATCAGTTAGCCCTCCACCCCCTCTCTTTGCAAACCTGCGAGAGAGCTGTTAGCCTTTCACCCTGGGGGTGATTTACTAGGACAATAACGCTGATTAGCTAACAGTTATGCCTGGCAGAGGGCTATAGCTGGGGGAGTAGCACAAGCAGAGGGCTCTATGCGCCTCTGCTTAAAGGAGGGGATACAGCAGAAACACTGACTCCACATAAGGGATCCATTCAGGCCTTGGATAGAGTCAGCACCAAGAGGAAAGTGCAAGGGTTAACAGGCTGGGGGCCTGGGCGAGAAACAAGGCCAAATTATATGCTCTAGTGAAATACTAGCTAATGGCAGCTCTGTATGTCTGGGTAGTCTCAAGATGTTCAAAGGACAATCACTACTATTGATTTGCTGGGCCTAGGACCACGAGGGAGTGATGAGGGAGAGCAGAAGAGGGTATGGTAAAACCTGCTCTTCAAGATTAAGGAAGGGCTTAAAATAAAAGACAGAGTTTCACCGGTAATGAATGATACTTTTGTGTTGTCTGATGGCTTTTTCCTGTAACCAGGGATGAAAGTCTTCTCTCCCTGATCTCTCCTTTTCCACTCTAGAAAATTCTTGCACTGTGTGGGCATTTAGGCTGAGCTGGAAAGATCCAGATCAATATGCTTAGAGCGGATGTTTCAGTTCAGACCAAGAATTGCCCTGTATGTGTGTACGTAGGTGTGATACATCACTGCAGACCCTCAGATCAGGTTCAGCAGGATCCTACGTGCACGCTGGATTTCTTTTACCCAACAGCCAGCTCTCTGGCATTCTGAGGCAACCGATTTCTCCTTGCATCTCAGAGGCCCGTGGATATTACTTTGTGGTTCACAGAGGTAAGATGTATCAGGTCACACTTTTAAAGGAAATGAGCGCCCATTGGTATAGCTGAAGTCATTAAAATCTGAAAATGATCCCACTTTAGTGCCTTGAAAACAGAGGTACACCAAACATATTAAAATTTGAGCCAGATTTGGGGGTAGGGTGGAGGTGTTGCAGCAGATGCTGGCACTGCAATGGCAGGAAAGGGAAGTAAGGAAAAGATACTGTCGTGGTTTAGGCCGAAAGAAAGGAAACTGGATGAAATATTGGCTTTTCACATCTACAGGTGAAAGAACTACTCCTCACACTCAGTGAATGGGCCTGTGGGTCTATAGGCCCCACGGTTGGGATTTTCACAAGTGCCTCAGGACATCAGGAGTCCAGGCCAGCAGCATTCCAGCCACCAGCCAGAGCTCTCCAAAAGGTGGAGCAGACTGCGCCTGCCTAGGCCATGGGCAATCTGCCCTTCGGCTGGTACTGACCACCAGAGAATCAGTATCTGGCCTCTCTAGACAGCCTAGCCCTTCCTTGCCTCTGGCCAAAGATGGAATTTACCGGAGCTGGAGTTGAACACAGCATCTAGTGCTTCAGCCTGAAGTGTTGGGTTTTGATTGCACTTGGCTTTGTTCCTTCTTTTTCCCAGTAAAGCTTCAGATCACACTGACTCTTTAACAAAAAGCATAAGCAAGCAACTCCGCTGTTTCTTACACACACGGCCATTACCATGTTCTCTGCATCACTGCCAGTTCCTGTGAATGCCTAACTGAAAAGTGAAGTGCTCAACAAACCAAGTTTTCTTATACGTTTAAAAAGCTTCCTCGTTCTTTTTCTTCAAATTGTCACAGCTGATTTCTAGCACTGTTCAAGAACACTGCTGATCATGTAGACTGGTCTTCCACGTTTGCCGAAATGCTTGCTGCAAGCTTTCTGCCCACACCTGCCCTCCATTTGTTTCAATTTGCTTTACCTTTTTCCAGTTCTGGCACTTGGATGGTCTAAAATCCACATCTGCTCATTGCACATACTCTCCTGAACTTCTTTTAGTCCAGTAGCTCATATCTCTTATCCAAAATGATCATACTATGCCATATTTCCCAGTGAGAACGGATGATACTCAGTATATAACTCTTCAGACCCCACATCTCTCAGCAAACTCCTTGCAAACTATGAGTGAATTTACTTAGCTCAGCTAAGACCTTGCAAACCTGTACTGCGCACTTTCCGACCCTATATTTGTCTATACTACCTGAACGACAGAAATAGCTGTATGTGGAAAAAGAGTTGTGGTGAGAGTGGTTTACGCTTGTACTCGCAGGGAAGAAGCTGCGGTGTTAGGTAGCAGCCAGTGCTGCCTTGGACTTGGGTCCAAAGCTGCCCCACATGCTTCTTTCCCATGACGGTGCGGTTTACGTAGCAGTGGGGTTTGTCCAGTGCAATTAGATCTCGGGGTACCAGCGTGGCATCTGCGATGCAGTCACAGAGGGAAGCTTAACACCAGATAGATCACGTGAAGCAAACAGGGCCCGGGACAGCTCGCAGCATGGCAGCAGGCTGTGCTTTCAGCAAGTATTCAGCTCTCTGAGAGCTCTCGCCAAGGGCCAGTGCGCTGTGAACAAGGACAAAAACTCACCTCTGCTGCCACCAGGAGCAGACAGGACCCCAGACCCTCTCCTGCAGCGGCTGCGCTCCGGCCACGGTAACTGTGCACTCAGAGTAGCCCCTTTCAGAAACGCCATTTGCAGGAGAGCAGCCCCTCTCCTGCTGGAGGTTGGCTGGGACCCCACCAGATGGTGCTGTAACACTGCCTCAAGGAAATACCCTTTCTAGAAGATACTTGCACAATCCGTCTTAAAATAGCCCTGGTGACCTAAACCACTGCCTTTGTGGAAAAACACACACACACACACACAAAAAAACCCAAACCAACCCATAACAACACCCTTGTCTAGAGCACTGGAAACTCTGCCTTCCTCTCCTCATGTGGTTTCCGGCACGCTCACCTGCCGGGGAGCAGAAGGAAGGAGGGGGGGAGCCTCAAAAATCAACCAAGGAGCTGAACCATGTGCAGCTCTCTCAAAGGACCTGCTGGAAGCCATGTCTGTGTGTGCAGATATTCTGTGTCACATCCCTCTGACTCTCTGGCACTGCCTCAAGCCCTTGGAAGTCCCTCTCTCACAAGGACCACCATGAGGACCGACCCAAAGGGCTGTGGACCTGTTTCTCCAGGCCAGCTGTGGCCCCGGGGTAGCTCCCCAGATCCCCACAACAGCTTCTGAAGGACGAGAGGCCCAAGTTGTCTGTCTTTGTTACTGGTGGAGCAGGGGAGGGAGATGAAGAGGTTGAATTGAGATCCAGATACTAAATCGCAACGGTAAAAACCACAAACCAACCACCCAGGAAACCTTCACAGACTAGTCTTGAGAGGAGAGTGGTTAGCAAGGCATAGAAGTAGTGAGAGCTTACAAGTGCTTCTCTTCTGCACTAGACTGAGAAATATAAAACTGTCTGCTGAGGAACCAGCCGCCCACACCCCCAGCATCCTCCTTCCCCCCCCCAACCCCCCCCCGTGTCCCCGCAGAAGCTGCCCAGAACTGGAGCTGCATCCTTCTCCTGCCATGGCCCTGCTTCTACCCAGCAGGTACGTGGGTAGCTTCTACCCACCCCAGGTACATGCTGAAATGTTGCCACTCCTCCAAAGGAGTCTGGAGACAAAGAGGCTTCAGGAAATAGCTTCTGGCTTGGTCTGGAGAAAATTTCTTGCTGTCTGGGTGTGACTTCTGAGCGGATTGCCTTTCTGCTACGTTTTACCACCCAGTGCCCTGAAGCAGCCCTCTCGCAACAGGGCTATCATTCCATGTCCTTTCACAGCAAGGGGACTCAACTGGCTTTCTTGATTTACTCCTGGTACCTGGGAGCAGAATCGGGTGATATGAAGTGTTTCTCTTTCAAGACCAGATCCCTTTGCGTGAGAGCTTGAGGCCAGAACAGACAGACTCCAAACTCCTGGAGGAGTGGATCAGCTCCCAGACTGCCTGGACCCCTGCTCCTTGCAGCGTGGCAACAAAGGGGTAGGTTGTTTAATCATCTTGTGGTCCACAGAAGGCAGCAAAGCCCTGGTCTTGTATTTCCCTGATCCTATTTGTCTTTACCAGGAGTCCAGCTTGTGCTGCCTTGCCCTTCCTGGTACCTGCTGGACTGAAAAGCAGAAACGCTAATAAGTTTCCAATCAGCCCAACTTCCCATGGGCATTACTTTCCCAGGATTTGGAAAACCTTGGGCAAATAGCACAGGCCATTTTCAACAGTCTCCGTCTCATCTGGGTTAACCCACTCCATTGCTTTTTCCTTGGCTTAACCGTGATGGCCATCCACTCTGAGCTCTGTTCTCACGAACAGCACTGGCAGAACTGGTAACACTCTTGCTCTTCCCTCTTCCTACAGTACATTGCTAATGCACCTCCATCTTCCACGTACCACCATCCAACATCCCCACAGTATCACCGGCCTGCTAACAGCCATCTCCCTGGCTCCAGAGGCAAGGACATCTTAGCTCTGAGACTCAGAGCACACAGAAGAGTTCCCCTTCACATCCCCTCCTCTGCATCCTGGGTTCACTTGTTGTCCTTTTTACTCCAAGAAGCAGGTTCAGGCCATTTTCAGCTACGAGTCCTCCAAGAATAAGCACTGAAAGCGAAAGACAGTGTTCGGGAATGTTGTCCCAGGGTATTCAAGCAAACACTTTCCATCATTTCATTTACTGATAAAACACGCCGCTATGGAAAGCTTTTTCCAGTCTTCAGCATCTCTGGGACTTTTAGTGTCTTCTTAGGGCGAGACTGTCACTAGGGGCTTGCCCCACTTCTCATTTGCAACTGAAGTAGACGTAAAGAGGGCAGGGGAAGTGGCCGCTTACACCAGGGTGGGAGCACTTCAAAGCTCCCGAGGCTGTCTGCAGGCAGGAAGGGCTGCTCTGTGACGCCGGGGCGTGAGGCAAGCCCGCGACGAGGAAACAGCCAGGCCGATGGGATGTGAAAGCCGCGCGCGTGTCAAAGGCAGGACGGAAGTGTTGTAGGGGGCAGCCCTATTTTTAGCCACCTCTTGCAGAACTTTTTGCTAGCGCTTGCTGGAGTCAACGGCCGCTTCCCTTTTCCTTGATGTAAGCAGCGCTGTTTTTATTTAGCTGCTCACACGACGGTATTGACTGAAAGGGCGCTCCAGCCCCATGGTCTCGAAAACACCCGTGGCCAGAGAGTCCTAGGTAAGGAGAACAGAAAGCATCTGACACTTCCCTGTCTCCATTTCAGGGCTGTGAGAGGTAGAAACCGAAGCTGAGGCTGCGGAGCGTGACTCTTAGTCACATCAGCGGGGAATTTTGCAACGCAGCGGGTGCAGGGCACAGGGCAGGCAGTGAGCAAGCAAAACTGAAGTGCTTTGCAAAGGCGTTTGAGTGGGGCTCTCCAGCTGCGAGGCCGGAGTATCGCCCTGCAACCCGCACTTCCCTGCTCCCCTTCAACCTGCTCGGCCACTTGAGGTGTGTGGGAGGTAGAAGGGTTTAACACACCTCAAATTAGCATGGGGCATTTTGGAGAGCAATACGTTGCCATGAATGTCCTCTGCCTGGTTCCTTTTAACGTTTGTCAGTATTAAATGACTCCTACACCTGATGTAGGGAAATGTACGGGGAGAGGCCATTCCTAAGCCAGACTAGAGAGGAGATATTAGGCAGCAAGGCAGAGGAGGAGCAGCCACGGGGAAGGAGCGTGAGCTGAGATGTGACTTTTCTGTACAGGCTGTAACCACCAAGACAAGTTCCAGACTGGTTCCAGTTCAACTTGCAGTATTCAGTTGAGGGACAGGTTGGAAAGGACAGTGTCCAGGCCTAGGTAGCCAGAGCTTGCTGCTGGTCTCAGCAGACCTGGTCCCCTCACTTGTTGTCAGAGAATAAGATTGCTGTATGGATGGAAGAAAAGCACATTCAGAGCCAAAATAGATGCAGTTCTGGAGCATTTCCAGACCGAACTCTTCCCAAGCCTGGCAGTAGTGAGGACTAGCAGTGGGATGTGCTGATGAAAATCATGCTCGCTCTGTGGCTATAGAACTTGATGTGACTAAGAAGGCAACACAAATCCCTGCCCCATACTCGAGTCTCCCTGATATAACTTTTTCAAAACCACACATTGAATACAAATCCCAGAAGCCTAGATCTTCCCAGAGCCCCTCAAATATCTCTGCAACGTTCTACTTTATATCTTGTGTTTCTTACTGCCCTTCATCCCTGGATCTGGACAGGCTGGATCGATGGGCCAAGGCTAATGGTGTGAGATTCAACAAGGCCAAGTGCCGGGTCCTGCACTCGGGTCATGCAGCACTACAGGCATGGGGAAGAGTGGCTGGAAAGCTGCCTGGTGGAAAAGGCACCAGGCAGCTCTCTACAGCCACCTGAAAGGAGGTTGTAGCGGTGAGGTAGGGCTGGTCTCTTCTCCCAAGTAACAAGCGATAGGACAAGAGGAAATGGCCTCAAGTTGCACCAGGGGAGGTTTAAGATGGATAGTAGGAAAAATTTCTTCACTGAAAGGGTTATCAAACATTAGAACAGGCTGCCCAGGGAAGCGGTTGAGTCACCATCCCTGGAGGTATTTAAAAGATGTGTAGATGTGCTGCTTAGGGACATGGTTTAGTGGTGGGTTTTGGCAGTGATGGTTGGATTCAATGATCTTAAAGGTCCCTTCCAACCTAGATGATTCTATGATTCTATCCCTATGGCAGATATCTTCATTATATAGCCCACTCTTAAGATGGATTGATTAAGGCAGGTTATGCAATTCTTGAATGAGAGATGTGGATGGAGAAGTGCTTTGTATTATAGCCATTTTATTTAGAAATGAGAAATCCTTTATAAGGAAGTAGCAAGAGGAGCAGGTTATTGGCAGTGCCATTGGAATGTGCTGGAAAGTCCCTTTGGCCTCTAGATGGCAGCCCTATTGCTCACACACCAAATACACCCACATATTCCCAAAATGCTGAAAAACACAGAAACGCCTTCTTTTCCAAAATAGGGCATAAAGACAGGCCTCACACTTCAGTCGTTCCGACCAAAACCTACAGGCAGTCAAGACTGCATTGAAAACAAACTGGATTTGGTTTTTTTTCTCTCTTCTTGTTCAAAAGGAGAACTATGGATTTGCCCCTCTCTGGACTCCGCACTTGCCAGTAATGGACCATGAATTGTTATCTAGGAACTGACCCTGACATTTCTGAGGTTGCATGGAAATCAAAGCAGAGATGCGGCCGCTCCTTTAGGCCTCAGGCATGCACCCATTTGGTGTGTGCTTGGCCTGATGCGCCAGCAGCTCTCCTGGGGTGAGAGCCAGCGCCTCCCCTCCGCGGTGCTCAGCAGGGTCAAAGGCTTTGCTGCTGTACTTGACCTTTAGGGACACAGGGCTCTGAACTTCGACAGAACCTAAACCCCACTTTGCCAAAGTTATTTGTACGGTAAATCGCTTTATTGTTTCAATTAAAAAATGCAGCCAGGCATTTAATGGCTCCCATCCACAGCCACTCTGTGATTCACTTTCCACTTTAAGGATTGAATGCTTCTTTTCTTTTTTAAGCATGGGGACAAAAAGGGAGACCTAATGTCCCTAATGTTGATAGATATATCTTCATGCTCTCTCTATTTTAAATGAGATGAACCAGCCTTTCGAGGGAGGAGGGTCATAAATAGTTCCTTGTGTGGATGGAGATGCTGGCAGTGGGAATCATGGGAATCTATCAAAGCTGGCTGTTAGCAGAAAGTGTTAATAGACTGTCTTTCTAATTGGCTTAAAACTTATTTAGTTGACCCCATTTCTGTATTTCCTGAGAACTCATAGTCATTACTTCTTCCATCCTTGCAACACCCTGAGAGCTAAGTGCTGTAGTTTGAGGGGACCGAGGCTGTCAACCAGACTTTAAAGGTGTTTGGCACCTAGAGATGGGAACTGGGGTTTACATGTCCAACCTGCATTGAAATCAAAAGGTGGCAGGAGAGATGCCCTTTTGAAATCCAATTAGGCACTCTGCCATCACCTTTAAGTGCCTCGATACCTGTAGTACTCCTCCCTAGACAATTTGTGGGAAGTGTGTGTCACAACTGTGTACCAACAAAGTGCGCAAATAAGGCAGATGATATCCACAGGGTACAGAAATGTGACATTTTTTAATTGATAGTTTAGGAAGGTGACAATAAGATAGGAAGAACGTCCTCTTGGTGTGTAATTCTGTTGTGACAGTGCCAGGTACGAGTGACGAGCCTTGAAGTGGAGGAGGGTCGAGTCGGTTGTTCTCCACAGCCAGCAAAGCTGGGAGGCTCAGGAATGCGCTCCTCATGTTATGGGCAGCTGTCAGATCAGGGTCTTCTCAGAGGTGGGATATACTCTTCCCGGTGCCAGAAACGAGCAGAAAGAATAAATCCCTCAAAGTGTTCAAGGCCAGGTTGGATGGGGCTTTGAGCAACCTGGTCTAATGGAAGGTGTCCTTGCCCATGGCAGGGGGTTTGGAACTAGATGGTCTTCAAGGTCCCTTCAAATTCTAATCATTCTATGATAAAGATATTAGAAAAAGGGGAAACAACTTTTAAAATAGTTTTTTGTTTGGGTTTTTTTTCCCGTTTTGATAAAACAGAAGAAAATTTGCAAGAAATTCGTGGTCTGATTTGAATCCTACTAATGCTCATGGAAATCCCTTTAGTGAATACTGGACCAGGTCCAAGAAAAGCAGGTTATCATTCCCTTAACTTCTATTCATCCATAACTGTGCCTTTCTGCATGTAATCTTGTTAGATCTTGCCAGTAGTGGACCTGGAGAAGACACTGGGATCAGCTGCCTCTTAAGTCTGAGCCAGTCTTCCAAGAACATTGGTGGTTAAAGGAGAATGCCTTGACTACACGGCAGGTAGCTGTAGCCTTGACCAGAGCATCCTGGCAGGATTGCCTATGGTAAGACCCAGCTGAGAGGTATGTGACTTCCCTCTGTCTTGCACTAAACTGCTCTGCCAGCTGGGTGATTTTAGCACACCAAAGCCAGAACAGCTCAATAAAATGTTTTCTGCATGAGCAGCTCAATGAAAATATCTGTTTGGTTGTGGTCAAAAATGCAAATTAAAACCCTGTTGGGCTACACAGAGAATGGACCAGAAAATGGCCTTGTGTTGCCAGGACCTGAACAAAGACAGGCACCTGGAAGCAATCTCTCCCCCAGCCTGGGAGACTGGAGATGAGAGGAAGCAGGTTCCAGTCCTGGCTCTGCCAAGGACTTTCTGGGTGCTCTTTTTAACGTGCTGTTGCTAAATCTGTCCACCTGCCACAAAAGAGGTCAATGAGAAAACCCAGCTCTTTTTTCAGCACCCTAGGGACTGGGGAATGCTTTTGGGGAGTTTTACACTTGCATCAGTTTGCATATGTGCTGTCCTCAGTGAATGTGTTTGAGTTTGCGAAGCCAAGAGTTTTGAGCCAGGAGTACTTGTGCTGCTGGTAAGGATGTAGTTTCTACGTGGACCAGGCTCTTCTCTGCTGTTTGGAGAGCAAGACTGTGTACAGAAGAAGTGGTGTGAACACTTGGGCTTGAAACTAAGCCTGAACCCTGAGTTACCAGCACTTGGGAATTCACAATGAAGGTTATACCTAAAATATGTCCATCCATGTTAAGAAGTTGGAAATATGATTTTGGGATGATTTGCTAGCCTTCCTTTCTTTCCCTGTCCTGCCTTTCTGCTCTGTAACTACAACTGGGATATCATAGGGCGTGCAGCCTCAGCCTAGGCTGAATACGTTCTTGAGGAGGTGGTTTTGGGTTTTGAGCCACAGGGTAGCTATGGCTGCTCCTGGTGAGGCAAGATTAGCCCTCACACATCCCACCAGCTGTCTGTCCTTCTATGATGTTGGTGTGCTGTACAAGGTACAGAGTGGGAGCACGTGGTGCGTGAACACAGAGGTTCCTGTTGAGGCACAAGGAAAGGAAGCTTGTGGTATGCCCCCAAAAAAGGGAACAGGAGCTGCACCTTCCGTCCTCTTGGGCTATGAACAAAACCACCTCTCAGGTCCCAGGGAGCTGAAAGCTACTTCAGATCCACCCTTACACGAGAAGAAAACACACCCCTTCTGCCTACATGTGGCTGCAGGTTCCTTGCCGCAGCCTGAGCCAGCCCTCCCTGATGATGTGTGGCCTTTTGGTGGTGTGACACCGTGCTTCTTGGGAGCGGGGCTCTCCGGGCCAGTGCTAGAGTGGGCTTCCTCAGCTTGCCCTTACTGCTGAGTGCTGACCCTACGAAACAAGCTCAGGCCATCTGGAAATTCAGCATGGCCCCGTATCTTCCAAAATGAAGACTTTGTTAAACAGTTTTATATTTCTAATCGTTACACAGCTCTGTTGCAAGCTTCCCAATGCCTGCCTCAAGCAGCTCATCTGAGCTATTCCTCCCATGCTAATCTCTGCGATCTGTGGCATGCATACAGCATCAACGGGAACAGGACCTCCCTCCCCTCTGCTGCACCATATTTGCCAGAACAGGCATAACTCAAGATAACCGATTTGAAACAATCAGCGCAGGAAACAGCAATAACTGGCCTGGAGGGAAAGCAGGGAGTTGCCCATAGACAATTTTTTTAGGGGGGTGCCCAATTCATGATATCTGATCTCTTTCCATGCTCCTTCAGCCTCACGTACAAAGGCAGGATGTTAAAGCTTGCAGGATGATCCCTCACCTCCCTGGCTTGACTGCTTGAGTTTAGATCTGTACTGTCTTCTTTTTAGCTTCCGTGTTTTGTGTGTGGTGACTTGTGTACTGACTTACATGTGTGCATGATGAAGACCTCCAGAGCTGCATCTGATTCAGACACTAGTGTCATTGCCACTGATGCTACTTTGAGAGGATGGACAAGGTGGTGGACATTCACATTATTTTCTCTCTGGAGTACGCGGATCCAAAGACTGGCTCTGGCACAGCCGATGCTTCCCATGACTCGTACCCCACAGCCTGCATACAGCAAACATAGGGGCTGGCCGCCCAGTCAGGACCTCCATATTGTGGGGGTCAGGACAGGCCGAGGCAGGCCTGCAAGCACCCTTGCTGACGAGCTGTCGGCTTAGTCACCGGGGCAATCCACAGTGCCATGTAAACACTACCCACAGTTCCCCGCGTCAGCCCTTGCCACCGGGCTCCGCCAGAGCCCTGTCCTCCTGCTCCCCCTGCCAAGGGTCACGAGCTGGGACCAGCAGCCGGGTGCCAAACGCGGGCTGTAGCTTTGTGCAGCCGGTCTGCTAGAGGTCGTCACACGCCTCCTTAAGCAAACAGGGATCCACGCCAGTTGATAAATCATTTACGAGGAGAAGTCAGAAGCAAAGAACTAGATTAACCAGGTCACTGGGTGTCCTGAGGGAATGACGTGTCAGCGGAGCTGAAACAGCAGATCCCACAGTTGCAATCTGTTGCCTTCTTCTGTCCTGACAGCAATTCATGGAAATCCCTGGAACTAGACACCAGAGATGGAAAAACCCATTAGCTCATCCCAGTCAGCTCACTAGTTAAAGCAGTCACTCCCATTGTACGTTTTTTGGCGAAGTTAAAAATGTCTCAAGAGAGGGGATTTCCACCAGTTTCTTCTCAAGGGGAAACTATTCCACCTATCAGGAAGGCTGCCTCAAGCGGTGCTATTTTTGCAAACCAGAAGTAACTCCAGAACCCGAGAGAGAAAAACAAAACAGATGCTGATGCAGGAACTGGGGCAGTGATGTTTTCCTGCCTGAACAGCCACGTGCCATGCAGGGCACATCTCCAAATGGAAGCTCCATGTGTGTTTATAAACAGCCACCACCGAGGTGTGCTCCTGTGTGTGTCTATGCACCCATGTCCTCCCTCTCCTTCCCAAGGGTGGGATGACCTCGTGCCTTCAGCACAACCAGTGTGTTGTAGTGTGAGCTCACGCCCAGCTGACACTTGTGTAGCTCCACTGACACCAAGGCAAAACACGTTCCTCTGAGGAGGGAAGACACACGTAGAAGATGGGAGGCATTAATGGTGGTGCTCCAGCGCCCACTTCCCCTGTGAGCGGGGACAAGTCACTTCTCCTCACTGGGCCTCAGGTCTCCTCGGCTCTGTCAGGGGGAGAACATCCCCACCACCACTGCTGGGGGCTCTGAGGCTGAGCACGTTAATGCTTGAAGGCACGCGGGGCCTGCACGAATAGGAAATATGATGCAATGCAGAGCTGCGCGGCTGAGGCTGTCAGCAGAGGCTATGGAGATTTTGGCAGCTAAGCTTTTCAGCACCTGGGAAGCACCTTGGGACAGTGGGGAAATAAATTAGCTGTGGGACGGCATTTAAAGCCTTATCATTAGTTTCAGAGCTAATTCTGCATTTAGATGAATGGGTGTAGCACACATCGCCGAGCTGGAACCTGTAGAGATAGCGAGGATTGCTCCCTGCTCCCATTTAAAAAGCTTTTGGCCAGCAAAACTGTAACTTGCAGTCTTGGTGGCTTTAGGTCCGGGAGCGGAGACCTGTGGCTAGGGTAGGCACGGTGGCAATGCCAGCAGCAAACAAGCCCCGTGCTACCCAGGGCTCTGATTCCTAGTGCCACGGGGTGTTGGCTGTACGCCTCTTACGAGAAGAAGGTGGGGTGTTGCCTGGGCGTTTGCCCTCAATCTGTGGCTCCTTCTCAACTAAGTTGTTTTATTTGTCTCTGGCAGCTGGCACAGCTGTCTTCCCCACTGGGGACTCCTGAAATTTAGGCACCGTGTTTTGCACTGTTGTAAGGACTCGACTTTCTTTCACCTGCCAGTGACGCCGAGGCCGCCCTCGCGAGCACCCTGTGCAGCCTGGTGTGGCTGCAGGACGGCTGATGAGGCCCGCACTGAACAATACCGAGCGTCGGCCTGGGCTTTCTGCTCCGCAGGGTTTTTACTTTATCCTCTTCAGCACAAAACACACTGAAGCATGAACGCGGGTTATAAAGGTGTGACATGAACTGTGGAAAGGGACCTAACCAAGCAGGCACGGGTCAAATTCTGGGCCTTGACCGGGTGCCTTCAGTTGCTGTCAGGTACTAGCCAGTTGACCTACTGAGCCCCTTGCCCCTTGCACTCTGGAAGGATAAGAGCTGGTAGAGCCCAGTAATATTTTAACTACAAGATTAACTCTCTGCCAGTTCAACAACAGAGGGTTTGTGTTTCTGTGGACGAAAGGTGCTGACTCGAGGCTCTACCACACACCAGCCCATGGCTTTCCTGCTGCCGGTCACAGCGCTGGCCACCCTGCCTTCCTCCATGTCCTGAAAACTCCCTTTTAACCCTCAATAAGGAAAGCAAACCTCAACTCCAAAGACAACTGCCCAGCAAGGTGATGTCATGACTCTCAAGATTAATCGTGTGCTACAACCCTGGTCTCTGTCAGAGTTTGGGTGGCACTTAGTCCCTAAAGGAGGGCCAGGGGAAGAAGGCTTAAGGCTCTTCCTCCTCTCCATTTCCCTACAACAGTAAAGTCCCAGCACTCCCCAAAGCCACACACCATGGTAGGAAGGGATGTAGGGAGGCCTTGGAACAGTCCAGGCACTCAAATGCATTCCCTTCCCACTCCCAAGTACTTCTGAGACCCTGGTCTCTCACGCCTTGACATTAGCAGGTGTTTGGCTGTTGCTCTCAACAGGTGCAGTAACATCCCCTGAGAGACGGGTCCAAAGCATGCAGAAATCAAGGAGGATCTTTCTGCAAACTCCTTCGTGGCAATGGAAACAGGTTTTGCGCCTGGCAAGGCAAAAAGCAGCTTCATTGGGATGAGCTGTTAAAAGGGTTATATTCAAAAGAAGCGAATACCAAGTGTTTTATTTAAAAATGAAAGCTAAGATCGGTAGAAGGCAAGCTAACCTCCGCTCGGGTAGCATAAGGTTGGTTGCAGCAGCATCCTGCGGGGCCTGGGCAGCAGCCAGCCAGACGAGCCCGTCTCAGAAAGTGGAACTGACTAATCTGAGTCGTCTGGGATGAGTTGGACATGAGTGAAATCATGCCCGGTGTAAACAGCGTGAAAAGCAAACGAAGATGATAAGGAGCAAGGTTCGGGTTTTTTTTTTTATTGTTGTTGTTGTTGTTCTTGATTCTGTGTGGGAGAGGATAACAATACTGGCCAGGATTTTAAATAGCAAAGCAGAACCAAACAGTGGCTACATGTGGCCCTGGATGTTCAGCCGTGATGAGACACCCGAGTGCTTGTATTGAACCACTTTTAGGAGGTTTGGTTTCCAGTAAGTGCTCAGCGCTCAGAAACAACTGGTCTCATTGGAGGACTGGGGCCATGATCTCTATCTACTGACCATGTGCTGTGAGAGCCATTTCCACCAGAGAGGCAAACAGTTTCCTTCCACCGCCTCATGGAGCCATCTTTCCTACCTCAGTCATTTGCACCGGGACTGTATGGGGCAGACATGAACCCAGGCCCCAACAGAGAAGGTGGGGGGACCCTGCCCAGCATGCAGATCGTTTGCAGATCCTTGCAGTGTGGTGGGATCAACCAACACCCTGGTACAGGAGGGGGGTGTGTGTGTATGTGTGTGTGTGTGATGTGGTTGAGGAGCACACGGTCGCTGATTTTCAACTGCCTACCTCTGTTCTGTGCGTGGCCTTGCGTCAGTTTCAGGCATAATAACATCATGATATCATAATAATATATCGCGCTCTGATGACACCATCACATGGAGTAAGCCACGGCAATCTGATCTCATTCTGCAAATGTGGAGATGAGTGTTACTGCTTCACAGGACAAGTGGGTGGCAGGTAGATGGAGCTGGCACTACCTATATTGTCAGCCCTGGGTGGGAACGTGACCTGCTGGGTTAAATTAGGTGGCTGGGAGCTTAACATCTCAGCTCAGATCTGCCTCAGCGGCTGCGGGTGAGTCACCAAACCTATCTGCGTTCACTTCTTCCATCTGTGAAATGGTGACAATAATATTTCCTCACCTGATGGGGGGAGGGAAGGGAGCGTGTGTGCAAGAATGAATAAATGTTTACAAAGCACCTTGTGAGCAGTGCACAGGCCGGCTCTGGCTGTGCTTAGGAGGAAGCCGCGTTGTTCCCTCTGCTCTGGGTTGCACCATACTGTGAGCACGCCGTGAGGTGTAAACACTCCCCTCAGAGTCAACAGTTTGAAATGAGAGCAAATGAGATAATTCCTCAGGAGAGAAACAGAGAGTGAAGGCTTAATGTGTTACCAGGAATTTCAATAAATTCCATTCAAGGAAAAGCAAAGTAACTTTTTAAAAGAAAAGAAAGACTAAAGTAGAAAAACAAATGAGCTGTGACCAAATTTTTTTTTAATGGTACCGTGATCTTAGGTTTCACTTCCCAAATGGGAAACAGAACAGAGAAGTGAATCCCCTTGAAATAAAAGTGAAGTTAATAACGGGACGCCTTTAGCTGCTTGCCACATCCTGTGTATGCTGATCGCTCTGTTTATAGCTGGCAGGAGCCCTTCTAGACTCTTCTTCACCACGTTAACTCTTTGCTGACCCAAACCCTGTTGTATAAACGGTCGGGAAAAAGCTTTTCCTGCATCTCCCCTCCCCTGTCCTGCGCCGGTGCTCACCTCCCTTCCCATGTGCACGCACACGGGCGCTTGTGTGTACGCCGCTGCTCCTCTGCCCTCCCACCGGCGCGGACACACGCTCCCCACGGCTTGCAGAAGTGAGCAGTCGCGCAGCCCTACCCGCCCTTGCGTCACCCGCACCCAGTCTGTCCCAACGCACACTGCTCCTCCTGCAGTCTAGGATGCTGACACGCAGCTGCACGATGGCCACTCGGTGTCTTGTTCACATCTTCACTAGCGCTTGTTCTCATGCACGTACACAATCCCTTAAGTCAGCACAAGCATGCACACAAACATGCACGCTCTTCCTGGTCTACTACATGCACTCACCAGTGCACACACGTGCAGAAACACCGTTTTTTTTTTGCTTTTTCTGGTACTAAAGAGAGATGGAAAAGCATGCACTTCACAAAGGCAAACTGGCCATAAGTGTACACAGCTCAGCTATGAGGTAGAGCTATCCCCCTCCACAGCATCGTCATTGCAACAGCCCATCTTCCTGGGACGAACTTTGTGGCTGGGTGTTCAACTGCTTCAGGAAACGTGGCTTAGATTGGCATATTCATTCACCAGCACCGCTATTTTTATTGGCCTGATTTAGCCTCGACACTTAACTTTTGGTGCCGCTGCTTTCCATTCTGCTTATACTGTTGGAGGCGAACATGGGACCTTCCCTTCGTCAGCAGACTTGCACTTTTGAACACTTTCACCAAAGGAGCTTTTGCCATCCACCATCCACACACCTGCTCCTCAGTAGGTCTTCCCCATTTCAATGGCACTTAGAAATTCTGGTTTGCATTTTGGAACAGCTGCGTTTGTAACAGACACGGTATACCCACCACAGCTTGAATCTGTGGGGGTTTGATCCATTGTACTGGTTTTGGCTGGGGTAGAGTTAATTTTCTTCAGAGTAGCTAGTATAGGGCTATGTTTTGGATTTGTGATGAAAACAGTGTTGATAACACAGGGATGTTTTATCTATTGCTGAGCACTGCTTACACAGAGTCAAGGCCTTTTCTGCTTCTCGCACCACCCCACCAGTGAGCAGGCTGGGGGTGCACAAAAAGTTGGGAGGGGACACAGCTGGGACAGCTGACCCCAATTGACCAAAGGGATATTCCATGTCGTATGGTGTCATGCTCAGCAATATAAAGCTGGGGGAAGAAGAAGGAAGGAGGGGACGTTCAGAGTTTTGGCATTTTGTTTTCCCAAGTAACCATTACGCGTGACGGAGCCCTGCTCTCCTGGAGAAGGCTGAACACCTGCCAGCTGATGGGAAGCAGTGAATGAATTCCCTGTTTTGCTTTGCTTGCATGTGCATCTTTTGCTTTTCCTGTTAAACTGTCTTTATCTCAACCCACAAGTTTTCTCACTTCGATTCTCTCCCCCATCTCACTGGGGGAGAGTGAGCGAGTGGCTGTGTGGTGCTTAGTTGCTGGCTGGGGTTATACATTAACATCCATCAATGATATTAAAGATGACAGACCGGTTACCTTTGAGTTGCCCGTCTTGAACACATCTGAACTTGGGAGGAGCTGCACAACTCCACCCAGCATCCCGTCACAGTACCAGTGGGTCAACCAACTGCTAACTTCAGTCACAATTAGTGGGTACAGCTCCTCAGCTGTAAGGGCGAGATGTACACAATCTGAAGGGCAGTGAACTTTGGAGTCAGAAGCCATTGTGGTTTTTTTATTTTTAATATGTCTAACAACACACACTCTGAAGGCCTGGAGACAGCAATTGTCGATCCACAGACAGGCTACAGCAAGATGTAAAGAAGCGCAGGCTGTGCATGTGCTGTTATTGCAGAGCAGTGCAAAGCCTCATTTTGAAGGACACTTCGATGGAGAAATTTATTTCCAGGTGATTTCGGTCCTCTCTGCTGGGGGCTGGCAGGGAGGATGGTCATGGCAGACACAAAGACACCAGTTACTGCAGAAATTACATTGTGTAGCTACTTGTCCCCTGAGAAGTGCCTGTGCCATTGGCTGAACTCTCATTTCACACAGGACATCAGGTAGCCATTGAAGGGGGAGGGGGGTCCTGCTGCTAGGAGTTACCGCTGGACCTATTATCCAGCTGGACTGGCCACATGCAGAAGAGCTGAAAGAGATCAGTTTTCATTTTTTTCTGAAACTGATCTGCTTTTCTCCCTGATCCCCCTGAAGGTAGTCCCAAATTTCTGATTAAGCTCTAGTACTTGCCAAGTAACACCTCCCCTGCAGAGCCGTGGGTTGGGATCTTGGCATTTCCCAAGTGGCGCTAGAGGGCCAATGTCCTCTCCTTTCCAGGAGACCTAATCCCAAAAGTTTGCAAGTTGGGTTCCAAAATATTGTCAGTCACCTAAAGGACATAATTAAAAAATTAAAACCCACAACTTTGAATTCTGTATGTTTGCATTTTGACTCTTTAGTCTTTGGCTCACACTTCAGAGTTTTCACATTTTTCTCTGCACTAGCTAGCAGGAAAAGCATGCTTTTCGGAACTGAAAAATGAGATTGTCTTGTAACCACATGATCTATGGAGTAGAGTCTTAAAGAAAAAAAATAGTAGGAACAAATGGGAGCAGTAGCCTTCCTCTTCTCACAACTCCAGTAGCCAGCAATCAATGTTTCACGTGTGTGCAACACCTCGTATCCCCTTACAGAAAGCAAAGGATTTGTGAGGAGGAAGCGCCCTGCTGTTGATCTCCAACACCGCCTGGGCTTGGCAGTGTCGAGGAAGCTGTGCTGTGGAGCAGGGCATCACGGCATCCCACCAGTGCCCATCACCTGTACTGTAAGGCAGCCCAGACACCAGGCCCAATGTCTCTGCTCTTGTGAGGAGCGTGATTAGATCTTCTTTGATGCCAATTAGTCCAGGCTTTGCTTTTGTTTCTCAGCCAAAAGCCTATCTCTCCACGGACCCAGGGCCCCAGTGCAGCACTGGTGGCTGGGGGCAGCGAGAAACCCTGCTTGAAATATGTGACAGGCATCATCCAGCAAACGATCTCCGCTCCCTGGTCCCTCCACAGAGCGCGTGGTGAAGCTCCCACCTCTCTGGGGCAGCCACCTGTAGATATGTGGCTTTTCTCTCCCTCTCTTGTTTCTCCGCAAAGCTTTCTGTATGCAGGAAAAGTTGGAAACTCGGAGGGCAGCCTTCCGCTCCCAGCCCGGCTGCCTTCCCGCATGGAGGGATCGGATGCCTTTGGTCTGTGTCACCTCTCAGCCTCTGGTCCCCAAACTCCAGTCTCAGAATCCGCGTGGTTCTTTAGTGACTTCAGAAAGATAAACAAAGGCCTGGTAGCATTTAGGTCATACTAGTAAATTATTTACACACACACCCCCTTTCCGTTTCTTATTGCATGGCTCTTGGTGTCACCACACCCTGCCAGGGACCACGTTCGCCCCCTGTGCGGTCCCCACTCCGTGATGGCTGGACACTGATGCCGAGCAGGCTTTCAGTGTACAGGTTGGGCTTCACCAGCTGCCGCCCAGGGCTGGACGTTGCCCACAAGGCAGCTGCATCCAGCCTCTGCAAAAGAGGGTCTCGGCAATCCAGCCAGAGCAGGTCCACCGCTACGGGTGGCTTGGCACGCAGAGCTGAGTTCAGGCCAGGTAGGAGGTTATCAGCAGATCGCATCCAGCGGGGAACAGTCCTGTGAGGCAGAGCGGTGGCAAAGCACAAACTTCCCTTGCAACTATTTTTAAAAGCACCTTTACGTCTTTCTTTTCAACTTGCACAGCACAAATAAACCGTAAGCTTCAGCCAGTTGTTACTAAAGGGAACCATTGTTTTGTAGCCCTCTGCTTCCCTGGTGCAAACGAAATAATATTACACTCTGCGATCTCCCTTCACGAAAAAAAGTCCCCCACCCAGCCCTGCTTTGATCCTGTTTCTGTTCTTCCATGCTGCCTTTGGTGGACTTTTGATCTTGACTCAGCATGGTCCATCTTTCAATGTTTCTTTAGCTCCTGCTTCAAAGTGGGCAAGCGGACATGGACTGTGATGTGTGAGCAGGTTACACGATGACATATTTTTCATTCACCCCCACGGTGCAGGTCTTTTACGTGCAACACTTGAACAGTCATTGCCCATGCCCACTCCTGACCCCTGCAAGCCGACTTCTAAATCAGAGTGAGAGGCTTGCCCAGTTTCTTCTGAAACAGCTTGCTTTGGCATTTGTGTGCGCTGAACTTTCTCCGTCATTGTGGTTTGGTTTCCAAGTTTAGTTAGAAGCTTCTGGAGTTCCTCCCAGCCCCGCTGAGCCTTGCTTGCAGTTATAATACATGGTTCTCTGTTGGCAGCAAATGCTGTTGCCTTGTTATCCCTCTTCCCCCATTTCTGTTTTTTGAAATGCTATTCGGAGGGCCGCTTTCATCTCCTCCAGGCACGGCCCCACCGCCCCCTCCCGCCCCAGTAAGCTTTTTTTTCCCTGCTGGAACACTGGCCATTTACTTTTAATGGATTTTTTCCCTCTCCTATCAGCTCTGACTCAATGTTCAAGCCATGACGGGACTTTTCATCCCATGGCTGCCAAGTTTGTTTCATTCTTGGAAAGGTCTTTATCAAGATACCTTTTGAAAGCATATATTTACTATAATCCCTGATCAGCTTTTTCAGAAGCTCACAGTCAACTGACTAGCGGGGCATGATTTAGCTTTGCAAAAAAGTGCTCCATCAGTGCCCCTCCACTGGGTGCTGCTCCACCAGCGCAGCTGGCATGACCCCTGTTTTCCTAGAAGCCTTCCCGGACCGAGGAAGACAGGAGGACACTGGGGCTCTGCCCTTCGCACCGTCGGGAGCAGCAGCAGGGCTGGTGGTGGAGATGAGGGGTGCCGACTCATGGCTGTGCCACAATGCGTTGTGTTTTCCTGGGTAAAACCCCTCGGGTCCAGGTGCTGTGCAGAGTAAAGCCCCATCACTGGTAACGGTGGCTGTGCCGGGTGTTGATGATGCCGCAGTGGGCACCATCATCCATCCCCGTGTGTGGGGTCTGCACAGGGCAGAGGCCAGAGGGAAACACCTCAGACTGGTGTGGGGCTGCTCAGGTCTTCCTGGGGAAAGCAGAGTGCTGCAGCCAAAATGCCAGTTCCCCACGCCTTGGGAAAGGCCACATGGGAAAGCTGTGCAAAAGCCCCTGGAACAGCTCACCCGGTCCTCCCTCACCACCAGCTGAGCCTGGCTCTTCTCCTTTGATGGCCCAAGTGGTGGTGGCACCCTGTCACCATGGCAGGTGGCAGCATGGTCCCACCACTGCACAACCCCACAGATGCCCTCCCAGGACGAGTGCACCCCAGATTAACTCCCCTGTGGCCGAGCGTGAGCATCAGGCCAGGAGGGCGGTGTGCACCACCGGGCCATCCTGTCCTCTAGCTTTTGCCGCTTTCTCCTGAAATAACAGTGGAATAACATGTGTAAAGAGACCCATCCAGAAGTGGGGCATGGACCAGGAGGTTCAGGAATCCCCCAGGATCGAGGGCAGCTGATGGGGCGGGTGCAATTGCCGGAGTGAAGTGGCAGGTCCAGTGCATTTGGATCCAGGTCTGGGTCTGGCAGTAGTTTAGTTTCCCAATCTACCTGTGAACTGCTTCAAAGGGTGCTGAGAGAGGCTGCAGAGGGCGGCGGGAGCACCAGCACCGGCTGAATCCAGTGGGAGGCTCCCGTACTCCCAGGCAGGCTGCAGTGGGAATTTTACCGCTGACTCCTGGAGAAGCAGAGCTAGGCGAGCGCACAAAGCCTTCCCAATCCGAGTTCAAATGTATGAATTTACCATATCTAACGCCTCCCTGAAATCCAAACAGACTCAATTACATTCTCTCTCCATAATGAATCAGTAATTATATTGAAGAACACTATTATTTGTTTGGCATGACCTATATAAACCCGACTTGGGGAGTGCATAGTTGGTGCGGTGCCAGTGCTCTGTGCCCTGCGTATTATTGCCTTATAAACACAACCATTGTTTGAATTTCAGATCAAAACAAACCGAGCCACGTCGCTTGTCAGTTATTAGATATCTTTTTCCCAAATGCTCACCCAGACCATATTACAATAACAATAATTATTATTACATACTTCCTTATTATATGTTTGTGCCGAGGTAGCACATTTGCCTTTTTCCCACACATTAGTAGCTTCTCCTGACTCTTATGATTCACTCCTGCTTATTTCCCAACGTCCGTGAGCTCTTTTTGTGTTCCCGGCTGTATTTCGTCAAGACCTGCAGCTTGGCGCGGGGACCCACGGTGCTGTATTGCACCAGTCCGCAAAAGGCTGCAACTGGCGCAGGGGCTTCGCGCCGCAAGGGAATATACAAACACGGAGCAAGACATGGACCCTGCCCCCAGGTGCTTTATAAATATTTAACTTGGTCTGATAATGTGGTAAGGACTGATAATGTGATTTGGACAGACTAAAACCCAACCCTGCTTGGGGAGGGCTGGGAAGGGACCCTCTGAGGGAAATGGCGGGGGGGAGGGAAGGGGGACCAAGCCAGAGCACCGTGATGATGCTTCCCACAGCCACTGCCGCAGCCAGGGGTAGGACTCACCTTGCCTAACTTGGGACATCCGAAATTTAGTTGTCAAATGCTCAGTGAGTTGCTGGTCTGCCTTGACAGTCAGAGAAGAGAAGCAGGGCGCTTGGCTGCCCAGTGAATCAGCCCTTCTCAAGATAAATGTTCAAGATAGGTGAGATGAATCACAAACTAGAGGTACCTATTTGTCTCCATTGACTATGCAGGAAGCCTGTCCGACTAATTAGGTTTAGACACCTAACTTTTAGGCACCTAACTTCAGGTGAGAGGAATCCCATCCTCATCCGTGTCCTTTGCTACCGGCCTGACAAAGGAGGCGATGGGAGAGGCTCCGTGGAAATGCCCTCCCAGATTTGGACCTGACCAAACCCCTCCACCCTCCGTCCTGCGTGCATGGGAATCTGCAAAGCCTCGCCTCTGTGTCCTCCCCGCACGCGCAGCTCCTACGGGCACGGGGCGCTCCAGCCATGCCCAGCTGGCAGAGATGAAAGCATCTTCCCCGCTGTGGTCTGAATGAGGCAACGGTCTTGTGGGAAAAGATATAATAGTGTAACTGAAGCCTGTATCATAATGCATTCAGAGCAGGCAGGGGGAACGGGGGAAAAAAAAAAAAAAGAAAAGGAGCCTTGACCTTGGCTTCCTGCCTGGTGCTAAAAGTGTGTTTTGATGCGACAGGATAGGCGGGAAAGCAAGCTGCCTCCCTGATGCAAATATCTCATGGAGCTGTAAGATGTGTGGAGTGCAACCCGTGTGTTTGGAAACAAGGTTATGACAAGTTCCACCGTGAAGGGCCAAAATGGTATTTTTCAGAGGGTTGTGGCTGGGCCTATGGGAGGTGAGCTGCCACCAGCACAGCGAGCAGCACCTTCTGACACCAGCACTGCATGTCAGACAAATGTCACGATCCCAGAGGCTCCCGAGTAATTTTNAAAAAAAAAAAAAAAAAAAGGTGAAAGCACTTAGTCCTAGCACATTCTTTCGGAGAGAAAAATCATGGAAACATTCCACCGGTTGATGTCTGCTGAATAAATCAGCAGCCAGGGCTGCTCTGGCTGGAAACGGGCAGAGGCCAGCAGGAATCGCTGTGCTGCCTTGTCGCCCTGCTGTGTATGGGCTTGGGAGCATGGAAGCAGGATTTGAAAAAAAATGTGGAATTTGTGCTGGTTCCTGAGATCTGTGCCGTCCCACGTCCCCGCTCACTTCTGTTCTGTGCGCTAACCACCCTGTCGATACAGGAGCAGTTGCTGTTTCTGTGGGCAGCAGGTGCCACATGCTTTTTTTTTTTTTCTGGAAACTGCCAACAGCCTCTTTAGAGCTTCTGGCACTTCCCTTAATTTGAAGGACAATTTGTTAAGGCGAGAGATATTTTTGACATCTCTCCGCCCTGGCAGGCACAGAGCCCTGTGCAGACTGGGCCAGGTTAAAGGTACCTATCTGAAGCTCTGCCCTTGCTGTACACCATCATCAGCTCCTGAATTTGGTCCCAGCCGGGATGCCGGGGACTCCGGGACCGCCACGTGCCTGGCTGTGACCTGGAGGAAAGAGGGTGCTGGCACTCCGCTGCGCGGGCTGTCCCATGCAGGTGGGCTCCCCACAGGGAGGGGGAATGGGATGCTGCTCTGGGGACCCACAGTGGGACAGCACACCGGTCTCCCTGACAGCTGCTTCAGGGCTCTCCTCCGCCAGCGGTGCAAAACATCTTTTGCTCCATCCCTCACCTGGCTGTAGCCAGGCTGGGGCGCTTTCTTGGATCCCGTTACCGCACCGGCAAGATGGAAATCCCTTCTGCATCCCTGCACAGTTGCGGCGCGCTTGGGGAGGAGAGATCAGACAAGACTTGCTCCTTGCCCTAAAGGATTTGCAACTTCCCCGAGAACGGGCAAACCCTGATAAGAGGGAGGTTTCTCTTGCAGGAGGTGGTGGGTGCCAGCGGTGGGTGCCAGCAGTGGGTGAGCGGGCAGCGGGGAGCTCTGCAGCGCTGCAGGAGGGGGCTGATGGGCTTTCCAGCCCTGCGCCCCGCAGACCCCATACAGGCTGGTGGGTGCCCTGCTGAGGAGCTGGGGTGCAGTGACAGCCCCGTGCCCAGGCCAGGGGCAGAGGGGCAGAGGTTCCTCTTCAGGCACCTTCACTTTTCACAACGGTGCAGCAGCCAGTCGTGGTGATGGTCTTTTCCTCCGGCCCCTCAAACCTATTGTTTTCCACAGTGGTTTGTCCCTCAGCCCCGCTCCCATCCCTGGCACAGGCTGCTCGTGTCTGGGTGCAGCTGGACGGATCCCGGGATGTGGCTGGGACGGCCGCCCGAGCAGTTGTGACAAACAGCTAAACGCTAGCACAGGCTTGCTGTCCTGCTGTGTGGAAACATGTTAATTGCATTAGTATTTCCACTGGAAATTATAACTTAGGTCCGTTAAGTTCAGCCAGTTTCCTTACCCTGCGTCTGCTAAAAGGACACCTCTGCTTTTTCCACTGCAGTGCCTTGTCAGTGCCACCAGTGCTAAATCTGTGGCAGCCTAGTCACATCCATGTGACACTCTTCAGAAGAGGCCACACACTACCTCCACCTCCTGTCTCCCTCTCCCCTCACTCCCCCCAGAGGTGGCCCAGCACCTGAGCTACCGACAAACAGAAAACCCTCTTTATGAACAACGAAATCAGATCCCAGATCCCATCACCAATTAGTAAAGATGGCCCGTAATTTAGCTCACCCTGGATGGTCTTTAGGTCATTCACAGGTGTAAAGTCAGGAGGATTAAGGGCTTATAATATTTGCCTGGCACCATTGCTGCCAACTCCAGCAAAAATAATGGAGGTAGCTTCTTGGGTTTCCTGCCACCACAAAGTACACACATGCACACACTCTCTATTTTATGAATGTTTACATACCCGAGCTGCCAGGAATCTCACTCCCGTTGCTTCCCACCACCTTAACACACTTTCCTGTATCTCTGCAAATTTGTTTTCTCACCGAGCAGCTGGTAATATCCCTTCAGCCCAGGAGCAGGCGGAGGCCGGGCTTCCTCGGGTGCCAGAAAAGCCTGGCAGAGGGCGCACCTACAAGCTGTGGTTTCCATCCCGAGCCATTCACACCTCCCAGTGGCTACCCAGAGATGTTCCATGGAAGGAGCGCAAGGCTAAAATAAAAGGAAGGATTAAAAAGTTAGGGACAGGCGGGGAACGGCCACGCTGACATCCACCCACTCCCCCTGAAAGGCCACAGCATCTGAGGAGGTGGCTGGAACGGAGGAAACCTCTACACCCGCTTGTGGAGACCAGCAGAAAGGCACTTCCACACCTCCACCTCCAGGGCCACAGCCAACAAAAATAGCACCAGACACAAATGATAATAATAGAATAGCGATTGCAGAAAGCTTCGAGTCATTCTACACCTCCAGCAGAAATAAAGGCAGGAGGTTTATCCTTCCTCTGCCCCAGCCACTGTACCTTGGAGCACCGCTGCAGAAAAGACACATCTATCTACCTGAAGATTCGGGACTCTGAGCAAACTGATGTTGTTGAAGATGTCCCCGCTCATGGCAGGGGGGGTTGGACTGGATGACCTTTAAAGGTCCCTTCCAAGCCAAACCATGCTATGATTCCAAGATTCCCATGGGAGCAGGGGAGCAAAATGCCTCACTCATCTGAAACTCACAGGGGAAAACCTTGCTCGTGATGAAAGCACTTCCCTTTCCTAGCTTGAAACTTTGGAAACCGAGGGGGGGGGGGGGGGGCAACACCAAAACAAAACACGCAACCTGCCCCCCTTGTTTTCAACAATTCAGGCTTTTCTGTACTTGGTTCTTGCTCGGTAACTCTAACTGATGCAAGCAGACCTGCAGGCTTCCTATTGCCAAACGGCTCCAGGTGAAGAAAAGTGGAAGTGACTTAAGATAGCAATCTTCTTCTGTTGCTATGGGAGCTGCAACATCACCAAATATATTTGTGGCAAAGCTGGCCACCTGGGTTCAGTATATACTCAGTGCTCGAAGTCACCTCTTATTACCCTGACGGGGAGTTAAACTGGGCAAGGAGTGCAGACCCCTCCGTGGGACGGTTCTCCAGCCTTTAGCAGAGCCCAGCGTGTGAGACAGTGCCCAGCGGCTCAAGGACGAGATAGCGCTGACTTGGACTTCCCAGCGCCGACCTCCTCCTGCCTGGCCCAAACAATCTGATGTCGCACAGCTCATCCCAAGTTTGCGAGGTGCACCTCCAAGCCAGTCAGGGTTAGAGGGAGTGTAAAGGGTAAAAGCAGACCCTAACTATGTAAAAATAACTGAACTGGGTCAGATCAAAGGTCCGTTGTGGCCTTCTTACCTCCAAGAGCAGCCACTGCTTAGGGGAAAAAACAGGGGAATGAGAGAGTGATACTTTTGCTGTTCATTGTCCAGCAACCTGCCACGGAGGTCTGCCTTTGCCTTTAGTAAACCTCCAGGGACTTTTCCTCCATAAATTTGTCGAATTGCTTTTTTGACCCCGTTTATACTTTTGACCTCCATACCATCGTGTGCCAACGGAGCCCAAAGTTTTATACACGCACACACGATCAGAAAAAGTACTCCTTTAAACCTTCTGCCTTTATCATTTCATTTGCTGCCCCCCGCTTCTTCCCTGTTTTCCGGCCTTTCTGGCCCCTGCCAGCTCTCATTCGGGACAGTGGTTCTTAATCCCTCCCTTACACGTGTGCACAGGTCTGATGAAGAATCTTATCCCTCTGTATTTTGAGGCAAGTTTAGCATCTGCTTGCATCGGAAGCAGGGAACGAGAATGCTCCAGAAGCTGCTCCTGAAGAAGGACTGACCTCCAGCAGGACTTGGGAAGGGCTCGGGAAGTCCTGGACATTTATTCCAGCTGTAGTATCCCAACTGGAACTTGCTGGGCCCGGACCGATTGACCTGCACGAGAAGGCAAGTGAGCGTGGCGCTGCATTCATTCACTTTTTTTCAGTCATCTTCCTTAATAATTGACTTTCATTTATTCATTTACCTATCTTGCTTCATTTGCATCTATCAAAGTTCTGGCAGGGCTCTGGTGGGAAGGTGCGANTTTTTTTTTTTTTTTTTCATTTCTCCGCTCGTGTGAATTCATACCCACACAAATTCCCACTCTGGCCCGGAGGGCTCTGACTTTTAGCCACGAGGTGGGGTGAGCAGCTAAATTCCTGCTCCGAGCATGTGCGCAGCCAACGCCGAGTAGACCACCACGGAGCCGGGCTTTGCCAAGCCCAGTCCCTGGCAAACCCCCCCCCCCACCTTCCCGGCTTCAGCCTCCGCCGCTCCATCCGTCCGTGGAAATGCTCAACCTTAAACCCCCAAGTTTCCGAAACAACCGCACGCGAGGCAAGCGAGTGATGCAAAAAGCGGCGTGGGCAGGCGGCGGCGTGGGCGGCGGGGCTGCCGGCCCTGGGCTCCCCGCTCTGCCGCCACCGAGCCCTCCGCTCAGCCTGGCAGCGTGGCCGGCCGACGGGGAGGAACCGGGGCCAAAACCCGGCTGGGAGCGACTCAGTAGCGAAATAGTTATCTCGGCCGGCTTTCTCGGTAACTCTTGGAAAGTCCCCGAAATGACGTTTCTAACCTAACAATTAAAATGGGTTTAATTATAGAGAGGCTCAGAGCCCTGGGAACAAGCACCATCTACAGAACGAGTAAACAACTGCAGAAAATAATAGGCTGGTCGCTCCCCTGGTTACTCCTCACTTCGGGCCAAGGCAAGGGGAAAAAAAAAAACAAAACCAAAAAAAC